>JAPDDM010000290.1:0-136550 GCA_027474115.1 Schizopygopsis malacanthus
TTTTTTCAAAGTTGAAGATGATAATCATGATTATTATTCAGTGTTCTCCATAAGCAATAAAGTCTCACACTTATGAAAAATACCTCCCCAAATTACATATATTTTCCCATGTGCATAACATAGTTTTGTTAATATTATTGTTATCATTATTATTTGGTCTGTTCTAATGGAATGTTAGCAATCTTATGCATCTACAATTAATAAAAAAAGAATACAGCAAAAATATTATTTTATATTCAATGACTATACAATCGAATCAGATCCTTTAAAATGGCCTTGTAACATTAAAAACAAGATTTACCTTACTATTGTGTAATTATAGTACACGTGGGCTGTGGCACCTTTTTACAACAGTGTGCAAATTCTCACAGCTGTCTTCCTTTCACACTACAATCCTTTTTTGTTAACTATTATGTTCTCCGACATTAATGAGAGAAAAAAGAGCACATTATGGGCATTGATGCTCTTCAAATGCGTGCATGTTTTCTGTGTTTTCAACCATCTGTCTGGCATGACACACACAGAGCCACGGCCACGGCCACCCTCGCTGCCAAGACTATCTATTCATGAGACTTAACCAGGCGTATGATGGGCTCAGAATACCAAGTGCAGGAGCTACGGTCTCCTTCCGCGAGCGAGAGAGACACGAGAGCTGCATCGCTCCGCCGGGCCACACGAGGGACACTAGACGTGTTGCCAGGGCGACACCGCGGGAGGTCAGAGGGCCCGCGTGAGAGGTGAGAAAGACACAAAGGGATGAGCGAGAGTCCATCTGGACGAGTGACCTGACATAATTAGATATTAATCCTGCTCTGAGGTGCGGCAGGAGAGTGTAAGTGTGTGTGTGATAGGGTGTATGAGAGTGTATGAGTGTGTGTGGCGCGCAGGGGGGAGTTAAGCTGAGGAAGAGAGAAAAAAGAGAGTGTTGTTCTTAAACACTAAGCTGATTAGCCAGGCATGTGTTTGCTGTCGAGTTGAGCTGCAGTGGACCGGGCCCATCCATTGGATGTGTTGGAGGGCCTATGGGGAGGGGGACGATGTTTCTGGTCTCATCTGTCTACTTGTTTTGTATTGACATTTGTTAAGGAGGAGAACCACGGACGGAGAAAAGAAAGAGGATGGTGGAGAAATGAGACAGGGTTCGGAAATGTCAGCGCTGACAGATGGTGACGTTTGATGGAGCTGGGCCGAGTGCCACGTAATTGTCAATCAATCGCTCTCATTTCTTCGGAAACGCTACATGTCCTTAGATGGAATGGAAGAGTTCTTGTTCTTTTTCGACAAGCTTCCTGTCAAGTGTGCCACGATTCATTCATCTTTGCATCCATCCACTTGTCTGATATGATAAAGGCTCCTGTGGATGTACCTCATCAAACTGATTTTGAAGAGTACAAATTGGCTCTAAATTTGCCCAAACGTGGCCTTCTTTGAGTTAATTGATGGTGTAACAACTTGGGTCACTTGTGATGAACTAGCTTGAGACATGTCATCCAATTTGTTGACCCTGAGGCCATGTTTAGTTAAAGCATCTGGAAGACACCAACTGTGACTGCCAAGACGGGTGGGGTGATTGCCAGTCAGAAAAGTCCTTTGGGTAAAATATATTAGTGTGTTTTAGTACGCCTGCTCATGTAAGGTTCCTTTTTATAACTTGATAAATCATGTAAGAAAGCTACTTTAAATGTATTTGCACCTGAATAAAAAACATTTGGTTGAGTATTTTATTACTGATTATATTCAGAAAAAGTTGTATATAATAATTCATAATCCTGTATTGCCCCTGCCATAGTCATCTTGCGCTTGCCTACAGTGTACGGTACATTTTGAAAACAGTTTTGAAACAGTATGTATAGTAACAAGTGTTTTACTGAATGAAAACGTTTTTAACACATGTAACTGTCTCTTGGTTTGGAATTGTTTCAGTTTTTAATGCTCTGTTATAATTGCAGCCATGATGGCCTTTAAAATCTTTCACCATGAAGTTCTTACATGGTAGTTTGGGTTTTTACTTGGCCTGACAGCATTTTCACTGGCCTTGCCAGAAATCATATTTCTGACGAGGCCAGTGAAAATGCTGTTAGGCTAAGTAAAAACCCAAACGACCGTGTTGAAAGTACATGTTGAATAAAAGCATACATTTCTAGTAAAAAATGTATTAAAAAAAAATCGCACAAAAACCCAAAGCCTTGAACAATAGTGTATTTACATTATCAAAATTCATGAGAATTTGTGAAATGCTCATAACATCACAAATATATATATATACATAACATACACACTGGCCTGATAGGGCATTTGTCGGCTCACCATCCTTATTCTGACAAGTCATTAGCTGCATAAAGAATTAAGGACCGTTCAAATATATTTAATTCTGATATGCTTGTTTTACCTCTAAATTATTGCTATGATAGCCATATGGTGCTTGTAATAGCCATGAACTTGGTACCATTGATAATCAACAGCGGATCATGACAATCACTCCCCCTATTTGCTGCATGAGGATAGAAGCATATAGAATGCGCTCTGTCTGATTGATCAAAATAAATTAACAAATATAAACTTACCCACTTAAGACAAGGTGTATTTAAAAATGATACAGTATGCATTGTGTATGTACATATATGTTGTTAAGTACCTGTCATTATATTAATAAATACTGATCAATGATCAAGAGCAATTTATTAATATACAGTAGCTTTAAAATTCCTTTTGATGTTGCCTCAACAAATATGTGTGGCAACATTCAGCAGGGTTCTTGTTAAGCTCTAATTACTTTATAGAAATGGTCACAAATTGATAATTATATGATACTAATACATTTTTAGAACCTAACAAGTAAAATATTATTTATATGTTCAAGCGTTAGCGTTCATACACTATCTTGGCATTCATATACTGAAACAAAATAAATGGTTACCTAAAATTTGTATCATCTAAATGTGTTTGTATTCAACAATATGTTCAATTATACCATCAATACTGATTTTTGAGGGTTAAATACAGTAGAAATAACTTCTGATTTAACAGCTGCAGTAACAGTATACAGTAAAATCAGTCACATTTTATTTTAAGGTCCAAGTCTCGCCATTAACAAACCATTGACTACAACTTTTTTGTCAATAAACTCCTAATTTGCTGCTTATTAATTTTGTATTTATTAATATTTAGTAAGGTAGTTGTTAAGTTTAGGTATTGGTTAGGATTAGAGCTAGAATATGGTCATGCAGAATATGTGCTTTATTAAACAGTCAATATGTTAAAAACAGGCATGCTAAGCAACCCCTTAATAGTGAGAATTGGTCCCTTTTTGTTACCGTAAAAGCTTCAGTCCTTGGAATGCAACAATCCCGACCCTTGTATCTTTTTTCGGATTAAAAAGCCTTAAGTTCTTTGGCATTCATATTCCTTGGCAGTTTTTTGAGCATGCAGAGAAATCATCAGACCTAATGACTCTCATGGGACGAGAGCCTATATCATTACCGATCCCCCACTATGTTTAAGAGTTGGCAACAAGGATCGTGGTTTGAGGCACAGGCTTTCACCAAACATAAACTCGTGCAGATGCAGGAAAAGAGTTGAAAGGTGGTCCAGCTATAAACTGCGGTAACACTTTATTTTACGGTGTCCTTGTTACACATGTTACATGTACTTACTATAAGAACAATAAATTATGCATAATTACATGCAAGTGACCCTAAGCCAAACCCTAACCATATAGTAAGTGTCAGGCAGTCTCTGTCCCCAGTCACGACACTCATCTGATCACAATCTCCTCATTATTGATCACCAGCACTCATCAGCTTGTTACACTCCCTTGATCTCTGCACTCCTCTCACTATCAGATCTTCCGGTCTACCGTTCACTACCCCGAACAGTTCCCAGACCCAGTGTGCTCTTACCTGTGTATACTTACCTTTAAGACGTCGATGATCCTCCTATGATTCTCCAACGAAGTACTCCATTGTTCCTGGTTCCTGCTCTCCTCCGATCCTACAATGATAAAATCCCATCAGTATTCAGCTAAGACTCTCTGGGCTATTTCTATCACCAAGATTCTCCCCTGCCATTTGCTCCTCTCCACCTGATCCCCATTCCTGTCAATAAATCATCCCGTTATTCTACTTACCTGTTGTGTCTTGCCCTGTTTGTGACAGTAAGAACATGCAGTTAATATTTCTCAGTACTTATATGTATAATTACACTGTAACAAGGATAGCTTAATATAAAGTGTAACCTAAAATGCTTTGTGAAGCTGTTGAGGTACAGGTGTTTAATAGCAATTTAAGAACTGTAATGTCAGTGTTTGGCACATTCTTGTAATATTTTTTGACAGTTTACTTTGATAATTGAATATGAATCTGAAATCTTTTAAATGTGTTCCTGTGTGGCTCAGTGGTAGAGCATTGTGTTAGCAGCGCAAAAGGTTGTGGATTCGATTCCCAGGGAACACAAATACTATTTTAAAATGTATAACCTGAATGCAATTGTAAGCCGCTTTGGATAAAAGCATCTGCTAAATGCATACATGTAAATGTAATGTAACACATTCTACAAATTGGCAATCAGACTAATTTGCCTGAACTTTGTATCTGCATTTGTGATTACAGTTTCAATAGCTCCAAGATTAGCTACATTCATGCTGTGTGGCCCCATTATATCATGTACATTATGTATATATTTATGCATCACATGAAAACTGATGATGAACAAGGAGGGATGCCAGTGACACAGAGAAGCGGGAAGCTAGCTATGATAAAGAGGGATTTGGGGAGGATATTTGTGGAGTTTGCCTTCTAGTCTGTTTGTCAGAGCCTCATGTTTAGTGAAACAAGTCGTAATTATCATGATGGAAATAGCCATGGGCAGCGATAGCGAACAATAGTTAGCTTGTGCAGCGAGCAAGCACAGAGCTAAGCGCTCTCAGCTGTGCTCACAATGTCAACCTATTTACTTGCTTGTTCATGCTTGCAGCCCCTGTGCTGGGAGCCTCGGCGTATTTACCATAGAGATAGGTGTGAAATATCAGCCCTAATTGTGGGCTAATACAAACCGTGTAGCTATCAGAGACAGATTCCTTAGTACAAGCAGAGATAAGAGTGTGTTTGCACTTTCTGAGAGAGGAGAGTGGCAGATAGCAGAGGTGTTTTAAATATAAATGTTCAGATCACACGATGGAAAGGAAACATCACCAAAGTAAGCTGTACTTGCTCAGCCTGTGTTTTATGGGATGTATGTGTAGAGAGACAGACAGTTAGCTGAACCAGGGGACTTGTTATAAGTTTTACATGATTTTTATTGTATTTTTTCTGGTGCTGTAGAAGCGGTTGTCAATTAAAAGCCTGTTAACACGTTTCCTACATCTACACTGCTCACATTAACACTCACCGTTTGGCTTTGTGCCCTCTAAGCATAACTCTCACCTTTGGGATCCTGTCAGACTTCCTTTTGCTGTTCAGTAATGTGTATATGTTTTTTGTTCAACAGTGAATTCCTTCATATATGCCTCCAGAACCACATCTGAGGCTCATTTTGTTGAGAAATGAGGGCAAAGGTATGGAGTAAGTAAATGAAACTGTAAAATAATGTTGGTCTGGAACTGAATTAACATGCCCAAACATTTCCAGCTGCATGCATTTATTGCAATTAAATGCAAATGATGTACATTTCACCCCCAAGTGTCTGGGAAGACGACTACTCTGCTTTGTGGTTTTGCACTGCTACACTTGTTTTACAAGTAGACCACTGGGAATAATTTACACAGAGTGGGCACACCGAATGATTAATGGCTCAATTAATTGAAAGGAAAAGACTTCTCTAGTGTTTTCTTAAATGGCTTGAGTGAATACTTCGAACTTTTGTTGCAAATACACTTACAGACATTTTCATCATGGTTATTGCTAATTACTTGGTCATTACACATCAAGATTAACTGCTAAACCGTTTAGTATCCTGTTAAACATTCCATTCATAACTTGGAGTCTAATGCAGTGTTTTTCAGCTGGTGGGATGTGACCAAGAAACGGGTCGCAGGTCTGTTCTAATAGGGTCACTGACAGCAGGCGTAAAACTGTGCAAAATGCAAGTAATAGCAAGTAACGTCACCATACACACTTGCAAAAATACTGACAGTTTTTGCCCGTACAATAAAATCATGTTGTGTGTTTTTTTTTCTTCAGGTATTTTTAAAAGCTCTTTGTATAAGCATTATAATCCATAAAATAAAATAAAAAATCCTGTGAAGCATTATTTATAGCACAATCAAAATAAAACAATAGAAAACTATTGATTTAAATATACTGCTTGCATGTAGAACTCATTTTTATAAGGTAAAGCAAGTAGAAATAACTCTTAAAGGTCATCGTTGCAGGTTACCAAATTTTACAGTGTATGGATACTAAGAAATTTTTTTCTAAATAAACGTAAACAACCCAATTTCTTTCCATCTATCATTGGTCAGTCAAACAGAGAGTCCCGCCCCATACTCATGCCATTGGTTGAGACAATGTAGCTGTTTCGGGAATGCTCAAACAAACAGATGTTTTGATTTTGGGGGGATCAATCTGTAAATGTCTTACAGTCATCTCTGCACAGTTTTGTTTAGGTTTGTACAATAAACTATTTTTAAAGCAACTCTTAATGTCCAATGTAAAATCTGTGTCCTAAAGTAGAAGCACTGCTCTAATACATGCATGCTTTGCCATGCACGGCTCTGTATTGTGATGCCTGTGTGCTGAGAGAACCAGTGGCCCTGTCAGCTACAGTAATTGTGAGTGGCGTGTCCAGTCTAGATCTCCGCAAACCACATGTGTGAATTCATCCACCACATGCATGGCTCAAAATCAAGAGTTGGAGAAGTTCTCCAGATGAACCTTGTGCACCACCTCCCCCACCTCCATTTCCCCCCTTTTATTTAAATGCTAATTTTAAAACATCAAAGAAGCCAAATAATTACAGTTAGCAGCTAGAGCTTCATTAGCACTGGCTAGATTGAAAGTTCCCTATGTTGCTTGTGCCCTGAGTAATATCTGTCATTGTTGAAAGTGAGAGAGTATGTGGGGGATTAATTGCATTAGCATGGCTGATTATTAGGCCTTGCGCTCTTGATTAGGTCTTTTAGCAAGTGTGCACGTGCCACTCGTAGTAATAAGCTATGCCAGACTCATCTTATTATTGCAAGACTTGAATATTTAAGGACGGTCATTTTGTTTAGCTAATGATACTGTGTACTATTTAATGACAATCAATAATTACATTCACATACCCTCTTGAAAAATACATTTTTTCATTTGTCATAGCGGGCATGAAACATTGCAATAATGAGCAATTAAATCATGAGGGTTATTGCTTTGTGTTTTTGTGTTATGCTTCCATAATTAAAAAAGTGCCAGGAAGTGCTTTTGTTAGATGCTCACAATGTGTTATTTCAGTTCAAAGGCAAAGTAGTAAATAAAAACATACCGAGGGAGAAGTTTGAGAAGGCCAATCTGACGCTTTTATCTTCCTCGGGGGCCAGTGTCAGTCTCTCATGATTTTAACCCATACAGTGCCGAACACACCCAACATGAGGAAACACTAAAGTGAAAAAATTATATACATAATGTATATATATATATACACACTCACTGGCCACTTTATTAGGTACACCTGTTAAATTGCTTGGTAACACAAATTGCTAATCAGCCAATCACATGGCAGCAACTCAATGCATTTAGGCATCTAGATGTGGTGAAGATGACTTGCTGAAGTTCAAACAGAGCATCAGAACGGGGAAGAAAGGGGATTTAAGTGACTTTGAACGTGGAATGGTTGTTGGTGCCAGACGGGCTGCTCTGAGTATTTCAAAAACTGCTGATCTACTGGGATTTTCATGCACAACCATCTCTAGGGTTTACAGAGAATGGTCCGAAAAGAGAAAATATCCAGTGAGCGGCAGTCGAGTTCACGAAAATGCCTTGTTAATATCAGAGGAGAATGGGTCAACTTGATGATAGAAAGCCAACAGTAACTCAAATAACCACACGTTACAACCAAGGTATGCAGAATACCATCTCTGAACGCACAACACGTCGAACCCAGAAGCAGATGTGCTCCAGCAGCAGAAGACCACACCGGGTGCCGCTCCTGTCAGCTAAGAACAGGACACAGAGGATACAATTCACACAGGCTCACCAAAATTGGACAATAGAAGATTGGAAAAACATTGCCTGGTCTGATGAGTCTTGATTTCTGCTGCAACATTCAGATGGTAGGGTCAGCATGGATCCATCCTGCCTTGTCTCAACGGTTCAGGCTGGTGGTGGTGGTGTAATGGTGTGTGGGATATTTGCATCATGGATGTGCAGCCGACAAATCTGCAGCAACTGTGTGATGCTATCATGTCAATATGGACCAAAATCTCTGAGGAATATTTCCAACACCTTGTTGAATCTATGCCACGAAGAATTAAGGCAGTTCTGAAGGCAAAAGGAGGTCCAACCCGGTACTAGCAAGGTGTACCTAATAAAGTGGCCAGTGAATGTATGTATATATATATGTAACTTGTTGTCTGTAGCATGTAAACATAACACATTTTAATAAAAATAATACAAAAAAATTATCCTAAATGGCTACTGTAAGTTGTGCATATGTTATGTATTTTCTTGCCCCTGAAATACATTTTGGTATATTAAGGTTGAAGCTAAATATATTTTAAATTAAAACAATATCATTTCATTGAGCATCACTGTTTACAACATATATTTAGCATATATTTATATTATATTTTGGCCAAAAAAAGTATTTTTTTGCAATATGAACATTTATTTCATCTGACTTGCAATGAGAGTAAAGCTACATGGTGTGGTAAAAGTGCTTTATGTGGCAGCATTTAAAAACACCATGTATAACCTATATTTCTTGTTTTCTTGGTCTCCTCCACTCAAATATGGCCGTGTCTGTACAAACTTCTCAATACACACACACACACACAGAAAAAATAAATTAGCTGCATTAAGGAGAGGATCAGCGGGTAGCAGAGGAGAGCAGGGGATTATGGGATTGAGTGACAGCTCTCATCTCCAAAGAGCTATCAGACTGAAGCCTGGTTTACCAGGATTACAACAAAACATAACTGTTTATTCAATCCATCTAACCTCACAACAATCTCAACACACAATCATCTGTCAGACTGTAATTCTGACACCACAGCTCAGCACAGGAGAGGGAAACACTTTGCACTATAAACATTATGGGTAGAATGTCTCCAAATAATTAATATTAGTTATCCAACTGAATTTTCATAAAGAAAAGCATTTAGAGATGATGGCACATGGTCTTGTGAATTGCGATAGGCTTGTTCCTGCAGACCCCAA
Source organism: Schizopygopsis malacanthus (assembly GCA_027474115.1). Lineage (NCBI taxonomy): Eukaryota > Metazoa > Chordata > Actinopteri > Cypriniformes > Cyprinidae > Schizopygopsis > Schizopygopsis malacanthus. Next base: position 9,351 of record JAPDDM010000290.1, read on the forward strand.
AATGATTTGGGTTGTGAATGAAATTTGTCATTGACATTTTGATTTAACATAAAAAGTCTATTAACAGGAGCTGACCGTACTACACACTTATTGGTAATATTGTATTGGTTACAGGCATTTGTCAATGAGGTGTCTATGGTGATTGGATAGAAACAATATTTCTGGGAGGTGCAATATATACAGTGGGTACGGAAAGTATTCAGACCACCTTACATTTTTCACTCTTTGTTATATTGCAGCCATTTGCTAAAATCATTTAAGTTCATTTTTTTCCTCATTAATGTACACACAGCACCCCATATTGACAGAAAAACACAGAATTGTTGACATTTTTGCAGATTTATTAAAAAAGAAAAACTGAAATATCACATGGTCCTAAGTATTCAGACCCTTTGCTGTGACACTCATATATTTAACTCAGGTGCTGTCCATTTCTTCTGATCATCCTTGAGATGGTTCTACACCTTCATTTGAGTCCAGCTGTGTTTGATCTGGCCAAGGTTACAAAAAAAATTCTGCTGCACGTAAGGTTCCTAAGAGCACAGTGGCCTCCATAATCCTTAAATGGAAGACGTTTGGGACGACCAGAACCCTTCCTAGAGCTGGCCGTCCGGCCAAACTGAGCTATCGGGGAGAAGAGCCTTGGTGAGAGAGGTAAAGAAGAACCCAAAGATCACTGTGGCTGAGCTCCAGAGATGCATTCGGGAGATGGGAGAAAGTTGTAGAAAGTCAACCATCACTGCAGCCCTTTATGGCAGAGTGGCCCGACGGAAGCCTCTCCTCAGTGCAAGACACATGAAAGCCTGCATGGAGTTTGCTAAAAAACACCTGAAGGACTCCAAGATGGTGACAAATAAGATTCTCTGGTCTGATGAGACCAAGATATAACTTTTTGGCCTTAATTCTAAGCGGTATGTGTGGAGAAAACCAGGCACTGCTCATCACCTGTCCAATACAGTCCCAACAGTGAAGCATGGTGGTGGCAGCATCATGCTGTGGGGGTGTTTTTCAGCTGCAGGGACAGGACGACTGGTTGCAATCGAGGGAAAGATGAATGCGGCCAAGTACAGGGATATCCTGGACGAAAACCTTCTCCAGAGTGCTCAGGACCTCAGACTATTAACTAGTTGCTAATTAGCATGCCGATTATAACATATTGACTGTTTATTAGTATTTATAAAGGATATTCTGCATGACCATATTCTACATCCCTAATCCTACCCAATATCTAAACTTAACATCTACCTTACTATTAGTAGGCACTAAGCAGCAAATTAGAGTTTATTGAGGTAAAAGTCGCAGTTTATGGTTTGTTAATGTCAAGGTGATGTTTTTACAGTGTAATTATACAATAAGTACTTAAGTAATATCAGTTAACAACATGTGCTTACTCTAGGTTTATGATTAGCATTTGGCTTAAAGTTGTTTGTAATTATGCATAATTACCTGTTATTACTATAGTAAAAACAGTACATGTAAAGTATATCAACAGTAAATTAAAACAAATGGTTACCTTCAATTGTGTTCTTTAAATAAATTGTTTTATGATCAAAGTAAAAAAAATAATAATAATTGTTTCCAGCCAAAGGGAGCACTAATCTATAATCTATCTATATCAATTGTGACCACACGAAACACAATTATTGACGTTATTATCCCATAATGCAGTGTGATATTGTTAACATTGAAATTTGTTCAAGTAATTTTAGTAATGTAAAATTAGGACTTTGAAACAATATGGATTGTGAAAAGCTAATATTGACTTGATTGCGGCCGCGACTGGAACGTGGTTGTAGGTTGTGATAACAGCTCCTGTATTAATTCAACTCAAACATCTTTGGACTCTGATCAAGCTCAGCGTGTGAAGGAGGAGCGGTGCAATCGCAGAGGTGTCGGTCAGTGCCATCGATCTGTCATTCTCTCTGACCTGCAGGTCATAAGTCAAATGTGATTTATTGAGTTTTGACCTCCTGAGTCACAGGCACTGCTATGCCCTTTTGGGCCGAGCCCATATCAGAAAACCCGGGCTGGACAAGGAGAAGCAGACATAGCACGCACAATAGAAATGTTCCTAAAAACGTAATTATAATGTTTTGCATTAATAAAATGACTTACGTTATTTTATTTATACAACACATGGTTTGCAAATAACAGCGACTGCTTTATATTACAATTGACATATTTAGTCAAAGCATTAGAATTGCGACAATGAAATTATCAATGCTAGACAAAGAAAATATTTTAGTAACATTAAGACACTAGCTGATGAATGTAGGCTCTCTTTAAATTAGATTTTCTCAGAGCTGTTGTTATATATATATATGTATACACACACATTTACTACTTTCAATACTTGTTTTTTTGTGTGAAAACTATTTTACAATATCACTAAATGGTTGAACAACCACACCCTTCCCCTTTTTAGGGCAATACAGGTGAATAGGGTAAAAATATCACCTTACTTTCACCAATTGATTAATCACAGCACATTAAAACAACTGTATTTTATTACAAGTTTTCAGAAATGTTATGTTTGAATATGCTAATAAAACTTTGTCTAATTATAATGTATGTAAATAACCACAATAGGAAACTTGAACACTATAAAGTCAAGTATAAAATTCTTGTTTTTTGTTGTCATCGTTTCGTTGATATGTTAGAGTTAAAGTTTTTACAGCAGGGATACTGCATTTCTCTTTTTATCACTCCATAAATCAGAAAATACTGTCAACAGTTAGAAAATAAAGTATTTTGGGGAATAAAGTGTTACATAAATCAGGTGAATGATATATTTATTTATTTAGTCATTTAGCAGATGCTTTTATCCAAAGTGAAATAAATACAATTTGGTCACACGTTATTTTAGGTGGCCTTAACTACTATGTACTTACATAAAAATAGGCACAATGTACTTATTGTGTTCATATTGTATTGCAACACACTTTTGCTGTTATTGAGGTGGGATACCGGTCAGGTTAGGGACAGGTTTGGTGGTACAGGGAGGTTTAAGGGTGGGTTAAAGTGTAAGAGATGGGTCAACAGTGTAATTATAAATGTAATTGCAGATGTAATTACATATAGGTTTAAAAAATATATAAGTACAATGTAAAACATGTATGTACACAATAAGTACATTGTATTAAATTATGAATTTAAATGTAAGTACACAGTAGTTAAGGCCACCTAATATAAAGTGGGACCAATTTTTTTTTATTCAGATTTATACATCATCTGAAAGCTGAATAAGCTTTACATTAATGTATGGTTTTGCTAGTATAGAACAATATTTGGCTGAGATACAACTATTTGATTATCTGGAATCTGAGGGTACAAACAAATCAAAATATTGGCAAAATCGCCTTTAAAGTTGTAGAATGAAATCCTTAGCAATGCATATTACTAATCAAAAATTAAGTTTTGATATATTTATGGTATGAAATATACTAAATATCTTCATGGAACATAACATTTACTTAAAATCCTAATGATTTCTGGCATAAATGGAAAATCGATATTTTTGACAAATACAATGTATTTTTGGCCATTACTACAAATATATACGTTCTACTTATGACTGGTTTTATGGTCCAGGGTCATATATTAATAAGCCCTCAGTTAAACCATTCGGAAAGATGGAAATAAAACTGTAAAGTTAAATGCTTATTTTAAGAAAAGATTGCACTGTAATTGAAATCTACAAATGCAAATATATAAAATATAATACTTAAATGTGTATTTTGGATGATTTGTTTCCACTAGTCTTAAAAAGACAAAAATTGAAGAAAAATAGCACAAACTCTCAATACTGACCAGTGCCGGAAACATCAATGGGTTTTCCTGTAGTGTTTTGCCTTAATATATACTAAATAAAATATGTTTTTATTATGTTATCTTATTGTAATATACCAAAATATGCTATAGTATTAGATTTGTATATAAGTCGGAAGCACATCCAAATTTTAGCTCTTGAAATATTCAGATATTTGAAGGAAAGACTTGCACTTTTCTTAATCTATATTTTGTTTGTGTCAGTGTGTTTGAGTTTCTCGTGGCCCCGTGGCCCTTCCTGGTCAAAGATGAGAGACAGTGCTGTTTATGAGGGAAAAAAGCCTGTGAGCTGTCCAGCACCATGCCAAATGAGACGCGTGACTCATAAGATGAAACTGGGGATTAGGTGGTAATGATCTGGCAAATGATTTTGAAATTGTAATTATCTACCCTGTGCTGTTACGCTTAGATCTCATGTGTGTGTGAGCAAGAGAGAGAGACAAAAAGAGAAGGATAAAGACAGAGAGAGAGTCAATAATATAACAATGATGAAGTATTTTATAAAAACAAGTAGTTATTTCAAAAGGAAAGCCATGAAAGTTTTCTCAGTGTTGAGTGGTGCTGATAGTATTGTAATAATTTAGCAGGCTTCATGTCTGAGCGCTCTGATCTCTGGGTAAGTGAAGACAAAGAGGATCCGAGCGAAGAGCATAAACACTTGACCTGACCGGTGCCACGCACTCTTACCTGTGTTTCAATGCTCAAGCACTTCAGCATGCAAGAAAAGAGCGGCAAAAGCCCTCTAAATCCTCCTCTGCGGATGCTATAGCAAATATGGCACAACTGTGGAAAGCAATGCATATTCATCACCACACAGACTGAAATCAACAACACGACAATCTGTAGTTACACAGTGTAGCACACTAAATGTATCGGACAAATGTATTGAGACACTTAAGAACAAAACAAAATGAACAAACTGAACAAATGTTCTCTGGAGACTTTAATTTCCATGGTTTCTTAGAACAATGAATCTTAAGAGCCAGTGGGGAAAAAACATCATGTTCTCAACCATGAACTGTCTGATAGGGGCTTGCTGCCCCCTTGTGCTCAGAAAACAGCCTTACACTTGGGCTTTAGTGTAAATCAGGGCTGGGCAAAACTGAAAATATAAGCCTTTAAGTGCATATATGTTGAATTTGAATTGGATTGTCTATATTCCACAAGGAATTTAAATTGGGAAGACAGGAAAATGTAATAGTTAATTTATTATTGATTGTGAATCGAAGAAAAAAAATGCAGCAACAACTTCTTTTGAGAGTTATTTTCCTTGGCTGTATTTTGTTACCTGCTTCATGTTGTTTAGCTCCATTTTGAAGACTTTTATAGTAAATTATAGAATTTGGGGAAATAACGTGTTCTTCTGCCATGTTACATTAAATGACAGCTCCTTTACCAATAACATTTTACAAAAATGTATGTATATATCCTGAATGCACTGTAAGTCGCTTTGGATAAAAGCGTCTGCTAAATGCATAAATGTAAATGTAACATGTTCATGAGTAATGTATAGTAAAAAAAGAAGAAACAAATAAATACATTGAAATTAATATATATATATATATATTCAAATATATATGAGTTCAGCATGCAGGACGATGATGATGCATCAGCCAATGTGTTATTCTAGGAAATAAATAGATGCATTTGCTAATTTAGTAGCTGTGTAACGTTAGCACAAAATGTAAAATGATTCGAAGATGCCATCTATATAGATATAAAGATGGAAAGATTTGTATCTTTTGATAAATCTCACTCATTGAGAGTGTGTTGCTGATGAATCTGCTCGTGTTTCAGAGGTGAATGTTAGAGAGGTTATACGCTCCGTTGCTGTGTCTTGTGCATCCTGACCGCTTGCTGTGAACAGGTGCTGTTCTCGTCAGCACAGGTTCCTCTCCATTACTGCCCAACTGACCGTGTGTGTGTGTGTTAGCGATGGGAATATTCCCCGATTCGCTCGGTGCATTTGCAAAAAGTTAGCGATGCGATGCATCGGTTTAAAAATGTGCATCGGATACAAGTTGGCATTTGTATCGCGATGCATCGTTTCTAACATATTTGCATCGGTAAAAAAAACTACTAGTGGATGCACTACACTTTTAGTTTTTATAAAGTGACCAATAATCTGTGGTCAATATTTTATATGTAGATTTGTCCTCTCGAAACTGTGTCTCGAGCGTGTTCTCTCATCACCGCTGCGCGTGAATATGACGAATCACAACAACACTACGGAGACCTGAGGAAAAACGCGGATTAAAGTCCAAAACCTGACTTTAAATAACCTATCAAATCAATCGGGGCTAAAGCGATTATAAACGACAAGGTAAATTATTCTTGTTCTTTTTAATTGGCGGGAGGCAGCTGCTTTTTAAGGAGCATAACTGCCACCTGCTGTACTGGAGTGTGGAACAGAGATTTGTATTTTCTCAAAAAAACAAAAACTAATGAATAAAAAATAAAAAGATAAACTACAATGTATTCATTGTATTCATTGTATCGTTTAATGTATTCATTAAACCAGCCTCTTTCAGAAAAATAAGCACAGCTTTATATGTCTGCCCATCATTTAATATATCCTTAACACTTTATACATCCACCCCATATTTCTTTAACTCATCTTTTAATCTTATTCTATGCATCTTATATTTAATACAGTGACAAAAAACATGCTCCACTGACTCATCTTCTGTACCACAATCACACAAACCTAAAAGATGCTTTTTTAATAAAAAATACCTGCCTTTTCATGACTTCACATCCTCCATATGCCTATGATTTCCTTTAGTCGAGTCTCTTTCCTGCATTGCTCATCGTGATCCTCTCCACACCGAGCACACCTTCTTTTTCCTTTACATGTTGAAGCAGTAAGTCCACATCACTGGCAATTATAGCATCTCATAGGTTTAGGGACAAATTCCCTTACATTATATGTCATGTATCCTAGAGTTACTTTATTTGGGAGTATATCATCCACAAACTCCAACAGCACACTTTCACTGTCTTTTTTTATCCCATTTCTAAAGGACTGTAATCTTCGTGCATCTTTCAACTTTCCTCCTTTCAGATTTGCTTTTATTTAATCCATAGCCATTTCAACAGGTATTCCCCAAATCACACCTCTGTTCCACCTGTATCTCTTCTCCACAAGTCCAAAACTTTACACTTTATGTTTACCTACTTCTCTCACTCTACACACTCTCTCCCTTTGCTCTTCGTTATTGCTCATAATTAATACATTTCCATCTCTCAAAACATTCTAACCTCACCAACTTGATTTTTCAATATGGAGATTTGAGTTCTTTGTGATGTGATGTGACAATAAAAGTGATTTGATTTGATTTAAAGGACAAGTGAAATGTAGTGTCAAGATTGCAGAAAAAAAGAGTCAGAACCACAAGATTTATTTGCATCATCCCTTGTCGTTTAGACTGACCTTAATGTATATTCTTTCCTTATGAGAAAGTCACAAGATGATTAACCATGCATGTGCATTTTACCAGTTGTCTCATCTTACATCTGTATTCACCCAGCCTTCTTTCTTCATGATGTCTTGACTCAGTATTTGACTTACAGTTTCTATTTTTTATTTACTTTTATATTTCTTTGTTTCTTTGTTTGTTTCTTTGTTTCTTCTTTTTTTCTAGAATAACAATCAATAAAGAGGAAGAAGAAAGGCATCTGTTCATTCTACCGCCGAACATGGAGGGCTGTTAAGCGTGCTGCCCTCTGTTGCCAAAGGGGCAACAAAGTGTCTCCAGATCCATTTGCCATCGACCCAGTGGCTCAACGGGATATGCCAGTTTTATTCAGCCTTGGTTGGCTGACACTTAATGCTGAGCCAACATATCTGGAGCCATCACCTGTCCCAGGCCCATCCAAACTGAACAATGAGCCTGCACCATGCAAATCTGGTTATGAGCCACCTGTTGGTAAGTTTACTATCATTATTAGTCTAATTGTACTACTTTTTTTATAGGTTTTACTTTATTTTTACTTCTCATTTTGGCTGCTGTTTTATATTTGTGTCTAGTTTGTATTTATGTTCCGGAAATGTATCAGTATTTACATGTGAGAATCCAGTACTACTTTTATAATTTAATTATATTTATTTCTAAGGGACAAAATACAAAAACATAGCATGACATGTCCCCAATGTCAGAGCTAAAACATCCCATACAAGTTTAGAATTAATTCAATGTGGATCTTTCGCAAGATGATTGGGTTTATGTGTTCCACTTTACCAATTGTCCCGCTGAACTGTATTCAGACAGTGTTCTTCTTTGTTCATGATGTCTAGCCTCAGTATTTTACTTTTTTGACTTTTAGAAAAACAAAGAAAAATGAGGAAGAAGAGCAAACATGGAGGACTGTTAAGTTTCCCTCCTTGGCCCCAGATTCATGTCGCGTTGAGCCAGTAGCTCACTGGGATCCAGTGGACCTCCAGCCAGGTCTATCTGGTCCCTTTAGGGTGTTAATAATTGATCCATGTCAATCTCGTTTTGAGGTGACAGTCATTGCTTACCAGGATCCACCTGATTCCCAGCCAGGACCATTTAGCCTCAATTCACACTAAACACTTGACCCAGGTCCAGCTGGTCTTGTATTTGAGTTGATGTCTGTCCCAGGATCATCCAGTCAGGAGATAATGCCTAAACTAGATTCTGTTAAAGCCTTGCGCTTTCAGCTTAGAGGAGCTCTTGATGCTTTGGAAAAGCTTGAAAAAGTGTCTTCCCTAACTGCAGGCGAGTTGCCAATTCTTTCCATGAAAGGTAAGCATCTATATGATGGTTACTTGTTTCATGAAGTTAAAGTGTTTTTGAAAGACATTGCCAGTTGTTGTATCCCAGCACCAGCCGTTTGTCACATGTTTTGGCTCCACCAAATAATTTGCATGGAAAACAATACGCTTTCTTGGAATATAACAACCAGTATCGCTCAATTATCTCCCCATTTGATAATAAGCGATTACAGTAGGCTTTTGAAAATTGCCTGTTACTCGCCTCGGATCTAGGATATGGCCGATCAGGACATTTCAAAGGCCCTATCTCAGTCATGTTTTGCCTAAAAGAGTCAGTAATTTGATGGGGTGCAGGCTAGTCTGATGGGTCTTCTGGGTAAGGTCTTTCCTCTGCTTCCTCCTCTGTTGCATCTCTGCATTTTCCATCTAACTCATCTCTTCTGATGTCATCCTGAAGATGTGGCTCTCCATCTTCCCATGCACTAGATTTTTGCAAGACAAACCAATACATAACTCTGAAATGACATTATCTGTAATGTACTTCACAATATCATGTGTAGCCAGTCCTACCTGTTCTCTTCACTTGCACTGGATACATTTACATTCTCTCTTTGCTTTTCATCTTCACAACTGAGTAAACTAAATAGATGTTTCACAAAATGTGTTACTTAAGGCTGCAATACCTTAATCTGCATGTTTCTTGATACTGTGTAAGTCATAACATCCTGTATGGCTCTGTATTCTTCACCTGCTCTTCGTTGTCCTCTCCATCTTCATGGCTAAGTAAATATATCATTGTTACTATTATACCTATACTACAGCAGTCAACTTTCAGAATGTAACTACTTTCACATTTCTACACACTATGAAAGAGTGGTTAAAAACTAAAATATACGTGATTAAAACAGTAAAGTATTAAAAAACTAAAATATATCTTTAAAAAGTATCTTTATGAACACTCATGTACAAAGCATTAAAATGATTGTATTTGCTAAACAGGGATGTAATTTCAGAAACAGAAAAAAGCTCATGCATGAATAAATTCAAAGTGCTTTTTTTTTTAGAAACTTTGTGGTTTTCTAGCTTTTCTAGCTGTATATATATATATATTTATAAAAAAATAAAAATTTGGGGGGGGGGGGCAATTTATATAAATTTTTACTCATTTAAAATGCAAAAAAATGGTCTCTTAACAAGTGTAATTTTTCAAATATATTAAAAGCTTTATTAAATACAATTTTCAAAGACTTGTTTTGGCACAATGGCGCCCCCTCTGTGTGGCGCCCCAATGCATTGCATATACTGCATACCCCATATTTGCGGCTCTGTTTATGACAAGTATTATTATTATAGCATGTGCACATTATTAGTTCATATATGAAGCATATATAAAATAATACAAGGACCGTAAATGGTTTTGCCACAAACCCAACTCTGTTGAACAGAACAGTACCAGAGGGTTAAAGGATCGAGATGCTTATGTTGTCCCAAACACGTATTTATTTTTCTTTTTTTTTAACAATTTGGTATTTTGGGGACTTCTGGAAGACTTTTGAATGTCCCTCAAAAATATGATTATTGAGATTTCTTAAAATAAACAATGGTTCATTGCAGAGAAATTGTGAAAACTCTTAAAACCATTAATATTTCAGCTCAGCTGTACATATTTCTCTGTTGTGTTGTGTGTTTCCAATGTATTTTTTTTTCTTGTTTGCTCAGCATTTGCTGTTTTTAATCATTAATTGAAGACACCGTTTGTACTCTGCTTGCTCACATTTAGGAAAACAGTGAATGGTAATGATACATATAATACATTGCATTGTTATATGTTGTGGGGAGTGGTCAATAATCTCTCAATTTCATCATAATTACTAATTGAATAATTAGAAGTTTTGGGTTCTCAGAATAGTAGCTGTAAAACAAATATTAAAACAAATCAGAGTATGTTCATATTGAGATCCAATATGACGCACCTGTGTCCTCAATTGCAATACATAAGCTATTGGAGTTTTAGGTTATTACAGAGTATGAAATATAAAATTATAAATATATAACAAGAAATATGTAATTACTAGGGGTGGGCATAGATTAATTTTTTTAATCTAGATTAATTTTGGAATTAATCTAGATTAATCTAGATTAAAATGGCTCATTTGAATTCTGCCGAAGGCATTCAGAATATGTGTGCTACCCAAATAATGACTAAAAGTAAGTCTTTGAGAACGGGTTTCTCAAGCCAGGTGGCACATTAGACCAGGGGCTCATCTCCTGTTTCCAAAATGCATCACAAACTGCTTGAGAAAGCTGTTCTACTATGATAATTGGTGATGAAAATAAACTATGTTCAATAAGATGTACTTGTGTTTACTAACTGTTTATTCAGTTAAACATGAATTTTGAACTGTAGGCCTACATAAGAGGTCGTGATGAACTGTTTACAGTTTCCATTGGGAAGCTTCTTAAAAATAAATTTTCCCTGAAGCAAAACCGGCGGCTTCATAGCTGCATCCATGTTAGCACGTCACGTCTGATGTGGTAATTTCACAGTAACGTTAGGCATACACACAGGTTCGAAGCAGAGGGTGACACGGGAGTGAATTCTCAAGTTCACATGAGACCTAAAGCGCATCCTGTTTGCTTAAAAGCGCAACGTTTCGTTGTTATTCTGAGTGCACACAAATAAACGTAGAGTCTTTACAGATTCGAAAGATGTATTAGGCTACTTTTATCTGTATGACCAAAAATGACGGAGATTTTAAGAGCAAGTGAGCGCACCGGAGCCTGTCCTGCGCAAACGCGCTTCCACACAAACACTTCAATAGCGCACATTTCTCTAGGTTAACATCATATTGAGCGGCCATGTAAAGTTGCTACTACATACATCTTTCAGATGAAAAGCCATATTTGAGGTTGATGAATGATAGGTGAGCGTTTGGATGTCCTGCCCGATTGTATTACCACATAGACCAGCCGTTAACAATCTGTCCATCACGGACTGCGAGCCTCTAGTTCGAAGACTCGTTCTCGCCCCCTACAGTGCAATTCGTCTAGGTATACATCCGCGCTAAAATATCAGGGTGAAAGTTATCATACAAATATACAGTTCTCAAAGGGCAGATATAGTTGCAAATTATTCTATGTAACAGCAATAAAGTTTTAAATAAAAAAAATAAAAAAATAAAAATAAACCTTTGTAAAAACATTCAGACATAAGTTTTTATTTATTTATTTTTTGCAAAGGGGTAACAGAAAGCTATAAAGTACTTAATTCGTTGAAAAAAATGGCTACTGTAATAGCTTTTTCCTTTGAGAGGGTACCAAGAGATGTGGCAAATGCTTTAAGTTCATTAACAAAGTACGGAAAGGAAGGAGGTGTTTTCAAAAATCTGCATTTGTGAATAAAGTATTTGGCAAGTTCAAAGAGGTTATTGATCAAATAGTGTTGTGAACAGTCTTTCTTAAGTACACCAAATTTAATTTGTTTGTATTCAAGAGGATTTACACATGTAATACTGTCACAAACGAGAGCCTGGAGGATTCAATTGCAAAAAGACAGGTTTATTGACAGGAACAATCAGAAAACGAAGTGAATGGCGGAGCTCTCCGTAGGCAGAGGCGGAGCTTTCCGTAGGCAGAAGCGGAGCTTCCGTAGGCAGAAGCGGAGCTTTCCGTAGGCAGAAGCGGAGCTTTCCGTAGGGCAGAGGCGGGTAGCGCAGGGAAGCAATGGGCAGCCAAGGTCCGAATGATCGGAGTCCAGGAACGGCAGGGCTCTGGAAACGTCACCAGGAAGCAGGAGCGGACGGGAAACGAAGACCAGAGAAACGGCAGCCTAGGAAGGATCTGACGATGAGAGACAGCGTGAAAGGATCAGATATAGCCCCGGTGATGACTCTCAGCTGGAGCGAATCAGGCTAATCACACACCCACAGACACCTGCTCACACATACGCACACACACCCACAAGACAGAGCGAGGATGGGACAGGGAACCCATAAACCGTGACAGTACCCCTCCCCCTAGGAGCGCCTCTCGGCGCTCCCAGCCGACCTTACCTGTTGATTGTAATCATCAATAAGGGAGTGATCCAATATGTCCCTGGCCGGAACCCAACTTCTCTCCTCTGGACCGTAACCCTCCCAGTCCATCAAGTATTGAAATCCTCGTCCCCTCCGCCTCGAGTCCAGAATGCGATTGACCGAATAGGTGGGTTCCCCATCTACGAGTCTCGGCAGCGAGGTTAAGTTGGTTTTGTTTTCGATATTCGTGACACATTCAGCGATAAACGGCAATAACTCCAAAACGACTTGCCCTAAAATATTCTAAACAGTGTGATCATCAAAAGGGATAAGCTGGTCATGTTTCACATTCTTATTATTCATAGTTTTCGCTCGATGTAATAAGCATTAGCCCGCACAAGCCGTCGCAATGTGCATTCAGCCGGGAGGGCTCGCGCTCAGCGGTGCGTTCAGTAAGGGACCGTGTGGAAAGTGCACGTTTTCTTCGTTTTTTGCTATAGCTCAGTGGGCAGTGTTTTTGTTATAGCTTTTTAGTTAAAGGGCCCATAGACAGCGAGACCAGTGCCAATCAAGAGAGGGGGACAGTGTACATCTTTCACAACCTTCCATTTTACACCTACTGGTAGAAAAGGGAAATAAATGTCAAAAAATAACTTTATTTTTGTAATAACTTTTTTTCAGCAGCAAGATAGAGACATGAGACCTGTGTCCATCCATAGAGTGGGACAGTGTACAACTTTCACAATCTTCCATTTTACCCCTAGTGGCTGATTAGGGAATTGCATGTCCAAAATTATATTTCTTTTTGTAATAACCTTTGCCAGCAGGAAGATAGAGACATGGGACCTGTGTCCATCAATAGCGTTGGACAGTGTACAACTTTCACAACCTTCCATTTTACCCCTAGTGGCTGATTAGGTATTTGCATGTCCAAAATTATCCTTCTTTTTGTAATAACTTTTTTAAGCAGGAAGATAGAGACATGAGACCTGTGTCCATCCATAGAGTGGGACAGTGTACAACTTTCACAACCTTCCATTTTACCCCTAGTGGCTGATTAGTGAATTTCATGTCCAAAATTATCCTTCTTTTTGTAATAACTTTTTTCAGCAGGAAGATAGAGACGTGAGACCTGTGTCCATCCATAGAGTGGGACAGTGTACAACTTTCACAACCTTCCATTTTACCCCTAGTGGTTGATAAGGGAATTGCATGTCCAAAATTATCCTTCTTTTTGTAATAACCTTTGCCAGCAGGAAGATAAAGACATGAGACCTGTGTCCATCAATAGAAGGAGACAGTGTACATATTTCACAACCTTCCATTTTACCCCTAGTGGTTGATAAGGGAATTGCATGTCCAAAATTATCCTTCTTTTTGTAATAACCTTTGCCAGCAAGAAGATAAAGACATGAGACCTGTGTCCATCAATAGAAGGGGACAGTGTACATATTTCACAACCTTCCATTTTACCCCTACTGGTAGAAAAATGAATTGCATGTCCAAAATTATCCTTCTTTTTGTAATAACTTTTTCCAGCATGAAGATAGAGACGTGAGACCTGTGTCCATCCATAGAGTGGGACAGTGTACAACTTTCACAACCTTCCATTTTACCCCTAGTGGCTGATTAGGTATTTGCATGTCCAAAATTATCCTTCTTTTTGTAATAACTTTTTTCAGCAGGAAGATAGAGACATGAGACCTGTGTCCATCCATAGAGTGGGACAGTGTACAACTTTCACAACCTTCCATTTTACCCCTAGTGGCTGATTAGTGAATTTCATGTCCAAAATTATCCTTCTTTTTGTAATAACTTTTTTCAGCAGGAAGATAGAGACGTGAGACCTGTGTCCATCCATAGAGTGGGACAGTGTACAACTTTCACAACCTTCCATTTTACCCCTAGTGGTTGATAAGGGAATTGCATGTCCAAAATTATCCTTCTTTTTGTAATAACCTTTGCCAGCAGGAAGATAAAGACATGAGACCTGTGTCCATCAATAGAAGGAGACAGTGTACATATTTCACAACCTTCCATTTTACCCCTAGTGGTTGATAAGGGAATTGCATGTCCAAAATTATCCTTCTTTTTGTAATAACTTTTTTCAGCATGAAGATAGAGACGTGAGACCTGTGTCCATCCATAGAGTGGGACAGTGTACAACTTTCACAACCTTCCATTTTACCCTAGTGGCTGATTAGGTATTTGCATGTCCAAAATTATCCTTCTTTTTGTAATAACTTTTTTCAGCAGGAAGATAGAGACATGAGACCTGTGTCCATCCATAGAGTGGGACAGTGTACAACTTTCACAACCTTCCATTTTACCCCTAGTGGCTGATTAGTGAATTTCATGTCCATAATTATCCTTCTTTTTGTAATAACTTTTTTCAGCAGGAAGATAGAGACGTGAGACCTGTGTCCATCCATAGAGTGGGACAGTGTACAACTTTCACAACCTTCCATTTTACCCCTAGTGGTTGATAAGGGAATTGCATGTCCAAAATTATCCTTCTTTTTGTAATAACCTTTGCCAGCAGGAAGATAAAGACATGAGACCTGTGTCCATCCATAGAGTGGGACAGTGTACAACTTTCACAATCTTCCATTTTACCCCTAGTGGCTGATTAGGGAATTGCATGTCCAAAATTATACTTCTTTTTGTAATAACCTTTGCCAGCAGGAAAATAGAGACATGGGACCTGTGTCCATCAATAGTGTTGGACAGTGTACAACTTTCACAACCTTCCATTTTACCCCTAGTGGCTGATTAGGTATTTGCATGTCCAAAATTATCCTTCTTTTTGTAATAACTTTTTTCAGCAGGAAGATAGAGACATGAGACCTGTGTCCATCCATAGAGTGGGACAGTGTACAACTTTCACAACCTTCCATTTTACCCCTAGTGGCTGATTAGTGAATTTCATGTCCAAAATTATCCTTCTTTTTGTAATAACTTTTTTCAGCAGGAAGATAGAGACGTGAGACCTGTGTCCATCCATAGAGTGGGACAGTGTACAACTTTCACATCCTTCCATTTTACCCCTAGTGGTTGATAAGGGAATTGCATGTCCAAAATTATCCTTCTTTTTGTAATAACCTTTGCCAGCAAGAAGATAAAGACATGAGACCTGTGTCCATCAATAGAAGGGGACAGTGTACATATTTCACAACCTTCCATTTTACCCCTACTGGTAGAAAAATGAATTGCATGTCCAAAATTATCCTTCTTTTTGTAATAACTTTTTCCAGCATGAAGATAGAGACGTGAGACCTGTGTCCATCCATAGAGTGGGACAGTGTACAACTTTCACAACCTTCCATTTTACCGCTAGTGGCTGATTAGGGAATTGCATGTCCAAAATTATCCTTCTTTTTGCAATAACTTTTTTCAGCAGGAAGATAGAGACGTGAGACCTGTGTCCATCCATAGAGTGGGACAGTGTACAACTTTCACAACCTTCCATTTTACCCCTAGTGGTTGATAAGGGAATTGCATGTCCAAAATTATCCTTCTTTTTGTAATAACCTTTGCCAGCAGGAAGATAAAGACATGAGACCTGTGTCCATCAATAGAAGGAGACAGTGTACAACTTTCACAACCTTCCATTCTACCCCTAGTGGTTGATTAGGGAATTGCATGTCCAAAATTATCCTTCTCTTTGTAATAACTTTTTTCAGCAGCAAGATAGAGATGTGAGACCTGTGTCCATCCATAGAGTGGGACAGTGTACAACTTTTACAACCTTCCATTTTACCCCTAGTGGTTGATTAGGGAATTGCATGTCCAAAATTATCCTTCTCTTTGAAATAACTTTTTTCAGCAGGAAGATAGAGACATGAAACCAGTGTCCATCCATAGAGTGGGACAGTGTACAACTTTCACAACCTTCCATTTTACCCCTACTGGTAGAAAAATGAATTGCATGTCCAAAATTAACCTTCTTTTTATAATAACTTTTGCCAGCAGGAAGATAGAGACGTGAGACCTGTGTCCATCCATAGAGTGGGACAGTGTACAACTTTCACAACCTTCCATTCTACCCCTAGTGGTTGATTAGGGAATTGCATGTCCAAAATTATCCTTCTCTTTGTAATAACTTTTTTCAGCAGGAAGATAGAGACATGAAACCAGTGTCCATCCATAGAGTGGGACAGTGTACAACTTTCACAACCTTCCATTCTACCCCTAGTGGTTGATTAGGGAATTGCATGTCCAAAATTATCCTTCTTTTTGTAATAACTTTTTTCAGCAGGAAGATAGAGACATGAGACCTGTGTCCATCCATCGATTGGGACAGTGTACAACTTTCACAACCTTCCATTTTACCCCTAGTGGTTGATTAGGGAATTGCATGTCCAAAATTATCCTTCTTTTTGTAATAACTTTTTTCAGCAGGAAGATAGAGACATGAGACCTGTGTCCATCCATAGAGTGGGACAGTGTACAACTTTCACAACCTTCCATTCTACCCCTAGTGGTTGATTAGGGAATTGCATGTCCCAAATTATCCTTCTTTTTGTAATAACTTTTTTCAGCAGGAATATAGAGACGTGAGACCTGTGTCCATCCATAGAGTGGGACAGTGTACAACTTTCACAACCTTCCATTTTACCCCTAGTGGTTGATAAGGGAATTGCATGTCCAAAATTATCCTTCTTTTTGTAATAACCTTTGCCAGCAGGAAGATAAAGACATGAGACCTGTGTCCATCCATAGAGTGGGACAGTGTACCACTTTCACAACCTTCTATTTTACCCCTAGTGGCTGATTAGGGAATTGCATGTCCAAAATTATCCTTCTCTTTGTAATAACTTTTTTCAGCAGGAATATAGAGACATGAAACCAGTGTCCATCCATAGAGTGGGACAGTGTACAACTTTCACAACCTTCCATTTTACCCCTACTGGTAGAAAAATGAATTGCATGTCCAAAATTAACCTTTTTATAATAACTTTTTTCAGCAGGAAGATAGAGACATGAGACCTGTGTCCATCCATCGAGTGGGACAGTGTACAACTTTCACAACCTTCCATTTTACCCCTACTGGTAGAAAACCTTCGTCAGCAGGAAGATAGAGACGTGGAACAACACTAATGTTTGCATAACCTAAGTAGTGTAATATATTTCTATTTCTTATTCTGGTATATCTAATTTTAATTTGCAAGTTTACTTAATAATATTCATGTTACCAAACAGATGGCTAAGGAAACAGTGCAGTCTTTTCCACTGACACCATCTGAAATCGTGATACCTTCCAATAAGCGCTTCCTGTCAGAGCTGCGTAAGGAGATGGCTGTAACAATCCTGGAATCATCAGGTATGTATTGTAAGCACACCATCAATGATAATCTTGCACTGATCCTTTAGTGTGTGTTCTTTTAGGACATATATGGGCGTTAAAATCCAAGCCTCCTATCACTGCATCTAAACCAACAACATGTTTATTAGATCCTGTACCCACTAAACCATTG
The DNA here is from genome assembly GCA_027474115.1 of Schizopygopsis malacanthus. Classification (NCBI taxonomy): domain Eukaryota; kingdom Metazoa; phylum Chordata; class Actinopteri; order Cypriniformes; family Cyprinidae; genus Schizopygopsis; species Schizopygopsis malacanthus. The sequence continues at coordinate 27,410 of JAPDDM010000290.1, forward strand.
AAAGAGTTGTTACCTGTAGCAGAAGAACCGCTTCTCAATATTATTAACTCCTCGTTATCTTTAGGTCACGTCCAAAAACCATTTAAGCGGGCAGTTATTAAGACTCTTATTAAGAAACCAAAATTAGATCCTTGTGAACTGGCAAATTACAGGCCCATCTCAAATCTTCCGTTTATGTCGAAAATATTAGAAAAAGTAGTGTCTGCTCAACTGTGCTCCTTTTTGCTAAAAAAATATATCTATCAAGAATTTCAGTCAGGTTTCAGGCCCCGCCATAGCACAGAAACTGCACTTGTTAAAATTACAAATGACTTGCTTCTTGCGTCAGACAAAGGCTGCATCTCGTTGCTATTTTTACTTGATCTTAGTGCTGCGTTCGACACTATAGATCATGACATACTGATAGATCGATTACAAAACTATACAGGTATTCAAGGGCAGGCTCTAAGATGGTTTAGATCCTACCTGTCTGATCGCTACACTTTGTTTATTTAAACGGGGAGTCATCTCAATTATCACCAGTAAAGTATGGAGTACCACAAGGATCTGTCCTAGGTCCTCTGTTATTTTCATTATATATGTTGTCCCATGGTAATATTATTAGAAAATAAGGGATTAGTTTCCATTGTTATGCTGATGACACTCAACTATATATCTCAACAAAACCAGATGAAACCTCTAAACTATCTAAGCTAACAGAGTGTGTTAAAAATATAACATTTTATCCTATTAAATTCAGATAAGACAGAGATATTACTTATTGGACCTAAAAACAGTACACAGAATCTCTTGGATCACAATTTGCAACTAGACGGATGTAATGTTACTTCCTGTACAATTAAAAATCTGGGTGTTATATTAGACAGCAACCTATCTTTTGAAAATCATATTTCCAATGTTACAAAAACAGCATTCTTCCATCTTAGAAACATTGTCAAGCTACGGAACATGTTAAGTGTTTCTGATGCAGAAAAGTTAGTTCATGCATTCATGACCTCTAGACTGGACTATTGTAATGCACTGCTAGGTGGTTGTCCTGCATCTTCAATAAACAAGCTACAGATAGTAAAAAATGCTGCGGCTAGAGTCCTTACCAGGTCAAGAAAATATGATCATATTACTCCAATTTTACAGTCTCTGCACTGGCTACCTATTAAGTTTCGTATCAGTTACAAAATATTATTACTTGCCTATAAGGCCCTAAATGATTTAGCTCCTGCGTACCTAACTAATCTTCTATCACGCTACAATCCAACCCGCTCCCTAAGGTCGCAAAACTCTGAACTCTTGGTAGTACCTAGGATAGCAAAGTCCACTAAAGGAGGTAGAACTTTTTCATATCTGGCTCCTAAACTTTGGAATAGCCTTCCTGATAACATTCGGGGGTTCAGACACACTCTCTCTGTTTAAATCTAGATTAAAGACACATCTCTTCAGCCAAGCATTTATATAATGCATCTCACAATCTTGTACTGCCAGTCTATCTGAACAAATGCACATTATTATGCTTTAGCTTGGGTTATACTGATAATTTCATCCAGGGTTATTCCTGGATGGAACAACTGCTACACTAATTGTTTTACTGTTTCTATGTTTCTGCCACGGGATTAACATCCCTGTGGTAGCTAGGAATTACACAAGCTTCAGTCTGGATCAAACCTTAAACGATCTGAGATGACCGAACACCTGAGAAGAGACAATGACAACCCCTCGGAGGACCTCAGAGGAAGCCAACCATCAGCGATTATACTGACTTAACCAAAGTCTGCCATAAATGGAGGATCAGCACCTGGAGAAAACCTATACAGCCCTGACCGTCAGCGGAGTCTAGGACACATAGATGAGACAGATCTCCAGTGAGGACCTCATCACCTAGACATCCATCGGGGAAAGACCCCTGGAACCAGTGGACCACTTACACTCTGACTTTGCTGCAGTTGGAACAAACTACTGATTCGTCTGGCCGGAGGGGAACTGGCCCCCCGACTGAGCCTGGTTTCTCCCAAGGTTTTTTCTCCATTCTGTCACCGATGGAGTTTTCGTTCCTTGCCGCTATCGCCTCAGGCTTGCTTAGTTGGGGACACTTAATTTCCAGCACAATCATCGACTTGATTGCACAGATATTATTTAAACTGAACTAAGCTTGACAATGCCATTACTAAATTCAATAATGAAATGCATTCAGCTGATAATTGAGTGTTAAATCCTGTCATTTTACATTATTGACACAATTTGACTATTTTGATATTGTGCAGTGCTTTGTTACAATTTGTATTGTTAAAAGCGCTATATAAATAAAGGTGACTTGACTCCTTCAAACTGATAAATTAGGATTTTAATGAGTGTTATTTTCATTATTATGTAGGCTTTACAATGGTACTAAGAACATAGCATTCATATATGTATACTTATTATTATTATTATTATTATGAGTCAAAGTATCAAACAGGCTGAGACCATATCATATTTGCAGAGATCCTTTGTCTAGACATCAGAGACCAAAGCCATAAACATTTTCCCAAAGTTGATGAAAAGGATCCAAATTAACCTTATTGCTCAGGCACCCAAACAGACACTAGGCAGAACTGTAGTAGATATATTTGCTTTTTTGTTTATAACTCGGTAATCATAATGGCTTGAATACAAATTATTTTCAAATGAATCCTTCATTCAAGCACAATTTATTTTTATTTTATTTTATTTACTCCTGGAAACTGTGTTTCACAAATCTACACTATATGGACAAAAGTATTGGTAGACCCCCTTCTAATGAAAGGTTTGACTAATTTAGTAATTTCCATGAGTATGAATCTTAATGTTTAAGCATATAATGATATTCTAGGGAATTGTGTGCTTCTAACTTTATAACAACGGTTTGGACAGGACCCTTTTCTATTTTAACATGACAGTGCCTCTGTGTATAAGGCAAGGATCAAAGAGAAATGATGATTCAATCAGTGTGGAAGAACTTGACTGGTCTGCAGAAAGCAGCTGAACACCTCTGGTGTGACTTTAAATGAGCCACAAACTCATCACCAAACACCAATGACTTTTACACAAAGTACATGTAAAAAAGTATTGTGACACCCCCTTCTTTAGAACCGAAACTTCACAAATTTGGCTACTAAGATAGAAATAAAATTAATTTATTTAAAATTTGTATGTTCATCTGTGTTGCAACAGTTTTGAAGTGTATGAAATGACAGTACCCATATGTACAAGTCATTGCTGTATTTTAATGAGTTTTTGGCTCTAGGTTTGCATGTAAAGTCACACCAGGCATGTTCAGCTGGGATTAGGACTTGGTTTTCTGCAGGCTTATACACAGAGACACTGTCATGTTAAAATAGGGTCCTGCTCATTTCAAATTTGAAAAAAAAAATTCCATAGGATACAATTACACTGTATATTTTAACATTAACATTCGTACTCATGGAAATGACTAAAATAGTAAAACATGTTCATTAGAAAGGGGTGTCCCAATACTTTTGGCCAAAGAGTGTATACAATTCTTCTGAAGACCTTTTAAATTACATACATTTTTTGTTGTTGTATAACACTAACTTCCAAATGATGACAATTTAGTTTAATTATTTATTTTTTTATCCATGTTGTCCACTACAGTGAGGCAAACAATGGTAAATAATTTTACATTTATGTAACATTCAATAAGTGTGAATGGCAAATTAACTTAACTTGCCATGCATGTAAATGCATTTGTCCTAGTGCTCCAAAAATATCTTCTTATTTTATATAATTACTTTGCAAATACAGTCAAAAATGCTTGTAGTTCCTGAAATATTAGCTTATTTTCAATGTTATAATATAATGTAGACCATGACAAAATGTAATACGCATGCAGTAATACAGCACATAGAAATCATTTGCACATTACAGGTAATTCAATATTTGTATTTTCATTATGTACATGTACATTGTTAATATATTAAGAAGAGCGTTTTTACAAATAGTCCTATCATTCTGTCACTGTAGTTATCATATTTATTTTATTTCACAACATTTATTTAATTAGCGCATGTAAATTATGTTTTTATGCATTGGTAACTACTTATTAGTCATAAAGTGTTTTCAGTTTAAATTTGGTGATGGTAGGTCTTAAAACCTGAAACCTTTAAAGAACATTGTCTTTAGTAGTCACGCTGATGCTAGGTTGTAGGCAAAGGTACACGAAGGAGAAGTGTCAGAGGGTATTTATTCCACATGACATAGAAAAAAGTTATCCACAGATGGCAAACATGAGGTTTAAACAATAAACCTCAAACTGAACTGACAAAAACTTAAATACACAGACCAAACAATGATAGTTAACAAGACAAGTGAACTAAACAATGTAAACATAGGGTAGACAAAAAAACAAGGTCAAAGGATAAAGCTAGACAGGCAAACAAAGTCCGAACTAACAAAACTGTGACAAGTAGAGTTAAGTGTTAATTGAAATGCTTAACAAATACATGAAGTATAGACATAAACCATACATTGTTGACACACTGACAGGGGTATTTTGTAAATATATACAGTATATGGCATGTGGATGGGATAAATGCAGAGCACAAATTACAAGTATGGGTTATTATACTTGACCATCACGTTGCTTTACTTCTCTTCACTACATATAACATAATCCTTGTCAACAATGTATGGTTTTATGTCTATGCAATTGCAAGTAAAGGTACCTGTAAAATAAAAAAATTATACAAATACTCATGAGACCACATTAAAATACTTATTGTAGGTTTAGGAGATAGAACATACAAACCCGATTCCCAAAAAATTGGGACACTGTACAAATTGTGAATAAAAAAGGAATGCAATAATTTACAAATCTCATAAACTTATATTTTATTCACAATAGAATATAGATAACATATCAAATGTTGAAAGTAAGACATTTTGAAATTTCATGCCAAATATTGGCTAATTTTGGATTTCATGAGAGCTACACATTCCAAAAAAGTTGGGACAGGTAGCAATAAGAGGCTGGAAAAGTTAAATGTACATATAAGGAACAGCTGGAGGACCAATTTGCAACTTATTAGGTCAATTGGCAACATGATTGGTTATAAAAAGAGCCTCTCAGAGTGGCAGTGTCTCTCAGAAGTCAAGATGTGAAGAGGATCACCAATTCCCCCAATGCTGCGGCGAAAAAAAGTGGAGCAAAATCAGAAAGGAGTTTCTCAGAGAAAAATTGCAAAGAGTTTGAAGTTATCATCATCTACAGTGCATAATATCATCCAAAGATTCAGAGAATCTGGAACAATCTCTGTGCGTAAGGGTCAAGGCGGGAAAACCATACTGGATGCCCGTGATCTTCGGGCCCTTAGACGGCACTGCATCACATACAGGAATGCTACTGTAATGGAAATCACAACATGGGCTCAGGAATACTTCCAGAAAACATTGTCGGTGAACACAATCCACCGTGCCATTCGCCGTTGCCGGCTAAAACTCTATAGGTCAAAAAAGAAGCCACATCTAAACATGATCCAGAAGCGCAGGCGTTTTCTCTGGGCCAAGCCTCATTTAAAATGGACTGTGGCAAAGTGGAAAACTGTTCTGTGGTCAGACGAATCAAAATTTGAAGTTCTTTTTGGAAAACTGGGACGCCATGTTATCCGGACTAAAGAGGACAAGGACAACCCAAGTTGTTATCAGCGCTCAGTTCAGAAGCCTGCATCTCTGATGGTATGGGGTTGCATGAGTGCGTGTGGCATGGGCAGCTTACACATCTGGAAAGGCACCATCAATGCTGAAAGGTATATCCAAGTTCTAGAACAACATATGCTCCCATCCAGACGTCGTCTCTTTCAGGGAAGACCTTGCATTTTCCAACATGACAATGCCAGACCACATACTGCATCAATTACAACATCATGGCTGCGTAGAAGAAGGATCCGGGTACTGAAATGGCCAGCCTGCAGTCCAGATCTTTCACCCATAGAAAACATTTGGCGCATCATAAAGAGGAAGATGCGACAAAGAAGACCTAAGACAGTTGAGCAACTAGAAGCCTGTATTAAACAAGAATGGGACAACATTCCTATTCCTAAACTTGAGCAACTTGTCTCCTCAGTCCCCAGACGTTTGCAGACTGTTATAAAAAGAAGAGGGGATGCCACATAGTGGTAAACATGGCCTTGTCCCAACTTTTTTGAGATGTATTGATGCCATGAAATTTAAAATCAACTTATTTTTCCCTTAAAATTATACATTTTCTCAGTTTAAACATTTGATATGTCATCTATGTTGTATTCTGAATAAAATATTGAAATTTGAAACTTCCACATCATTGCATTCTGTTTTTATTCACAATTTGTACAGTGTCCAAACTTTTTTGGAATCGGGTTTGTACTCTGTACAGTATAAAATGCACTATTTATAATTAGCTATTTTATATGTATTTAATATGTCAATTTATTTAATGTATGTCTATATCAATGTATTTATTTAATGTACTAACAATGTAGAAACTGAAATATATAAAGTACAATTTTACTATAAGCTAACTTTTTTACTATGTTTTTTTTGTTTAATTATATTAATCATATTTTTTATAGTTCTCCATGACGTAATGTACAGTGAGAAATGTTTACTTGTATATTTGTTGACAAAGTATACAAAACATCGTCTTTACATATTACCAAACATGAACATTGATTAAGAACTCAGTATTTGTATATAGACTATTAAAATATTAACAGTTAAGAGACTGTTAAGCCTGGATTTTTCATTCTGCAGATATAGGTCAACTTGCAACTACTGTCACCTCATGGCCATTTAATTAACTTGTATCTTCATGATGCTTCGAATTCAAAATTGTTTTATTAACTATTTTTTCATGACTGTCTGATGATTATGTTTACTAGGTGTCATGCAAAATGGATGAAAGGTCTACAAGAACTTCAAAATGTTTTTTCATAAATTGTCCAATATCAAAGATTTATTTGGCACCTGAATATCTGTGCACATTTAGGTATGAATTATGGTCTTTCTGTCTGTAAATCTATCCCTCTACCTCTGTCCATCCATATGCTCATCTATACAGTGGTGGCCATTATTAGAACACTATTATTTTCACCAGTTTTTAATGGTTTTAAGTCAGTTATCTCTTGTAGATTGCTGTAATGTGTCAGTAGGAAATATCAGTTTACATTCCCACACTTTCATTTAGTCATTGATTCTAATAATCCAGTGAGGTTTTTGTCTGACAGCAGCCAGTGCTCCACACAGAGATCCGAACTCATCATCGTCCAGTCTGTCTGGAATGACATGAAGAAACAGAACAAACTGAGACAGACTAAATCCAGAAGAACTGTGGCAACGTCTCCAAGATGCTTCAAGAAACGTACATGCAAAACCTAATGAAAAACTATGCTCAAGTGCACCTAGGGCAAAAGCTGCTTTAAACGCAAAGGATGCTCACACAAAATGTTGATTTAATTTAGCTAACTGAAGTTAATTGATAAAGGACATATATTTATAACATTATTTTTGACAGCATCTTCATTTTACAGCATTTTTTACACAATTGACAAACTTTGGAGAGGTAACATCTTCAAAATGTCTATAAATTTTAGTTATGTAATTAAATCAAAATACAAAATAATGATAAAAAATAAACATATAAAAAACAATTAATTATAATATATCCAAAAAAAAAAATTGTCTGTCCACCTGTTTCCATATATTGATTTATGTCATATTCTTTCAATAAAAGAATTAATGATTTATCTAAACCAAAGACATATTCTATCATTTTACAAAACTATTCATTATAATATCATAAACACTGAATACAGTTTAATTTAATTACAATCTACAATATTGAAAAACTACAAAAAATTAAATATAAATACAAATGAAGCTTCTTGGAGAGGTTGCTACATCTTCTGGATTTAGTCTATCAGTTTGTTTTGTTATGTAATTTCAGACAGACTCAATGATTAACGAGTAGATCAGATGTCTGTGTGGAGCACTGGTTGTTGTGAGACAAAAATCTCACTTGATTATTACAATTAATGGCAAAATGATTGTTTGAAAATGTAAACTGATATTGCCTGCTGACACACTACGGCAATAGATATAAATAACAGATTTAAAAATCATTTTTTTAGCTGCAGAAAATACTAGTATTCCAAAAAAATTGGTCACCACTGTGTGTCTGTCTGTCCATCCGTCCATCTATCTATACATCTGTCTGTCTGTCCATCCATTTGCTCATCTATATGTATGTCTGTATCCGCACCAATCCATCCGTCCGTCTACCTATATGTCTGTCTGTCTGTCCATCCGTTCGTCCATACACCGGTCTGTCTGTCTTTCTGACCGAATTGTAAAAATTTGTGATAATGTATTTTCAGTATTCAACCCCAAAGCACATTGCTCCCTGTATGGAAAAGAGTCTCCTGTTGGAGGTGTGGGTCTGAACACATGGGTTTGTGTCCTTTTCAATAAAAAATTTCAGATTAGATATTAGACCTACTGTAGATCTCAAGTGTTATAAATTATTTGAATTAAATAGATCAATATTATGCAGATAATATAGAAATTACATAACATCAAATGTTATTAAGTATTTTGTTTAAAGTAAACAAAGATCAAATGGTTTAAATATTTTAATGTTAGTTGTTGTACATTCTAATTAGATGTTTTTAAGTTGAAATTAATATTAGTTTATTATTAATGGAGTATTACAATAATGTAGTACAGTTTATTTTCAACAAAATGTGTTTAATAAAAACTAAAATTAAATCAAGTTTAATTGTGGTTTTCTTCCACCAGATTCAGTGCACCAATTGTGAAATATGGTACCACTCTGTCAACATGACAAAAAAAGAGGTACACAAATGTAAGAGAATGTGGTTGTGTGTTTTCTGCAAGGAAAATTACTTTAAACCTGGAAAAATATATTGTTTACTCTTATATGTTTTTTTATATTTTTTTATATTGTTTTGACTGTTAACAGGTAAATTATGCATTATGTAAATTTTGTCATTGTAAGGATGTAAATAAAGTACGAATTGTAAATTGCACATGCAATTCCCTTTACTACCAGGGGTAAAATGGAAAAAATAATGGAAAATGGAATAAAAAATAAAAATAAACTTTCTAAATCTTCATCTTTCTCTTTCTCTCCTTCCCTTGCTAGCTTGTACTTATTTGAACAATGCCTGAGACTTTGTGTTATGGGCACTTCCTGTTTGCCTCTTCAAGATTAATCGCTTTATGTATTCCCCAATTGTAAGTTGCTTTGGATAAAAGCGTCTGCTAAATGACTAAATGTAAATGTTAATGTACAAAAAGAATGATAATTTTGGACGTGTAATTCCATTTGCTACCAGTAGGGGTAAAATGGAAGGTTGTGAAAGTTGTACACTGTCCCACTCTATGGATGGACACTGGTTTCATGCCTGTATCTTCCTGCTGAAAAAAGTTATTACAAAAAGAAGGATAATTTTGGACATGCAATTCCCTAATCAACCACTAGGGGTAAAATGGAAGGTTGTGAAAGTTGTACACTGTCCCACTCTATGGATGGACACTGGTTTCATGCCTGTATCTTCCTGCTGAAAAAAGTTATTACAAAAAGAAGGATAATTTTGGACATGCAATTCCCTAATCAACCACTAGGGGTAAAATGGAAGGTTGTGAAAGTTGTACACTGTCCCACTCTATGGATGGACACAGGTCTCACATCTCTATCTTCCTGCTGAAAAAAGTTATTACAAAAAGAAGGATAATTTTGGACATGCAATTCCCTAAACAACCACTAGGAGTAAATGGCAGGTTGTGAAAGTTGTACACTGTCCCACTCTATAGATGGACACAGGTCTCATGTCTCTATCTTCCTGCTGAAAAAAGTTATTGCAAAAAGAAGGATAATTTTGGACATGCAATTCCCTAATCAGCCACTAGCGGTAAAATGGAAGGTTGTGAAAGTTGTACACTGTCCCACTCTATGGATGGACACAGGTCTCACGTCTCTATCTTCCTGCTGAAAAAAGTTATTACAAAAAGAAGGATAATTTTGGACATGAAATTCACTAATCAGCCACTAGGGGTAAAATGGAAGGTTGTGAAAGTTGTACACTGTCCCACTCTATGGATGGACACAGGTCTCACGTCTCTATCTTCCTGCTGGCAAAGGTTATTACAAAAAGAAGGATAATTTTGGACATGCAATTCCCTAATCAGCCACTAGGGGTAAAATAGAAGGTTGTGAAAGTGGTACACTGTCCCACTCTATGGATGGACACAGGTCTCATGTCTTTATCTTCCTGCTGGCAAAGGTTATTACAAAAAGAAGGATAATTTTGGACATGCAATTCCCTTATCAACCACTAGGGGTAAAATGGAAGGTTGTGAAAGTTGTACACTGTCCCACTCTATGGATGGACACAGGTCTCACGTCTCTATCTTCCTGCTGGCAAAGGTTATTACAAAAAGAAGGATAATTTTGGACATGCAATTCCCTTATCAACCACTAGGGGTAAAATGGAAGGTTGTGAAAGTTGTACACTGTCCCACTCTATGGATGGACACTGGTTTCATGTCTCTATCTTCCTGCTGAAAAAAGTTATTACAAAGAGAAGGATAATTTTGGACATGCAATTCCCTAATCAACCACTAGGGGTAAAATGGAAGGTTGTGAAAGTTGTACACTGTCCCACTCTATGGATGGACACAGGTCTCACATCTGTATCTTCATGCTGAAAAAAGTTATTACAAAAAGAAGGATAATTTTGGACATGCAATTCATGTTTCTACCAGTAGGGGTAAAATGGAAGGTTGTGAAATATGTACACTGTCCCCTTCTATTGATGGACACAGGTCTCATGTCTTTATCTTCCTGCTGGCAAAGGTTATTACAAAAAGAAGGATAATTTTGGACATGCAATTCCCTTATCAACCACTAGGGGTAAAATGGAAGGTTGTGAAAGTTGTACACTGTCCCACTCTATGGATGGACACAGGTCTCACGTCTCTATCTTCCTGCTGGCAAAGGTTATTACAAAAAGAAGGATAATTTTGGACATGCAATTCCCTTATCAACCACTAGGGGTAAAATGGAAGGTTGTGAAATATGTACACTGTCTACATCTATTGATGGACACAGGTCTCATGTCTCTATCTTCCTGCTGAAAAAAGTTATTGCAAAAAGAAGGATAATTTTGGACATGCAATTCCCTAATCAGCCACTAGCGGTAAAATGGAAGGTTGTGAAAGTTGTACACTGTCCCACTCTATGGATGGACACAGGTCTCACGTCTCTATCTTCATGCTGAAAAAAGTTATTACAAAAAGAAGGATAATTTTGGACATGCAATTCATTTTTCTACCAGTAGGGGTAAAATGGAAGGTTGTGAAATATGTACACTGTCCCCTTCTATTGATGGACACAGGTCTCATGTCTCTATCTTCCTGCTGAAAAAAGTTATTACAAAAAGAAGGATAATTTTGGACATGCAATTCCCTAATCAACCACTAGGAGTAAAATGGAAGGTTGTGAAAGTTGTACACTGTCCCACTCTATGGATGGACACAGGTCTCACATCTGTATCTTCATGCTGAAAAAAGTTATTACAAAAAGAAGGATAATTTTGGACATGCAATTCATGTTTCTACCAGTAGGGGTAAAATGGAAGGTTGTGAAATATGTACACTGTCCCAATCGATGGATGGACACAGGTCTCATGTCTCTATCTTCCTGCTGAAAAAAGTTATTACAAAAAGAAGGATAATTTTGGACATGCAATTCCCTAATCAACCACTAGGGGTAAAATGGAAGGTTGTGAAAGTTGTACACTGTCCCACTCTATGGATGGACACAGGTCTCACATCTGTATCTTCATGCTGAAAAAAGTTATTACAAAAAGAAGGATAATTTTGGACATGCAATTCATGTTTCTACCAGTAGGGGTAAAATGGAAGGTTGTGAAATATGTACACTGTCCCCTTCTATTGATGGACACAGGTCTCATGTCTTTATCTTCCTGCTGGCAAAGGTTATTACAAAAAGAAGGATAATTTTGGACATGCAATTCTCTTATCAACCACTAGAGGTAAAATGGAAGGTTGTGAAAGTTGTACACTGTCCCACTCTATGGATGGACACAGGTCTCACGTCTCTATCTTCCTGCTGGCAAAGGTTATTACAAAAAGAAGGATAATTTTGGACATGCAATTCCCTTATCAACCACTAGGGGTAAAATGGAAGGTTGTGAAATATGTACACTGTCCCACTCTATGGATGGACACAGGTCTCATGTCTCTATCTTCCTGCTGAAAAAAGTTATTACAAAAAGAAGGATAATTTTGGACATGCAATTCCCTAATCAACCACTAGGGGTAAAATGGAAGGTTGTGAAAGTTGTACACTGTCCCACTCTATGGATGGACACAGGTCTCACATCTGTATCTTCGTGCTGAAAAAAGTTATTACAAAAAGAAGGATAATTTTGGACATGCAATTCATGTTTCTACCAGTAGGGGTAAAATGGAAGGTTGTGAAATATGTACACTGTCCCCTTCTATTGATGGACACAGGTCTCATGTCTTTATCTTCCTGCTGGCAAAGGTTATTACAAAAAGAAGGATAATTTTGGACATGCAATTCTCTTATCAACCACTAGAGGTAAAATGGAAGGTTGTGAAAGTTGTACACTGTCCCACTCTATGGATGGACACAGGTCTCACGTCTCTATCTTCCTGCTGGCAAAGGTTATTACAAAAAGAAGGATAATTTTGGACATGCAATTCCCTTATCAACCACTAGGGGTAAAATGGAAGGTTGTGAAATATGTACACTGTCTCCATCTATTGATGGACACAGGTCTCATGTCTCTATCTTCCTGCTGAAAAAAGTTATTGCAAAAAGAAGGATAATTTTGGACATGCAATTCCCTAATCAGCCACTAGCGGTAAAATGGAAGGTTGTGAAAGTTGTACACTGTCCCACTCTATGGATGGACACAGGTCTCACGTCTCTATCTTCCTGCTGAAAAAAGTTATTACAAAAAGAAGGATAATTTTGGACATGCAATTCATTTTTCTACCAGTAGGGGTAAAATGGAAGGTTGTGAAATATGTACACTGTCCCCTTCTATTGATGGACACAGGTCTCATGTCTTTATCTTCCTGCTGGCAAAGGTTATTACAAAAAGAAGGATAATTTTGGACATGCAATTCCCTTATCAACCACTAGGGGTAAAATGGAAGGTTGTGAAAGTGGTACACTGTCCCACTCTATGGATGGACACAGGTCTCATGTCTTTATCTTCCTGCTGGCAAAGGTTATTACAAAAAGAAGGATAATTTTGGACATGCAATTCCCTTATCAACCACTAGGGGTAAAATGGAAGGTTGTGAAAGTTGTACACTGTCCCACTCTATGGATGGACACAGGTCTCACGTCTCTATCTTCCTGCTGGCAAAGGTTATTACAAAAAGAAGGATAATTTTGGACATGCAATTCCCTAATCAGCCACTAGGGGTAAAATAGAAGGTTGTAAAAGTTGTACACTGTCCCACTCTATGGATGGACACAGGTCTCAGGTCTCGATCTTCCTGCTGAAAAAAGTTATTACAAAAAGAAGGATAATTTTGGACATGCAATTCCCTAATCAGCCACTAGGGGTAAAATGGAAGGTTGTGAAAGTTGTACACTGTCCCACTCTATGGATGGACACAGGTCTCATGTCTCTATCTTCCTGCTGAAAAAAGTTATTACAACAAGAAGGATAATTTTGGACATGCAATTCCCTAATCAGCCAATAGGGGTAAAATAGAAGGTTGTGAAAGTGGTACACTGTCCCACTCTATGGATGGACACAGGTCTCATGTCTCTATCTTCCTGCTGAAAAAAGTTATTGCAAAAAGAAGGATAATTTTGGACATGCAATTCCCTAATCAGCCACTAGCGGTAAAATGGAAGGTTGTGAAAGTTGTACACTGTCCCACTCTATGGATGGACACAGGTCTCACGTCTCTATCTTCATGCTGAAAAAAGTTATTACAAAAAGAAGGATAATTTTGGACATGCAATTCATTTTTCTACCAGTAGGGGTAAAATGGAAGGTTGTGAAATATGTACACTGTCCCCTTCTATTGATGGACACAGGTCTCATGTCTTTATCTTCCTGCTGGCAAAGGTTATTACAAAAAGAAGGATAATTTTGGACATGCAATTCCCTAATCAACCACTAGGGGTAAAATGGAAGGTTGTGAAAGTTGTACACTGTCCCACTCTATGGATGGACACAGGTCTCACGTCTCTATCTTGCTGCTGAAAAAAGTTATTACAAAGAGAAGGATAATTTTGGACATGCAATTCCCTAATCAGCCACTAGGGGTAAAATGGAAGGTTGTGAAAGTTGTACACTGTCCCACTCTATGGATGGACACAGGTCTCATGTCTCTATATTCCTGCTGAAAAAAGTTATTACAAAAAGAAAGATAATTTTAGACATGCAATTCCCTAATCAACCACTAGGGGTAAAATGGAAGGTTGTGAAAGTTGTACACTGTCCCACTCTATGGATGGACACAGGTCTCACGTCTCTATCTTGCTGCTGAAAAAAGTTATTACAAAGAGAAGGATAATTTTGGACATGCAATTCCCTAATCAGCCACTAGGGGTAAAATGGAAGGTTGTGAAAGTTGTACACTGTCCCACTCTATGGATGGACACAGGTCTCATGTCTCTATCTTGCTGCTGAAAAAAGTTATTACAAAAAGAAGGTTAATTTTTGACATTTATTTCCCTTTTCTACCAGTAGGTGTAAAATGGAAGGTTGTGAAAGATGTCTCGCTGTCTATGGGCCCTTTAACTAAAAAGCTATAACAAAAACACTGCCCACTAAGCTATAGCAAAAAACGAAGAAAACGTGCACTTTCCACACGGTCCCTTACTGAACGCACCGCAGAGCGCGATCTCTCCCGGCTGAATGCACATTGCGACGGCTTGTGCGGGCTAGTGCTTATTACATCGAGCGAAAACTATGAAAAAGAAGGCTGTGAAACATGACCAGCTTTGCCCTTTTGACGATCACACTGTTTAGATTTTTTTTGGGAAAGTCGTTTTGGAGTTATTGTCATTTGTCGCTGAATGTGTCACGAATATCGAAAACAAAACCAACTTAACCTCGCTGTCGCGGCGGGGGAGGAACCGGAGTAGGCGGATTAAGGGGAGACCGAAAAACGGGTTTAATCTTGGATACATGGAACGCGGGATGAATTCTCCTGTACGCAGGAGGGAGTTTGAGGCGAACTGTCACCGGACTAATAATTTTAGTGACAGGAAACGGGCCAATAAATTTGGGAGCCAACTTGTTACACACGGACCGGAGCGGAATGTTCTTGTTAGAAAGCCACACTTTTTGACCAACGACGTAGACGGGAGGCCTCGACCGGTGGCGATCAGCCTTAGCCTTGGTGCACACCCCCACCCGGAGGAGAGTCTCTCGGGCTCTCGTCCAGAGGTGTCACCGTACCAATTAATCATAATTTTCCATCATATCCAATAGGGAATAAATATTATATTGAACCCAGTTTTCATAAAATAATGATTTGTTAAGGTGCCAAATAAAACGATTGTTCCAAATACAAGTATTATGTTGACTAAAATTGTGAGAAAATGTTAATTTCCAATATAGGAGAACCTGCTGCTGGAATGCAGATAATTTAAGAGGCAATTTGGACAGCTCAAAGTCACATTTAATAAAAAATTCCAAGCCACCTACTTTCTCAAATATTGAAGAAGAGACTGTAAACCATAGGCTGTTTGTATTACAAATAAATGATCTTAACCATTTAGTTTTTAAAACACTATTCATTATCTCCAAGTCAATAAAATTTAACCCCCCTTCTTCGTAACTATGAACTAAATAATTTTTGTTGATATAGTGATGCTTGTTGGATTTCATGGAGACATTTTTTTCTAATATAGCGCCCCCGCTGCAATCTTTGAATATGTCCTAAGGAAAAAGGAATAACATTTGCACTATTATTTAGTTGTTTCTGTGTTTTTTTATTTATGATGTTTTATTTTTTTCCTATGTGGATATGCATTTTTTTCTTTCTCAGAAACAATGTTCTACAGTTTAAGATTGCTATTGTATTTGTTATATTTGGATTTACATGTTAAAATTCTTATGTACAATCATTCTTCAAAAAAATTAAAATAAATACTTGCCGTCTGCAAGTGTGTGTGTGTCGATTAAGTGGGTTTTAGTGATGTTTTCTCTAGTCAGAGAAATGCGGACTGTTGTGCAAATCAGCAATGTAACGTTAGCATGGAAAAATAGTGATTTTTAAAAACGTTTCAAAATTAAGAACATGGTTGCAAATATATATGTACAGGACTGTGTAGAGCACAAAACAATTTCTAAATAAATTATTCAAGCCGAAAATACTACCATTTATGGGACTCGTGATGATCTGGCCACAGTGTGTTCTGGGTAGAGGTCTGCTACCCGACCCGAACCCGCGGGTCCCGAAATACTGTCGGGTTTCGGGTTAATGTTTAATGGATAGCTTCGGGCTCGGGTCAGGTTCGGGTTTGTAGCTAAACCCAAACTATATGCAGAGGCTTCGCTGCTTTCATAGACGCACGCACACACATATCAGAGATCGCGCAGAGCACAAACAGCACGGAAACTTTTATTAGTAAAATAGCTTCGACAGGCTACTGACTCGCAAGTCACAACATTATATTTATCTGCAATGAGGCGGCAAAATCGCTGTTTTTGAAGTAACTTAGCCTCATTGCTTGTAGAGAGAGACGCGCAGACGCAGGTTCACATGCACGCGCAACTTTCCTCGGTCTCTCGCTCGGTCGGTCTCTCTCTCTCTCTCTCTCTCAAATAAATGATTAATTCATTCAAATAAATACAATCTTATTTAAGATCTTATGTCTGATTTAAAGTAGGCAGAATGCTAACGAGCCTTAACTGACAAAAAATGACCATAATTTGCAAGGTCATCATCTTGTCCATACAAAATTCATAAACTCGGCAGAATGTATGCGACCGCTGCACCTGATGTTCACAAACTTTCATAACTGGTAAATGTTTGTGAAATGGCAGAGCCTTGATTAATCCGTTTCTTTGCATGCAATCGTGAAATGCAACCTTTTTCCTTTTTTTTTTAGTTATTCGTTGTGGGGCGGGGGGGGGGGGATTTCGGGTCGGGTTCAGGCTCTAAATTTAACTGTGCCGCTCGGGTCGGGTCGGGTCAGGTCAGACGATCTCGGGTACGGGCCGGGTTCGGGCTTCAGTTTTGAGCCCGTGCAGACCTCTAGTTCTGGGTACCCCTTGGTTTCAAGTAAGCTCGCGAAAATCCTTGGTTTTAAGGGGTATTGCAAACAAAGTGTCCACAGTGTTCCTGTGTCTCAGTGGTAGAGCATTGCGTGAGCAGCGCAAAGGTTGTGGGTTCGATTCCCAGGGAACACATGTACTGACAATACAAATATATAGCCTGAATGCTATGTAAGTCGCTTTGGATAAAAGCGTCTGCTAAATGCATAAATGTAAATCTACCCCTTCCCCTTAGCCCTACCCCTCGATCAAAACGAGAATTGGGACAGTCCTTACTCTCACATGAATGCGCAAAACTAAGGGGAAGGGGTAAGACAGAGAATTGGGATTCACCCTTAGTCTAAAACGATTCCCTATTTTATCTATTCCCAATTTTATCACTCTATCTAGTGGACAAGGTTAATATCAAATCCTTCAGGTTGCAGATGATTTAGAGCAGTGATTATAATACCAAAAATACAATTATAATAGTTCAGGAGGAGAACAGCTAATTCTAAACCAGGAGTACTCAAACTGATTAGGGTTGGAGGTAATATCTGCAGGAAAGTTGACCTTGAGGACCATAGCTGACAACCCCTGGTTTAGAATTAGCGGTTCTCCTCCTGAGTATCAGAAATTCATACATCTATTATAACTGCTCCTCTTTTAGGTCTGAAGTTACCATGGCTATTCCTTTTATGTAACACATTTTATAATATTTAGCCACGGTTTTAACCCGAATACAACCAAAAAATCATCGAAAAAGACGCAAGCCAAATTCAAATGACTTAAAATGCATTATATAAAAACAATGAGGCAATAATGATTGGCTGATTAATAGTCATAGTGACTTGCATTGCAAAATGATTTGCAGACAAAAGAGAATAACTGAGAAAGAAAGACCTACACCCAAACCGAATTCGCTAAATTCGAAACTTCGCTAACAGAGGTCAGCAAAGTTTGTATGCTTCATTTCAAAGATTGCAACTATGAGTGGCTAACAGCTAGCACTGAGCACAAGTTATTTTGTTGACCGTGTTTACTTTTTAATACGAGTAAAATGACATGGATTTGATTTATAAGTGACAGGTGAGTGCTTCATTATTTGAGGAGTATTGTATCATGCACATTGTTATGGTGGTGTACGTGGTGTGTTGATAGTACTGTGGTGTAGTGTGTGTGGACGTTCAGCTTTTTGGGTTGATTTGGGCGCGTCGTCATTTTAGAGTGACGTAAATGTGCATAGTGACCCGTGTATTGGGTTACTTTTGGATTACTTTTACTGACCATGTAGGGAAATTTACTCTGTATTTAACCCACCCTACTCTAGCCTACTGTTGAAATTGTTGATCATCGTCTTTGTTGTTGAGAGCCCTGTGTGCAGCATAATATGTGTATTATATGCATAGGCTGCGTTAGCTGTAACAGAGATGTGTACATGTAGTTTACCGTTGCTTACTGAAGGCCCTGACTGAAACCCCACAGTGCACCACTGGGTATGCTAATAATATTATAAAAAATAACGAATAATCAGAATAATGAAAATTGCATGGGGAACTGCGTGTAAAACATCTTACCGCAAGGAAGTCCTTAATCAGATTTTTTTAAATAATCGCATTGTTGGTGCACATGATATACAAAATGCGGTTTAACATTAAACAGGCTACATGAATGCACTGTATCATACTTTTAGTGTGTTTACAGTATAGCGCAGTTGTCATCAACGAGAATACCTAGAGCTAACAAACTATTTGTCAGTTATCCTGGGCAAGGATACATTTCACACATTATGAGTGATATATATATATATATATATATATATAACAAAAGGACACCAGAATTAAAAGTTTGCCATATAACACCCATTTTCAATGTTAAAAATGTACTTAAACTAATCATTTAACACACGTTTGTCTTTTTCTCAGTTTAAACCAGTTTGCATGTGGTCCCAAATGTTCCTATGAGAATAGTATGTTCTTAATACAACGTCACATATATGAATGCAGCTATGCAGGAGTATCTTTTTTGTACTGTACAGGTTTATCTAAATTTTTTATTTTTTATTTTCAAATCTCTGTAGAAACATATCAAGCCTAAAATCCAATTACTCATGAATTAATATCAAACAAGAATAATAAATATGATCAACCTTCCCCATTGTTCACACCATTGCCAGGTCTGAAGTTAATGTTTCATCCAATTTCAGTCAATTCCAGGCCTCCACCTGACCCAGGTTCATCCTGAAATGAATCATAGCCAGACACATATTCAGGTATGGAACTGATTTATTTTCTTAATTGTTATTGAGTTCATATAAGACAAATGAAAGAAACTTAACATTCTGTTTTCATATATTACAGTATATTTAAAATAAAATGTCTGTAAAGGAATTCACAAGCCTAATGGCCTAAAGGTAGACCACACGTTTCCCTCTTCCCTTCAATTTGGTGAGTTTATTGACTACAGATCAGTTTAGGTCTATGTTTTATCAATTATTTTAACTTGATGTTTGGTTGTCAAATACAGTAATAAAGGCTGCATAAATAAAATAGAATATTATGCTAAGCTGCTCTTTGTCTGTTATTAAACCACAGGTCACATCACATAAAACAAAGGATTCCGAAGATGATTCTGTAACTTTGAAAAACAATAACATTTATTTTGACGCACTTATATATAAAAATTTTAAATAGTTTTGACAGTAGTATCCACAACTTTCTCTCTCTTTCTCTCTCTCTATCTCTCTCTCCTCTTCAGCTGCTCTCATTAGAAGTCACCACAGCTGAATTATCTGCACATTATTTGGCTCATTCGACAGGAAATCCCTGTTAAGTGGACATCACAGGATATCACGCCATGATTCCAGTTCAAAAGGAGCATGTATGATTCCAGTCACAGGGCATTAAAGTGCACGAGACATGACTAATATGCAAATGAAATGAATACAGTTAAATAACACTTCGCACTTCTGTAATAATTTGTGTCTGAGTGTAAAGACACTACAGTCAGTAGTGTAGTGTAAATCGGTGTTCTTTAGTGAAGTAAACTCCAGCCGATCTCCTGTGTGCATGAAGAATAGAGATCCGGATCCGGCACCTCCGAAATCCATTTTGTTGGATCCCCCTCCTCATGCGCCAATGAAAGAGGTTTAGGCTGACCTACAGTGTGCATAAATAAAAAATCCTCTATAATGACCGCACTTGTACCACATCTACATTTGAAATAAAGAACCTGAGCACGCAAAAGACGCGACATGTGAACTGCTCTGCTCTCATAAGACATAACACATGGATCCAATAGCCTATAGGCCTACAATACATGCGTTTTGTTTTTTTTGTTCTAACTGTTTACATTTACTTAAGAAAAAACCTGGATACTCGCCAGGACGGCCATTTATGTGTCATTTTGTGTGTATAGCAAACTACGAAAAATAACTCAAGATGATACTTGCTAGGCGGCTTTGGATGTGACTGAGCGAGCGCTCAGCCTTGAAACAGCCTCTGGAGCACACGAGTACCGATTGGCTTAAAAAGACGTGCAAATTATACATTTTTATGAAGATGCAACAATGACCCGATTAAGCAAGTGACAATTGTCAACTGTCCCGAAATGCGAGCGAAAGTCTTGGATCAGCGAGATGCGCTGATGTGAAGCTGCTTTGAGAGATTGAAAGAGAGAAGACGCGGTCCAGCTGCTCAAATGACTGATTTAATCTGATAGTTTGTGTGGATTTATTTACTCATATAATCTACTTGCTATATTGAATAAATGTTTGCAGGAATTTCCCTCATTATAAACTTGAAAGCTGCAGGGATGAGTAAAACTATTTGATATACAAACAATCCCCCACAAAATTCTGAACATTATTAATTAAAACTCTATTACAGAAAAGAAAATAACCACCTTGAGTGGGCAAATGCTCACATTCAATGGGTGAGCGGTTTGCTGATGTAAACGTTGTGGATCGAGTGGCCCATGATGGCGGTGGGGTTATGGTATGGGCAGGCGTATGTTATGGACAACGAACACAGGTGCATTTTATTGATGGCATTTTGAATGCGCAGAGATATTGTGACGGGATCCTGAGGCCCATTGTTGTGCCATTCATCCACGACCATCACCTCATGTTGCAGCATGATAATGCACGGCCCCATGTTGCAAGGATCTGTACAGAATTCCTGTAAGCTGAAAACATCCCAGTTCTTGCATGGCCAGCATACTCAGTGGACATATCACCCATTGAGCATGTTTGGGATGCTCTGGCAACCTGATCAACTCTATGCGAAGGAGATGTGTTGCACTGCATGAGGCAAATGGTAGTCACACCAGATACTGACTGGTACTGCTACGGAATTGAACCCACAACCTTTTGCGCTGCTAACACAATTCTCTACCACTGAGCCACAGGAAGGATATGGTAGTTGGTGGTAAGTTTCCCTTTCTAAAACATTTACATTTATACATTTGGCAGGGACTCCAAAGCAAGGCTTTCGAGATATACATTTTGACAGAACAGTGTACACAGGAGTTATGATACCTGAATGATGTGAGATTGATCTTCATCAAAAGGCCTCAGAAAAATGTAGTGTAAAATTTACATTTTCTTCAAATGAGAACAATTAACAAGTCATCGTATGAGATTGAATATTATATCATTAGCAGTGTTCCCCTGAATTATAATCTTTCAGCAATTATTTTTGTTCCTTGAGTGATTTGTGAATCACTTATGTTAAGCACAGCCATTGTTAGGTGGCTGACAAAAAACTAAAAAGAATGACAAAGTTGTAAAGAAACGCATGTCCGTAGTGCCAAACTTTAATCTAAAAAAGTGATTTCAAGTATCAGTACGACTATAAACACACAATAGTCACATAAGAAAAAAAGAAAAGAAAAGAAAATCCAGTGTAAGCTGCATTACTTATCTCTGTTATAATTACCTGTGTAATAATAACACAATTCATTTTAAAATATTACTGTATGTTCGTACATCACACAAGAAACAAGACTTAAAAAAAACATGAACATGCAAGGAAATTGACATGGTGTATTTATGAACTCTGTATCAGACAAATGGGACCAGTTTTACTGAGGGTTAAGAAGCAATCAGTTTTGTTTTACACATGATTAGGACAGTTAGCCAAAATAAAAATAATTATATATTTTTAATGAAATGCTTTCAAATGCATACATTTAAAATAATTTATGCATAGAGATTCTACTAAAGCAAGAAATAATCTATTGTATGAGATGGTTTCCAAATTAATTGAAAAGTGAATTCTGTAACACTAGATCACCTCTCACATCTCTACTCCAAACAGAGTAATCTGTGGGGGAGTGGATTCTGAATTTTACATTCTTTTTGTTATAGAACATGAAATGAAACAGAAGTCTGAAGACCATGAGGTGATCAATACATTTTACATGTCTTCTCTAGGAGTCCTGGAAATGTTCTGGGAGGTAGTGGGGGATTCAGTTTCAAAAACGTCATCTTCCATTCCTTCTTCAATTGGCTTCATAGTCGTGGATGCTTTTGTCAGAGAATTTTTCTCTGGAGGAAACAAAAAAACAAACAAATCGTCAAAGTCCGAAATAATGTTTTTTTGTGGCTTTTATGCTAACATTATGTAGTTACACATTAAGATCAAAGTATAATGTTTTAGAAAGTCATAGGATGTGTGACTTTGACAAGGGCTGAATAGTAATGGCTAGATGACTGGGTCAAGGCATCTCCAAAACACCAAGTCTTTTGGGGTGTTCCCGGTGTGCAGTGGTTAGAACATAACAAAAGTGCTGCAAGGAAGGACAACCAGTGAACTGGCATCAGGGTTTCATTGATAAACGTGGGGAGCGAAATCTAGCACATCTGGTCTGATCACACGGAAGAGCAACTGTAGCTTGTATTGCTGAAAAACTTAATGCTGGCCATGATAGAAAGGTGTCCGGACACATGGGGTATGTGAGCATCAGAACTGGACCATGGAGCAATGGAAGAAGGTTGTCTGGTCTGATTAATCACGTTTTATTTTAGATCAAGTGGAAATGGCAGCAGGATGCAATATGGGAAGAAGCCAGGCCAGCTAAGCAGTGGTATGCTCTGGCCAATGTTCTGCTCGGAAACCTTTGGTGTTGGCATTCATGTGGATGCTACTTTTGACATGTACCACCGTTACGTCCAAGGACGTATTTAATGTGTTTTGTAATTGTGGATATGTGTGTGTTGGATGTGGTTTTGTTTGCTTTTCTTCTATCTCTTTTTTCTTCCTCGTCAGAAGATAGGAATTCCCATCAGCTGTGTTCAATCAGTGATGCCTGCGGTGATTGGATGACGGGAGGAAGTGGATATATAAGTGGTGGATCTGTGGAGGAGAGGGAGAGAGAGACATCTTTTTGCCAGGGCCAGTCTTCCTCCTGGTTGTCCAGACTTGTTTATTGTTTGATTTTTGTTGACTTCATGTTGAGTAAGTGAACTCAGGACTTTGTTGTGTTCTTAAGCAGAAAGAGAACTGAAGTTGTTGAGAACCATTTGATTATTATTGTTTAATGTTAACTGTATTTAATATATTTGTTTGATGTTTTTCTTTATTTTAGGGAACGTAGGGGGAGGGTGCCATTTTTGTTTGCACTTCTCTTTTCTCCTGGTTATGGGTAGATAGGAAGAGAAGTTTTGTGTACTATGTTTTGTTTGGATTATCTTTTTCCAGGTAATTTATAAATACCTTTGCTTTAGTTAGTTTGGTTTTGTTTGTTATTTTGGCCTAGCTCTCCCCTGAAGTCTTTGTTCCCTATATGTTTGTTAACATTCTTTTTGTGAGATTGTTTCTTTATTCAAATTAAAAAAACATATTAATTTGAAGTGGGGTTTGTGTTGATTCTGGGACAGGAGGTTGGATGCCCTGGTTCTCTCTCCAAGGTTTTCTTTTAGTATTGTTACTGGCTTCCCAGCCCTAGATGGGAAGTATGTAACAACCACCTATCTAAAGATTGTGTCAGACCACGTGCACTCTTTATGCAATGGTGGTCCCTGATGACAGAGGCATTATTCAGCAGGATAATGTAACCTGGCACATTGCAAAAAAATTGTTCAGGAATGGATTGAGGAACTTGACAACGAGTTGCCTTGGCCTCCAAATTCCCCAGATCTCAATCTGATTGATCATCTATAGCCACTGTTCCACCACTAGGCCAAACTGTTCTCGTTGCTTAACCATTCCATCCCAAGCCGATCCAGGCAAGCCAGATATGTTTTCATTTTTCATTGTGGGGTTGATAAAAGAGCTCTTTGGAATGTAATACAAATGCATCAGTCATTGCCTTGATAATCCAAGTGTTAACAGACAGTATGACATGCAAATAGTAACCAGTCTACTTCGAAGCTGAGAAAGGTTTGTAATCATGCCGTGCCAAACCAAAGTTAAGTGGAAATATAAGTGTCACAATTCCTAACCATTCTTAGAACTGTCTGGACAGATGGTAGAACAATGACTTGTGGGATGTACTAGACCAACAAACACAATCCAAGGTGGCCTAACCTTGCAACTGGCAGGACTTAAAGGATCTGGATAATGTTCCAGATCCATAAAGTACCACAGGACAGATTTGGAAGTCTTGTGGAGTCCATGCCTTGATGCATCTGAGCTGTTTTGGCAGCATGAGGGGGACCTACCTGATATTAGGCAGGCGGATTTAATGTTTTGGCTGATCAGTGTACATAACATATAAAATGCAGTGCTCATACTGTATGATGAATTTAGTTGAACATGACGACATGTTTTATGGCATGAAAGTTATGGACAAACTCATCAAATGCAGTTTTTTGGATGTTAAAGGTTAACTTCATAACAGGTCTGGTTATCAGAAGTCACTTATTTTGATCACTAGAAGGGAGTTAATCTACTTTATGGTTATGTTCAAAATGACAATTTTTGTTGGGGTTGAGGAAGAGAAAGATAGTGAGAAAAAAGAAACCATCTTACACCCCATCAGGCCCGATCTGAGGTCACAGCTAGAGAAGGAACAGGAGGAGAGAACATCAGGGACACGCCCGATATTAATAGTTGGAAATCACACCATTGCATTGTGCAATAACACACATTTAGTACCCTGTTAGCAACTCACATTGGAACAGATGAATTTCAGAGTGGAGATGAAGAATGCAAATTAGACATGTCTTGACATTTTAAATAAAGTTATGAGTGACAGAGAAGAGTGAGACGTGTGTTTTGGTTTATTTCAGCATTTGTGGAGTCTAATATCAGATGTCAATTGTGGTTAGTGCTTGAAATACAGCTTTGCACTGACTGATTAGTGAAAGATACTGTAGCTCAAGCCAAGTCTGTAGACTTACGGAGTGATGACCCAGTTGACCCGCCTCTCAGGATCTGGTTGAGCACATCGTCTGTGTCACTGGTGCTAGCCATGCTGTTCCTCATCTGCATCATAGACAGCTGAGAACATAGGCTTGGCTGACGGTCCATTTTCTTTACAGCCTATGGTTCAATCACCATAAATTTTGTTATAAATAATTCTGAATTTAGCTTTGTAAAGACATATATATATATATATATATATATATATATATATATATATATATATATGTGCATAAATTATATTTTTTTCTACAAACATATCTAATCCTGGCTGAGATTTTTTAATTGCCTAAAGCTGTCTGCACACTAGATGATTTTCAAATCTTAACCGATTTTAAAACCATGGAAGACCACAGACATGAAGATAGTTCAACCAATTTATAGCCTTATAATCCTCTGAATGTGCACACTAGATGTTTCGAGCACACCGTGAGACATCACACTTGAAGACTGTAGGAACGATTTCACAGTGACACGTGATCTCACGAAGACTCACTAGATCAAACATGACTACAGAAGAAAAACAAATAGAGGACAATCGACGTTGTCAGCTGGCTATCCTGGTGTGCGTTGTGTTTCACAGTGAAAAAAAAAGTATACAAAATAATATGGGTGTGTTCTCTGCTTTCACGGCATGTTTGTGGCTGCCAGGTTTCATCTATAGAAGCACGCAACATCCGGTGAGTGACGCTTGCTCGCTCTCATTGGCTATCACAGGTATCACGTCAGAGGCAGCCCGATCAAGAGTCGTAAATATATTTACGATTTGAGTTCGGCGACGTTCCGTCTCGATCGTGAACAGATAAATAATCGGAATGACACCACACGATAGAGGATTTTTGGACAAAAAATGCACAACGGCTTGAAATCCTCTAGTGTGCGGCCAGCCTAAAATGCACAGGTTTTGGCTTTGTTTTCCTCTTGACATGCTCTTCATAGCCTCATACACACTTACACACCATGATTGAGCAACTATGTTCAATACCTTCATGCTGTTGCTCAAATAGCTTTTCAGTCTTTACTTTCAGCAAATATGAAAACAATAAGAAAACATAGCCAAAACCCAGACAATTTGGGCTGCAGTTTATAAATCCCTGCTGAAATATGTCCTGTCCTGACTGGCCAGATTCTGCATCCAGTTAGATTGCTTGCTCAACATTTAAACTGTCTATTGAGACCCTCCACCTCCCCCAGCACCGCTTGTCTATATCTGCTAAGGGATTTATGTATACCTATTCAAGCACCAGGATATGAAGAGTTCATTTGCAAAAACTGATAAACGACACTTTAAAGAAGATGATATTCTCCACATATAATGCGATCTGATCCTTAAACACGTTTTGTCAAAAAAGCCGGTATTGTCCACTTTCAAGGCATCGCGAGTTAACGTTCAAATACAGAAGCCGACAAGCACCCTTGTTGTTTTTGAACAGAAGCCGATAAGTCCATTTCAGCGAATCAGGGTTCTGTATTCAGGTCAGGTGACAAGGCAGATCTACTCTGCCAAGACCAAATACCTTAAAATTGTCATATTCATTAACATGCTATGTTCTTACCTTGTCACTCAGGGTTGGATCATTGAGAGAGTAAAGCTTGTTGGTGATGTCTTTGCCAATGAGGTACTTAAACACCTCGTTCAGAAAAGACTCGGACTCCAGGAAGTAAGTCAGACGCTCTCTAGACCAGCACAGGAGCTTGCAGTTTTCCTCAGCAGTGATTGTCACCTGTATATTCATGTGCATGTGACAGTTAAATGTAAATGCTATATATTAGTCTACTCTTCTACAAAATGACCAGAAATTGACTTTGTCTTTCTTGAGATGGCTCCCCTCATACAAATTAAACAAACAGGCAAAAGTTGTAGTGACTGGTTTGGTAATATTGAAAATTGGATCTTAAAATAAAGTGTGACATTATGATTATATAAAGAGTTTAGTAAAAAATTGTTTTATATAAAATGTTATATCACAGTACAGAAATGACATTGTTGATGCTATGTTTTGAGAAGCACTGGTGTGAAATGATTTTTCACCATTACAAATGCTCAATTGATATGTTTAAATAATACACTTTAAACACATTACCTGAAACCTCTCACCCCTGTTCATCTGAGTCGATCTGAATTCTGGAGAGTCGATGAAAGCATTGGTGTAAATATTATGCAAGAAATGGCCACGGTATGATACCTTCATCCTGTCAAATGCATAAACTTGGTCAGAGAATTCAAAAACAATGCACATATAACAGGAGAGCTAGAAAGTAAATGTGGACTCTTAGTGAAGCGAAGCACCTACTTTCCTTTGAGAAGAATGCTGAGGCGCTCATCAACAGAGGTCTTATCTTCTGCTGCATAGATCTGACCCTTCTTTAAGCTCTGGATGGTGCAGAACTGGCCGGTGAGCCTCTGAAACAGAGCTTCACGTACATGCAGGGGCTCGAACATGCGCTTGTACAATGATTTTAGCTCCCTGTCAATCTTAATCTGGAATTAAACAACATAACCAAACAGGTACATTGACTTTAGCACAATGGAATTCTGAATCAAAATTCATTCAAAGGCAACGTGACCATCACTACTAGCAATTGTACAGACACTACAATTCCCACTCATAAAGAAAGAGAAATGATGATAACAGCAAAACTTATTTTCTTAATACAAATCATGTTATTTGACCTCTGTTTACCTGGATGCAGATTAAGCATCTCTCAGCCACGGACATACAAACAGACTCTATCAATAATATGAAGCTTGCTCATTGTGACTGTACTCACCGGTCTGCGTTTATAAAGCAGGAAGAAGAAATGCAGGAAGTTCACCAGAAGGAAAACCACATTCCACACCATCACATCCAATGTGCATCTATATAATGTGGCCCATGCTATAAACAAAGAGCACCCTGAAATCCAATAAAGATAAGCATTTCAAATCCAACAAAGCTGAGCAGTGTTGTGAACCAATACAACTTGAAACTATTTTAAAAGATGCAAACAGGAAAGCATTGGGTGGAGAGAAAGACGGGATTGGCAACAGACCTCGAGACGGGAATCAAACTTGTCTACTTGTACTATACCGTCTACGTACTAACCACGAGGCAATCGGTGCCAACCCAACATAACAGCAATTTAAAGGAATTTTTTGTTCGTTTCTTAAATGTGCATATGAATCTTAATACAAATTAAGAAAAATCCAAACTTTGAATTTTGCATAAAAACAATCTTATTTTGTATTGTGACACCGCTTTAAACTGTTAAAATATTCTGCGCAGACTTCCTTAAATTAAAACTGATATAGACCATACTTGCCACTACTTTTATTATTATCTTTTTAATGTGATTAAAACAATAATAATAATAATAATACAAATCTAATCTAGCAGCTCAGTGGTAGGTCATTCTGGTTTTGAATGGTTTTGATCATTTCTCACTTGAGGTTACAAAATATTTTGAAACATTAAAATAGTTAAATTCGTT
Source organism: Schizopygopsis malacanthus (assembly GCA_027474115.1). Taxonomy (NCBI): domain Eukaryota; kingdom Metazoa; phylum Chordata; class Actinopteri; order Cypriniformes; family Cyprinidae; genus Schizopygopsis; species Schizopygopsis malacanthus. Next base: position 56,559 of record JAPDDM010000290.1, read on the forward strand.
CAAATGATAGATTCATGTTATTTTAGTATTATTTATAATTTGTTATATTATTTATTAATATTTTGATATATTTGATAGCTTTCATTGTTATATTTTCATAATGTATTTTTAGTTTATTAATTTTGCTAGGTTCTTTATTTTTTTGTCGTTTTTATATCTTTATTTTTTCTTTTAGTTGTAGTTTTAATTAATAGCACACCATCAACTTTTTTTCCCATTGTTCCAAGACATTTCAGATTTTCATTCAAGTTTTTAATACAATATTAATATTTTATTGTTATTTTAATATTATTTCAATTAACAAAAGAAATGTATTTAAATTTTTTGTTTTAATACCTCACCTTTTATTAGGCCTATGACTTTTTTTTGAAGTAGCCAACATTTAAAGATGCACGTTAATCTGTTAATATCTCAGCATGTGTACGACCATTTTAATCTTCATGATAATTTGACCATGTTTAAACCAACGAATATAGAAATACAATCCCTTGAAAGAGACTTTGTTTAAACTTAAGATAACTAACTATTCATCACTATTCAGTTGACCAGCAGAAGAGGGCGCTCTGTACCTGTCATCAGCAGCAGTCTGAGGAAGATCATATGCAGTGCTTTTGTGGTGGGGATGAAGAAACCCAGACCAAGGCTCAGGTTGGCCAGGTGGAACAGCAGGTGATGAGACTGCTCCCAGTCCTGGCATAATGTGGCGTTTGAATCTCCAGAGACTGATGGTACACTGGAGAGCAGTGGAGCTGGGGTGTAGTGTAAGGAGTCTGGCATTCTGAAGTGTTCATGCTGATGGGGAGATGGCCAGAATAAACTGTTAGAACTGCTACATTCATAAACGAAGCAAAGCAGAGGCCAGAATGTTTCTTTATAGAAGTGTCGCTGCTTTTATTTCAAGGGTGGACGTTTCATGTCAGATTGATTCATTTCTAATACATCTGAATGTCACGCATTTCTCTTACATGACCATCTGGATATAAATAGGCTAAATGTCAGTCAGCGCAATTAATAGTAGCCTAACGTAAACATGTAGCCTACTGTCAGGAGTCAGAAAATGCGCACACAACTTTCGGGACATTTGCAAGCCAGAAATGCAGTCATTGACCTCCAATAAACTTTCTATAGCACAGCATTATGATTAATATCGTATGCTTCGTGTTAATAAAGCACATTGCTTAATTAAAATAGGTTATTTTAAAATACTTTATTAATGAAAACACGGTCTACTCACCGGTGCTGTCGATGCAAGCTCTAATGTGCGCGGTCTGGAGGAATGTTAAAGCAGAAGATAACAGACTGCTATGCTGAGCTGAGATCTGCAGTGTGTGAGGAGCGCATTCCAGCCAGATGACAGGCATTGACTTAAAAAGGGCACAAACCAAGCGGCCACTCCTCTGCCTGCTTACACGACTCCACCACTGGAGGGAGACATCCGGGACCATCACAGGGAGGTGCACTAACTAAAACATGCGCCACCACACACCCTTAATGTAATACAAATACATTAAGCAAGAGCACCCTTAGATCAATTTTCATCTGGAAAATTTGTTACACACAAATTGTGTAAATTATGACATTATAATTCAGTGTTGAGGCTCTTAGATGGGAAGTCCGAAGGGATAGCCTATATTGTGCTATGGTTCAAGTTTTGATTGTAAATAAGGTTGTAGATAGGCCTACTCGTGTATCACACTCATAGCTCAGCCAAATGAGAACTGCATGGTTAAAAACAATACAAATATACAATCATACAATCTTGACAAAAGAGGACAGAAAACTTTACCTAACTAAGCTTGTCAGAAACACTGGTCTTAATGTCTCCCTCACTTCTGAAATGATTGCCATGCCCCTTTATTTGATTCTGTGACTCTATAAGATTGGTTTATTGATTTTTCAAATTTATGTGTGAACAATTCAGTTCTTGTGTAGCCTAAACACACAAACTACACACATAGGCACTGGGTAACGTTTCAGGTTGACAGTTTTGGCATGCAGGCTAGGTGATGTAGGATGTATTGATGATGATCTTCGTGTCTTTATGTGAGAGCTTGATTCAGTTGTCACATGATTCATTCAAACGTTTCCACAAATATAGGCTATGCCTAGATATACAGAGAAACGACAGTTTAATACGTATCATACTGAAAACCACTCCATCTTCTGAATAACTTTGGGACTCTCGTTTTGAAAAAGTGCATGGCTGAACAAAAAAACTAAGACAAAAACACTGATTTCAGGTCATTGCAATTACATAAATCAAACACAAAAATGTTTGGGGAAAACTTACAGCTTATACGATATAAAACGATAAAACAATGCATGGCAAAAAAACTGAACTATTAATTGCCATCAGGTAAGATTACAGAACATTTGGAGCGCGCGTTTCTCATGAGTCTCTTTCTGCCGGTTTGGTTTTACTCTGTCCCAGCACTGGCCGGGATTCCGCGGTGTTTTCTATATCTGGCTCTGGTCCGTGACAGAAGCTGGGTAACCGGAGATCATAGCGGAACCCGCGGAGGTCGAACGCCTTGTCGTTGAGAGAGAAGAGTTTCTCCGTGATGTCATTGCGCACCAGCAGCGCGAAGATCTTAGCGATGTAGCGGTGCTGCGCGAACAGCAGATAGAGTTTCTTTCGTCTCCACGCCACGCACCTGCACCGGTTATCTGCACGTAACGTAACCTGGGGAAATACCAGAATTTGGTCCATTATAAAGTTTACGGTACAAACACAAATACACACTTTATTCACCTGAAAAACCCCTTCTTCTGAAGGTCTGAGGGAATCCCACTCCGGAGAGTCCAGGAACTGAAATGGATAGATGTAGTGCAAAAACTCCCCGTTCACCGTCACTCGTATCCTATTTTAGACAAAGCGAGTGCCTTGTTTGTCTTTAAGCACGCATAGTAAGACACATTACGAGGATTATTTCTAGTAAAGTCCATTACTCACCTGCCTGAGATAAGAACTGACAGTTTGTCGATGGAGGTTTTACCCTCCACGGCGAAGCAGTTGTCTTTATCTATAGTATAGACATCGCCCTCACAACACTCCACGATTTTTCCAAAATGTGTTAAGGACACTCCAAGCTTTTTGAACATATAATCGTAGAGATCCTGGAACTCCTTATCAAAGGTAACGCTGCGCAATCGGTACGACACATGAACAACTTGTGCCAGACAGAAGGCGAATAGCGCGAAAGTCCATGAAAACGAGTCATTCGTGCAGGGATCGGACCATGCCCACATCGAATAGCAGAAAAACCCGAGCGTTAAAAGGCTGAACATGTAGAGTAATCCATAAAAGCCGCTGCCTCCCATAAATCCTAAAGCCAGCAGTATATGTGCGAGATGAAACATGGATCCTTCAGGATGTTCCTTCCATTCCGAGCACACTGGGTATACCAGAGTCTCTGTCAAGTTATTCTCTGGTAAATGATCCATAATGGAAAATGAATCTTGCCCAGACGAGAGTCGTATATATCAGCTGTATACTCCTCTGAAGAGATATGATCTGTGACAGTCTTCAAGCTCCTGTGAACCGACAGCTCTTAGCGCACACAGAAACACAATCCTTCAGCCTCCCCAAAGGAAACCATTACACAAAGTGTGCTGCTTTGGAGTTCTCATTTGTATTTAAGTACGTTCAAGTATGTGATTTTGTCTGGGAGCTTTCTCCTAAAATCTTTCTTGAGATTTCACTTTACAGAGGACTATGATGCCATGAATTAATGAACTGAGATATTACCACCTCCATACTTTTTGCCTGCGTAGATGTTCTTCTTATAGAAAAATAGTTGTAATTCTTTTTGCACTGATATTTTAGTGCAGCATTAATACTTCTACAATTAGAGTTTGATAGTAGCCTACATTGTAAAAATGTGACCAAAATGCACACTTACCAGACTGCTGTAAAGGATTGCCTGATTCATTTAATGATTCTGAGTCAAGCCCCATTCGTGCAGAGTGTCACTGTGGATGAAACTGAGAACATGGAGATTTTTTATTTTCTGTTCCACAGAATGCATTCAAAAGCCATCACTTAGTTTTTTATATTGTGTACTATTTAGTAAGCGTATATATATATATTTTTCTATTTGTCCATAACAACACAGTTCTTCTAGCACCCCAACTGCACTTTTATTTTTAATCTCTGCTATAAATGAACTTGGGATGGATTTCAAGTAGTCCAGGGGATGTTCTAGTCCACGTTATGTCCCAAGCTGGAGCTCTTCCTACAGACAGCAAGTCAAATGTTTTTAACTTATCTCATGCTTTCAAGGAATAGATGGACATGTGAACTTGGGAAATTATCAGTTTTAAATTAATAATTAATAATGTTCCAATTTATGGTTAATATTAAAATGATGAATTATTTAAAATTGTATATAAACTCTATTAATGCATTTTATATAAACAATAGCCTATTAATACTAATCACTCATTTAACTTAACATTAATATCAGCTTTATTAATTATTCACACTATAGCACTGTTATTGTTTATGCAGACTATTACCAAAGATCTTTATTACAAATATTTGAATATGTATATATATATATATATATATATATACACACACACTGCTACTTTAATCTGTTTTGTACCTTTAACATATACTGACAACCTCTGTAATAATGCAAGTGGGAAAGCCTCATCACAAGTAGCTTTTCCAAAAGTTGTACACTAATACAGAAGATGCATACATTCTCACAAACACAAAACAATGTTAACCTATTATGAGTTTCTGCAGTATGCTTATGTAACCTATCAAGAGTTCTGTAGCATATTTACAATATTTTTTTACTGTGTATAAGTATCTATATGAAGTCTGCACTGAATTTTGCTCTGATATGTGAATCTATTCACATGTCCGTGACATATTACGTACGCACCGCAGCTGTTACTCCTGAAACCTTAGAGTGTGTACATGGCTATTCTGACAATACACCCACTTAACAAAACATGCTATAAGAATATTTAGCTAATATTCTCATTAGGTTGTGAAAATATTATTTCTGAATGTTCTAAAACATGTTTTTGCATTGATTTGAGAACTTTATTAAAGACCATTTAACTTTGAACGAATATTCTATTAACATTACTAGAAGAACGATTGTTCATAACTTCGAGAGGACTTTACCAGAACATCAAAGGTCTGAGAACATTTCCTGTTGTCTGGGAGAACAAAATCTGTTATGATCCTCTGTTCAGAACCTGAAAAATGCTATCTATGTTGAACCATTTCTCCTGTGACTAAAAATAACTCCTCTTGAAATTGAGTAGAAGTGTTGGAATGGAATTTACATCACAAAATAGGCTACTTATTCTCAAAATAGGTCACTTGAGAATAGTAATGAAGTTACCTTATACCTGCAAAATGAACAGTGGAATTTATTTCACAACATATTTGTTATGTTAATAAAGGCTGCATGCGTGTACAATACAATTTCCAAGACTCTGCATTGGGTAAAGGATAGACAGTCTTTATGTGTGAAAACATCTACTATAACGAGGCATGAGATACTGTGTAGGACACTGGGACAGTACTTTTCTCCTTGAGACACAAATCAGGCAGCAGCAGTTTTGTTCTGGTTGAAAATAACTCATCGTTAACACCCCAACCCCACCCCCAGCCTGCAGCCTGCCAGCTGAAGGTGCCTTTCATACACACTCTGGGGTATGAAAACAAACTTCACCTGAGAAAGAGATTGAGGACAAACCTTCTCTACAGACTCAGGGATCATAAAACACCATATCTGTATATCCACAGAATCTCAGTGATTTCACTTTTTATAAACATGGAGAACATAGTAGAGCATGTTGTTAAGAGAGCTGACACAGTTAGAAGGTCAGTCATGAACAGCTCTGCCTTTATACTGGCTATCAGCCACCGAGCATGTCTATTTATAGAACCAAACCCAGACCCCAGTATATCTGTCAGTGTGTGTGTGTGTGTGTGTGTGTGTGTGTGTGTGTGTGTGTGTGTGTGTGCCTAAAAAAGAGGGAGACAGAGAAACAGGGAATTGGAGCATAGCAATGAGATCTGTGAAATGTATGCATAACTTCTGTGATAATGAAAAAACTAACAGCATCATTGTATTAGACTCTGTGTCAGGTGTGTGCATGTTCACTGACAGACGAAGTACCTGTGCTCGGTCATTAATCTAAAAGAACAGCACTGAGTTTCGGGACCCAGGACACCTTAGCTGAGAGGTGTTATGGAAAAATGGAACACCACTATGAAAGGTGTGCAATCCTCAATGCTGGTGCTAGGTTTCTTAAATTGCATCTTATTATGTCTTAAGATATATCTCTGACAGTGCAGGTGGGGAGTCTTTTGGCTGACTTCTAATACTATAACTAATACAGGCCTGGATTTGTCAAAAAAAAGAGCTTCAAGGGCAAGATGGGGGAAGATGCCCCCTTACTTTTAAATAGTAACATATTAAGATAAATGTATCATGTGCAGCAAGATGATGATCAGCCAGTGTGTCATTAAGGGAAATACATATAAACATTTGTCATAGCACAAAATGTTTGTATTTCAAGTCTCATTAATGCTAATACTAAATTAACCTTTCTATTTAAAATTGTGTTTTGATCATTTAAATTAATGTATTCAGATTAATTACATAGCAAATGACAAAGTAGAATCAGTTTATTAGAAGTAAAGAAGAAAAATAGATTCATCGAAAAGGTCTATTTATTCTATGACGTGTTTGTATGTGTGTGTGTGTACTTAATTGCCCATATTTTATATATTAAAGATGTCACAATAGCAACACTATGCATACAAATTGAAATATTTAATGTTTGCTGAGATGCATATTTTCAAAGCCATTACAAATTTTGCAATGTGATTATCTTGCTGTAAAAATGATCATCATTTTGGGTATTTTTACTCAGGTGTTGGGCTATATACAGCTGCATCTCAATAAATTAGAATAGCGTGGAACAGTTCATTTATTTCAGTAATTAAACTCAAATTGTGAAACTCATGTATTAAATAAATGCAATGCACACAGACTGAAGTAGTTTAAGTCTTTGGTTCTTTTAATTGTGATGATTTTGGCTCACATTTAACAAAAACCCACCAATTCACTATGGTGACACGCCAATCAGCTAATCAACTCAAAACACCTGCAAAGGTTTCCTAAGTCTTCAAAATGGTCTCTCAGTTTTGTTCACTAGGCTACACAATCATGGGGAAGACTGCTGATCTGACAGTTGTCCAGAAGACAATCATTGACACCCTTCACAAAGAGGGTAAGCCACAAACCTTCATTGCCAAAGAAGCTGGCTGTTCACAGAGTGCTGTATCCAAGCATATTAACAGAAAGTTAAGTGGAAGGAAAAAGTGTGGAAGAAAAAGATCCACAGCCAACCGAGAGATCCGCAGCCTTGTGAGGATTGTCAAGCAAAATCGATTCAAGAATTTGGGTGAACTTCACAAGGAATGGACTGAGGCTGGGGTCAAGGCATCAAGAGCACCACACACAAACGTGTCAAGGAATTTGGCTACATGTTGTCATCAGAGGCATCTTACCTGGGCTAAGGAGAAGAAGAACTGGACTGTTGCCGAGTGGTCCAAAGTCCTCTTTTCAGATGAGAGCAAGTTTTGTATTTATTTGGAAATCAAGGTCCTAGAGTCTGGAGGAAGGGTGGAGAAGCTCATAGCCCAAGTTGCTTTAAGTCCAGTGTTAAGTTTCCACAGTCTGTGATGATTTGGGTTGCAATGTCATCTGCTAGTGAAGATCTGCTAGTTAATTGAATTTATTTAATACACGAGTTTCACAATTTGAGTTGAATTGCTGAAATAAATGTACTTTTCCACGACATTCTAATTTATTGAGATGCACCTGTATGTGTTCTGGCAAACTTGGCCAACGTACCACAAAAGTTATGTTATACACTTCACCCTCCTTTCACTTTTTTCAGACACAACTAATTAATAGCTAACGTCTCAGGTTACGTATGTAACCATGGTTCCCCGAGTGGGGAACGAGACACTGCGTCCCCTAGGGGTCGCTACGGGGAACGCCCTCAGCGTGACTCGGTCTGAAGATACATATGTAAAAACACCACCTGTTGGCCGGTGACAGCCCATGACGTCACTACCGGCGTGCCACAATATAAGTGCCGCCGGGAGAATACATCATCAGCTTCTTCGTCTGAAGCTTGCGTCCGAAGCATGGCTCGAATCCTAGGGGACGCAGTGTCTCGTTCCCCACTCGGGGAACCATGGTTACATACGTAACCTGAGACGTTCCCCTTCATGGGAACTCGAACTGCGTCCCCTAGGGGTCGCTACGGGGAACGTTATACCCACTTCACCATGCTGAGGGGAATGCAAGCCAATTTCTCAAAAAAGGCGAGCACTAAGCCAGCTCTACCCGGCTAAGAGAGTTGCCCCTGGGACGGCTGATGGCTGTCAGTGATATTATCCCCTTCGGCCAAAGGCCTGAGCTGCATACCCTAGTACTTACCTGTTCTAGGTGCCGGGATTACCGGGCCTAGGGTAGAGCTCAAAGTCTTGGAATCAGAAAAAGATTCCTTTAAGGGGATATGGCCAGGCACCTGGCTCACTAGGTCCTGGCCGATCACTCAGGGGTTACCACTTGCTCTCAAGCTTACCGAGGGAACTGTCTCAACAGACCTCTTGGTAGCGTACACCCCTTTCTTTTCCCTTTTTTTCTTTTTTGGACCCAACATATATGGGACAGGGGAGCGGGGCCCAAGGCACAAGCCGGGGCTTTAACCAACTCAAAAAAGGGCACGAAGCTGTGCGCGTAACCCTACCCTTTCGGGATTTTTAGAAAGAACGCAGAACCTTGATGTGCGGACTTACCACTGAGTGGATTTTAGAAAGTGCCCAAAGTCTCGCGTGTGCACTTATTAGAAGAACTTCCTCGGAGTGAGAGGGAACTCAGACGCTCAGAAAGGAGCGGCAAGCTCATAGATGACCCTCTGGTTGAGGGGAGCAATGCTGGCTCGACCAACAAGGCGGGCGACCTATCACAGAGCTCTGGGGGGCGGAGAAACTCGGACGCTCAGAAGGGAGCGGCATGCTCATAGGTGACCCTCCGGTTGAGGGGAGCAGTGCTAGCTCTACCGACGGCGAGCCCTGGAGAGCGGAGAACTCATTCCTCGGAATGAGAGGAACTCAGCTACCAATGAGGAGCTCTAGAGCGGAGAACTCACTCCTCAGAGTGAGACCTATAACGAGCTCTGGAGAGTGGAGAACTCATTCCTCAGAATGAGAAGGCACTCCGCCGCTCAGAAGGGACCGGCAAGCCCAACCATGAGCTCTGGAGGGCGGGGAACTCATTCCTCAGAATGAGAGGGACTCCCCGCTCAGCAGGGAGCGGCATGCTCATAGATAACCCTCTATAGTGAGGGGAGCAATGCTAGCTCGACCAGCAAGAGAGATCACAGAGCTCGGAGGAGCGGAGAACTCATTCCTCAGAATGAGAGGGAAACTCAGACGCTCCGCAGGGAGCGGCATGCTCAAAGATGACCCTCTAATGAGGGGAGTAATGCTGGCTCTACCTATAACGAGCTCTGGAGAGCGGAGAACTCATTCCTCAGAATGAGAAGGAACTCAGACGCTCAGCAGGGAGCGGCATGCTCATAGATAACCCTCTATAGTGAGGGGAGCAATGCTAGCTCGACCAGCAAGGAGAGCGACCTATCACAGAGCTCTGAGGAGCGGAGAACTCATTCCTCAGAATGAGTGGGAACTCAGACGCTCCGCAGGGAGCGGCATGCTCACAGGTGACCCTCTAACGAGGGGAGCAATGCTAGCTCTACCTATAACGAGCTCTGGAGAGTGGAGAACTCATTCCTCAGAATGAAAAGACACTCCGCCGCTCAGAAGGGAGCGGCATACTCATAGGTAACCCTCTTATCGTGAGGGGAGTAATGCTGGCTCTACCCTTGCAGTGGTGACCAGAATGACTGAAGATCCAGGAGGATCCGCAGAAACCTCCGAGGGGACTCACGTCCAGACCATCAGTAAGGCAGTTCGAGAATACAGAACCTGCCTGAAATCATCATAGGTCCAGCCTGACTGCAGTTCTTAGTTGGGAACTCATTCCTCAGAATGAGAGGGAACTCCGCCGCTCACAAGGGAGCGCCTCTAGGTGCTTGGCAGGAAACTTCCACCTAACCTCGGTCGGTGGAGTTTACGGTGGTTACAGGGGAATTAGAGAGGAATGAGAGGGCTTGCCTCTCTCTGACCCGCGCCTCTGTCTCACCCTAGCCGCAGGAGGGGGAGGGGCATGAGTCGCGAGACTAGCCTTCCTACTGCCACAAAAAATATTCAAATAAATCAAACATAAACTCATGAATTAAATCTGTGATCTGTCAATGTTAACTCTGCTTCAATTCTTAAATTGTTATTGCATGGGCAAAGTTAATTTGACCTTATTATATACATTAGGATAAAAGACAACAATGCTAATGCATTATAATGTAATATAATGTAAAGGAAACCGCGCTGAGGTTCGCTTCGTTTGAAGCAGATACTGAAGCAGTCACGTGGTTTTCAGGCAAATGACGCTTTATACGTCATAGATCACGTGCTTTTGGCAAAACGAATCAAGCTCCGATACAGCGCTTCAATGTGAGATGTTTCGTTTTTTTGATACAAGCTTCGAAGTCTCGGTGTCGAACGTCATATCACTAATTCTGTGTCCATTGACTGCCATTATATGACTGACAGACTGCAACGGTTTGAGTTAAAATCAAATGTTTTACTGTTGAAACAAAGTCACCTGCATCTTGGATGCCCTGGGGGTAAGCAGATAAACATCACATTTTCAAATGCAGTTAATTTAGATGTTTGTTGGGGGGGGGGGTAATTTTGATAATTTTGCTTATCTAGTAAAATTATCTTGATTTAATAATTTTTAGATATTTTGACTTAAAAAAAACTAGGTAAGATAAGCCATTTTTTGCCGTCTGTGCATACGTGTCTAATAAATGTGCCATTGTGTGCTACATCAAGTGTTGGCTCTATGATTAATTGCTTTGTTCCTATTTTGTAAAATGCATACATGTAAATGTAAATATTTTTTCTTTTGATTCAGATGAGACTTTTTCACTGGATAAAACAATATAACGGATAGAAGACTCATATTTTAGCTGGAATTTGTTTGCATTTGTTTCTTAAATACACACAGCTTTTCATTTCACAAGATGTTAATTGATGGACTGGAGTGGTGTGGATTATTGTGATGTTTTTATCAGCTGTTTGGACTTTCATTCTGGCGGCACCCATTCAATGCAGAGGATCCATTGGTGAGCAGGTGATGTAATTCTACAAATCTGTTTCAATAAAGAAACAAACAAACTCATCTACTGTACATCATGCATGGCCAAAGCTGAATACATCTTCAGCAAATTTGCATCTTTGGGTGAACTACTCCTTTAATAAACAATTAATAGTGTAGCATAGCATAATGAATCTGTTGATATGACCAACAGTTTGTCATCAATGCCTCTACCACACCATCTGCATTGGCAAAATAAGAGAATGGGCACAAACACACACAAATGACAAGACCACCATCTCCCATTTCCTTTGTTCTCATGTTTCTATAAAGAATCAGCTCTGGAGCAGGAAATGAAAAAGAGTGAAGGGAAAAAAGTAGCATCAGATGAAAAGGAATATGACAAACAACGTCCCTCCTTTCACAACACAATCAAAATAGCAGCCTAGGAGGAGAGGTCATTTGACCTTTTCTATGATTCTCGTTGTTCCCCTAAAGAAGACAAAGATGTTATTTTGTTAATTCAATAAAACAGAAAATAAATAGATAACTGAACGGTGTCAGCCACCTATATTTTATTTATATTAATGATGGTCAATATCTTTGTAAACTTGAGTGCAGCCAATGTTGTCCAAACTGAAAATAGTTTTACATTAACTTAAGGAAATATTTGCAATTCTGATATGGTTTGCACTAAGAAACAATGCAAAACCTCTAACTCCTACACAGTCCCTCTCAGCTCCAAACACTTCTCCATTGAACGCTTCAGCCACTGCAATCATAATCAAGACTTTCACAAAATGTGGGGTAGAATATAAGATGTGCATGTTGAACTGTTAGTCATGCTAATCAGTGGAGGACAGTGGGGGTGTTCTGCCCGCTGATCATGGCAATAAGTGACGCACAAGAACGACAAAGGGCCACTCGAAAATAACTTCAGAGAGCACTTCAAACTCAGCATTACCATGACGAAGTTATAATTGTAATTTGTGATGCTGACCCTTGATAAGATGGAAACACAGTCTGTCCTGAGCAACAGGACACAACATTGAATATTCTGTTGTCAACTCCATGTCATGGTGATATTTATTAATGACCAAGGCATGCTAGCTCTGATCAGTGATGTTTACTGTGTTCCACCTTGTGGGTAAAACAGAAAATGAACATTAGCATGGTCCTTTGCAGTCCTATTTAAATCAGCATATTCATAGGTCCAATACACTTGACAATTTGTGAGCAAGTATACACTTTTTGTTTTTCTTTAGCAAATGATAACGATTCTGTGATTTGTAAAGCAGATGGCCTTAGAACTGCAAAATGTCAAGCACCTCTTCAGCAATGTCAACGGAAAGAAACAGACACCCAATGTTCCCTGTATAAAGAGTGTAAAACCTACACTGTTCAAAAGATTTGAGTTCTGTAAGATTTATTTTAAAGAAGTTTCTTGCACTCACCAAGACTGCATTTATTTAATAAAAAAAAATGAAAATGGTAACGTGAAATATTATTTCAATTTTAAACACATTTTTATTAGAATGTATTGTAAAATGTGATTTATTTATGTGATGCAAAGCTGCATTTTCAGCATCATTACTGCAGTCTTCAGTGTCATGATCTTCAGAAATAATTCTAATATGCTGATTTGCATACATGATTCATAATCATGATTTATTTTCTCAGGATTATTTGATGTATTAGAAAGTTCAAAATATATATTTTTTTAAACATACATATTTTGTGACATTATAAATGTTTTTACTTTTGATCCGTTTAACACATGCAGCTGAATAAAATGATAATTTCTTAATGTAGTTTGAATGGTAGTGTTTTATAAAGAGCATATGCATTTTGTTTCTATTTTTAATGACAATTTTAGAGCTTACAAAAAGAAACATTAACAAGAGATTATCTGAAACAAATATTGATCTTTTGAAAAAAACCTTGGATAGAGATAGATGAGCATTGATGAACAGTTTATTAAAACGGATTTCATATTTATGTACTACTAAGAAATACATGTACTAGTGAGAATCAAAGCACTGGGCATAAAAAAACATACACAACATTAAAATCTTTGATATAATTTTGAGAAATATTTTTTTTTAAATAAACTATTATTTCGCATAATTTCATTTGAAAAAATTAATCAAGACCTGAAGCAACAAAACGTCTCGGGTTACTCGCGTAACCCTTGTTCTCTGAATAGGGAACGAGATGCTGCGTGAGCTTTTCACGCTTTGGGAACGCCTCTTGCGTGACCGATGTCTGAAACCCCATAAAATCACGCCAATTCATTGGCTGATGGCGCGACGCCATCTCTGACACAATCACGTCGTCAGCCTATACTGGCGAACGCGCCATCCACTCCTCAGATTTCTCTGCTGAAAAGAACCCTGTCCGCAGCGTGAGGAGCTTGGCAGCCAACGCAGCGTCTCGTTCCCTATTCAGAGAACAAGGGTTACGCGAGTAACCCGAGACGTTCTCTATCATAGGTAACTCAACGCTGCGTGAGCTTTTCACGCTTTGGGAACGATATACCAAACACGCCAAGCTAAAAACGCTGCCTATCTGGTCCAATAATGAACCAACAACATACGGACAGTTCAAACAGACAACAACGTCAAGGTTGTAAAACTTGACAAAAGTGTGCGGAGAGGACCATCCTGCCGCAACACAAATATCCTCCAAGGGTACCCCTCTAAAAAGAGCTTGAGAGGAGGCTACGCCTCTAGTAGAATGCGCCCAAAGACTAAGAGGTGAAGGGAGGTTCCGCGCCTCATAAGCCAGCGAAATGGCGTCTCTCACCCAGTGAGAAATCCTCTGTTTCGATGTGGCAAGCCCGCGGCGGCCAGCACCAAAACACACGAACAACTGGGAGGATTTTCTCCAAACCTCAGAGCGATCCACATACAGCTTCAATGCCCTGACCGGGCAGAGCATGTGGAGTCTCTCATCCTCACTTGAAGCAAAGGGAGGAGGATGGAAAGAGTGAAGCGTGACCACCTGAGATCGAAACGATGTGGACAAGACCTTGGGAATGTAACCCGGCCTAGGCCGCAGGGTAACTTTGACTAGACCCGGGGCAAAGTCCATACACGTCTCACTAACAGAGAAGGCCTGAAAATCTCCAACTCTTTTTAGTGACATAAGCGCCAGCAAAAAAGCAACCTTAAGAGTCAGTATCCGCTCCGAAGCTGATTCTAAGGGCTCGAAAGGGGCCGTCACTAGACCTTCGAGGACGACTGACAAGTCCCAAGAAGGAACTGCCGTGGGGCGTCTGACCCCACGCATAAAGGCGGAGACCATCCGATGTCTCCCCAAGGGGACCTCATCCAGCTCTCTCTGAGCTGCAATGGCCGCTACATAAACCCTAAGGGTAGTAGCAGCCGCCCCCGCTGTCAGCCTTTCTTGCAAAAACTCCAGCACTGGGCCAACAGGGCAGTTAACTGGGTCAATTGCACGAGTCAAACACCAGGATTCATAGACGCCTCACTTGGAAGAGTACAGCTTCCTAGTAGCGGGGGCTCTGGCACTGGCTATGGTTTCCTGAACCTCGACAGGCAAAACATTCATCACAGCCCTTGGCCCTGTATGAGCCATGCCCACAACTTCCAGAGCTCTGGTTGAGGATGCCAGATCTTGCCCTGAAGCTGGGACAGTAAGTCCCGCCTGATCGGAATCTCCCAAGGAGACCGATACAAGAGGGGAGGTAGCTCCGAGAACCAGGTCTGGGAGGGCCAGAACGGGGCTATGAGAAGGAGACGGGCACCGCTCACATTCACTCTGCATAGTACTGCCGGAATCAGCTTTATTGGCGGAAACACATACAGACTGACATTCGGCCACGGATGGGCGAAAGCATCTATGCCCAGAGTCGTCGGGAAACTCAGGGAGAACCAGAGCGGGCACTGGGATGCCTCTTGAGAAGCAAAGAGGTCCACCTCCGCATTGCCAAACAGATCCCAGATCTGGGATACCGTCTGACGGTTCAACATCCATTCCCCCGGCCTGAGCTTCTGTCTCAACAGAAAATCGGCCGCAAGGTTCAGTATTCCCGGGACGTGAACCGCCCTCAAAGAGAGGAACTTGTCTTGAGACCAAAGGAGAAGATGGCACGCAAGCCTGTCCAGGGTGCACGACCGTGAACCTCCTTGGCGGTTTATGTGGGACACAACTGCCATATTGTCCGTTCTGACTATGATACCCCCCGAGAACGGGGATAAAATACATCAAAGCCAGGAAGACAGCCCTGAGTTCCAGGCAGTTTATATGCCAAGAGAGGAACTCTTCCGTCCACTTCCCGCTCGCTGGTCTGCCTTCGAAGACCACGCCCCAGCCTGTCATTGATGCGTCCGTAGTAATCATATGACGACGGTGGATCGCACCCATTCTCACCCCGCTCCGGAGAAAAGCGGGGTCTCGCCATAGTAAAATGGGTCGACAGCAACTGCGCGACACCCTGATAAGGCGAGTGGCTGGTACAGATGGGTGTAACCTCAGCTCCTTCATCCACCAAAGGAATGGCCTCATGTGAAGCAACCCTAGGGGCAACACAGGGGAGGCCGCTGCCATGAGGCCCAAAAGCCTGTGGCAGGTACCTACAGAGACATGATGGCCTAGCTTGAAGCGGGCCAGACATGCTGTTAGAACAGGTATCCGGGCAGGAGCCAAACGGGCCTGCATCCGAACGGAATCCAAACGAACCCCCAGAAACACGGTTCGCTGAGATGGGAGGAGCACACTCTTCTTGGCGTTCATCCTGAGGCCAAGAGAAGGGATGTGGCCGAGAACAATATCCCTGTGACGACTCACTAGCTCCCTGGAGTGAGCCAGAATGAGCCAATCGTCCAGATAGTTCAGTACACGAATGCCCTGGAGCCTCAAAGGGGCCAGTGCAGCATCCATGCATTTCGTGAACGTTCTCGGCGCCAAAGCCAGGCCGAAGGGCAGGACCTTGTATTGGTAAGCCTTCCCTCCAAAGGCAAACCGAAGGAACCTCCTGTGTCTTTGAACGACCTGGATGTGAAAATACGCATCCTTTAGGTTGATGGTGACAAACCAGTCCCCCCTTTGGACCTGAGACATGATGGTTTTCATCGTCAGCATCTTGAACTTCCCTTTGTAGAAGGAAAAATTCAAACGCCGTAGATCCAGAATAGGCCTCAAGCCGCCGTCCCTCTTTGGAACGAGGAAGTAGCGGCTAAAAACCCTCGTTCGACGTCCGACTGCGGTACTTCCTCTACTGCTCCTTTCTGTAGGAGGGAGGAAAGTTCCTGTCGTAGAACAGAGGCCTTGGAGGCACTGTTTACTACTGTCAGGTGAACCCCGTCGAAGCGGGGGGGATTTTTCCCAAACTGAAGTGTGCTGGACTGACGGGTGGCTGGCTCGGGTTCCGTACACTGCAGGAGAGAAACAGCTGTGTCTCCTAACACGTGGCCCGTTGGCGGCGAACGGACGGGCTGTAGAGGGGGAAAGACGGACACGTCCCCCAACTGCCAGCCCGAGTAAAAATGAGGGTGAACTAGATCTGCACACCAAGCCTCGAAGGGTGGCTGTGACAGATTTAAGTGAGGAGAGCACATTCGGGGTGGGCAGAAATGCTTCAGCGGTCTGACCTCGCCCCGTAACAGTGAAACGGCTCTCCTCATTCCGACCCGAAGGTCAGGAACGACCCGGATTAGCCGAAGCGGCAGGTCTGTTGGGCCGCTTCAGGTTAACCCGCTTTCGTGGTTGTTGGTGGGGAAAAGACCGGCCACGGGCTCCCCAAACCGTAGTAGGGGGAGGGCGCGTGTCCTGGGCTCCACCGCCAGAGGGCTCCTTTCTGGGGAGCGACTGCTCCCTAGACACAGAGGAGGAGGGAGTGGAATAGTCCCTTGATCTCCTCGGTATGAATTGCTTGAGAGCAGCCGACTGCGCTTTGGCTGAGCGGACCTTATCCACTACAGCGCTAACCGCCTCCCCAAATAACCCAGATTGTAAGATGGGTGCGTCTAGCAAAAACACCTTCTCCCTCTCAAGGATCTCGGTCAAATTGAGCAACAGATGGCGTTCTGCGGCCACCGAAGCCGCCATAGAGCACCCCACGGCGCGTGCGGTGTGCTTGGTGGCTCTCAGAGCCAAGTCAGTGGCTCTGCGCAGTTCCTTCATGGCTTCAGGAGTCAAGCCGGTACCTTCATCCATCTCCTTTAGGATGTCCGCCTGGTAGGCCTGAAGGATGGCCATCGTGTGGAGGGCTGTACCTGCCTGACCGGCCGCGGTGTAGGACTTCCCGATAAGAGCGGAAGTGATCCTACACGGCTTGGAAGGAAGGAGGGGGCGGGACTTCCAGGAAGGCACCAAAGAGGGTGAAAGATGGGAGGCCAAAGTATCCTCGACCACCGGCATGGCGGTGTAACCCTGCTCCACAGAACCCACGAGGTTGGTGAAGTCAGCGGCCGCCGCATTAGTAAGGCGGGAGGAAAATGGCTGCTTCCAGGATCTGGAGATCTCTTGATGCAGATCGCTGAAAAATGGCAGCTTCCTCCTTTCAGGCTTGGAGTGTGCACCGCTGAGGAACCGCTCATTGAGTTTCGAAGCTCTGGACTCGCGGGGCTCATCGGGCCAATCCAGCGCAGGCTTCTCGGTGGCGCGCGAAAGCACGTCCACAAGCTCAGAGTAGGCTGCTGAAGGCCGCGCCTCCTGGCCACAAGGCGGGAGCGCATCTGCTAAAGCAGGCCCGAAATCCTCGGAGTCGGAGGCTGCTGTGTGCAGAATATCATCTAGCCCGAAGGAAACGGTATCACATGCCCTTGGGCTAGGAAATAGAAAATTGTGCACGAATTCAACTGGTGAATTCGCGTGCACGCGCTCGGGAGAGGGAGGGAGAGAAAAGGCAAGGCCTGTCTGCTCACTCTCCATCTCCTCGAGCTCGACATCCGAACCCCAGGTTGTGGCTTCACGAGAGGCCGCGGAGGAGCCTGGGGCGCGACGGGGAAAAATTGAAGATTCCTTCTCACAAGCCGAGAGCGGAGGGTTATGAGACATAAATCCTCGCAAATCTTGCATTTCGAGGTCCCGTAAACCGCGTCACGTGCATGCGAAAACCCCAAGCACTTAATGCACTTACTGTGTGGGTCTTCGCGAGCGATGAAACGCGCGCACGGCGGTTGACAGCGGCGATACTCCATGGCACTTCACCGCGAGGAGAACAAAGTTCCACTGAGGCAGTCGCCGAAGTGCAAATGGATGATCGCAGAAAGTAAGTTTGGGCCAGAAAATCGCAACAACGAAGGGCAATGTGACCGCTTCGTGAAGGCAGAGAAATCTGAGGAGTGGATGGCGCGTTCGCCAGTATAGGCTGACGACGTGATTGCGCCAGAGATGGCGTCGCGCCATCAGCCAATGAATTGGCGTGATTCTATAGGGTTTCAGACATCGGTCACGCAAGAGGCGTTCCCAAAGCGTGAAAGCTCACGCAGCATTGAGTTACCTATGATAGAGAACAGGGCCGATTAAAATTTGAGTCTAATTTTATAATTCTAGGCTATATAATTAAAAAATAAAACAAATTATAATGGCATATACTATATGCAAAACTTTCTCCTATAATTGTATTGCTGTTTATATTTTCAGATTTTTGTTAATCTGCATGAATTTCTGTTTTTATTTGGCATGATATTCATATGTAGAAATTGACTTTGGCATGCAAAAGACTGATAAATTCATAAATAATGACATGGCTGTTCAGTCGGAGATACAGGATGCATACACTATATTGCCAAAAGTATTGGGTCACCCCCTTCTAATGATTTGGTAATTTCCATGAGTACAAATCTTAATGTTTAAGCATATAAAGATATTCTAGGGAATTGTGTGCTTCTAATTTTATAGCAACAGTTTTGACAGGACCCTTCTATTCTAACAAAACAGTGCCTCTGTGTACAGGTGTTCAGCTGGGATTAGGACTTGGCTTTCTACAGACCAGTCAAGTTCTTCCACGCTGACTCGATCAATTATTTCTTTTTGAACCTTGCCTTATACCAGAGGTTCTCAATTCCAGTTCTATCTCTGTGTTTGACCCCGGACTGCCCGACCTTGGAACTCTGAACCTGTGCCTGTGACCTCGACCCTGCGTGGTATTGTTTACGTCTCTGCTCTGCCTCTGATATTCCTGTTCTGCCCGCTGACCATTGCCTGATTGATTCTGTCTAATAAATATTGCTGCAAGTGGATCCACTCGCCTCTGACCAGTCATTACAATATGCTTAAATATTAAGATTTGTACTCTTGGAAATTGCTAAAATAGTCAAACCTGTTTGAAAGGGGGTGACACAATACTTTTGGTAATATAGTGTATAATATAAGATTTTAGGCAAATCTCGGGTCTGAGCGCTTATGGTACGCACAGTGCTTACAGCCTGCAAAAGCATTATTTTTGTTTTAAATCGCAAGGTTACAATGTTAGAATGTAATGCGATTTTTAACCCTTTTTGCACATTATATATGTCTACATGGTTGCATTCACTTTATTTATTTGTTTAATCCAAATACAAAATACCGAGATATGTACTGTATACTGCAAATCAGCCAAAAAATACTGAGATATGAATTTTTGCTCATATTGCCCAGCCCTACTTTGAAGAAACGTGCATTTGGTAATATTTTGCTCGAGGCGCCCTCTTGTGGCATCAGAGAAGCCAAAAGCTTATATTCCTAACTGAATTTGTGCCTTTTAAATTTAAATATAATTCAAGTTTTGATAATATTTTAGTAAAAAATTTGAACTTAGTTTTTCAGCCAATTTGAAAGCCCTATACCTTATTACCATCAAATCTGGAATGAAAACATCAAGAAAGAGTATGTGAAGTTAACTCTAGCCCCCCCTTGAGTACTGAGCTGTGTTATTGCCACAATAATGCACATTAAGAATGTTAAGAGATTAAACACTATTGACTGAGTTAAGCTATATTGCCAAATATTCCTATTTGCATTTATTTGCAAATAGAATATATGATTTCCGTAGTGTAGTGGTTATCAGGTTCGCCTCACCCCGCCCGGCCAGCCGCGGATAGGTATAGAGCGCTGACCAGCCAATAGGAACAAAGAAATTCCACGGAGGCGGAACGAGTAAAATACACACAATTAGAGGTTCGAATCCCGCCTCGGCCAAAAATAGATACACTTTAAGTACGATTAACATAATAACTGAACATTATAATAGGGTATAGTTATCTTTAATATGGAAAATGTGAATAATTGAAAATAACGTTTTGTTCATGGTTTAGACCTTTATTTTTAAAGAGATATTTGTACAAAAAAACTATATAAATGAAATATAACTAATACACACCAAAAAAGTTAGTTTTTCATTTTATTTATTGTAAAATGATACTACAGTATAGTACTAACCACATCATATATTAATTAAATAAATATACATATAATAATTATAGATTAAACAACAACAAATATAATACAATTTAAAGATGTGGAACACAAAGAAAAAACTAAAATATGTGTTTTACATAGGGCTGTGACGGTGGCTGTGTATTGCCACCGGCGGTAGTGCACGTGACGTCACACACTCTATAACAAGCATAATAAAAAGTTTTGTAAACAAGTGTAATAATAGTAACAGTTGCAAATTGTTTTATTTAGACTATAAATCTGCTAATTCACAAATTACCTCAAACGCCATACAGGGCGCTTCCTTTAGATTGGCAGGTTTGAACGCAAGAAAATACTGTTTATTCTGCATTCAGCATATTAAGCTAAATTAAATTAAAATAGCAATGCTATATTTTCAGGTGGTTTAGATTGTTTTATTTATTTAATTTTAATTGGTGAGAAGTAATTTTGTGCTTTGTTTATTTTACCAGTTTTTTTTTTTTTACCTCATCGAAGATTTTATTTTTAAACAAAAACAGTGCACTATTTTAATTTTTTGCACTCTCAGACCCCTCTATTTATTGGTGTATAAATAAGATTTGTTTTGTTTTCTATGCAAGGAGGGAGTGATTGTTATTAATAAAATGGTTTGTTCAGTTCAGTGGTGTTGTAATCATTGTCAAAAACAGAAGTATAACAGTAAATAAATATCGGTTCTGCATATTGGTTTTCGGGCACATAAACAATCAAATTATCGGTATCGGTTCTAAAAAATCTATATCGGTCGATCACTACATAAAATGTACTGTTTGTAATCAAATCTCTTATGTGCACCATGCCTGCATTTACAGGTACATCTAAAAAGAAAATTTGAATATGGTGAAAAAGTAAAAAATTTCTTGTAACTTATTTCAAAAAGTTAAACTTTCATATATATTTTAGATTTATTACATGTAAAGTAAAAAACTTCAAACGTTTTTTTTATTTTAATTTTGAAGATTTGAGCTTACATCTAATGAAAGTGAAAAATCTGAATATTTACATTTGTGAATAGTTTCAATAAATGACCATCCATACAGTATAAATTATGATTATCTCTTGTTCTTTGAAACCACAATAATGGGGAACACTGCTGACTTGGCAATGGTCCAGAAGACGGTCATTGATACCCACCACAAAGAGGGTAAGTCACAGAGGGTCATTACTGAAAGGTGTGGCTGTTCAATGAGTGCTGTATCAAAGCATATTCAATTTAAAGTTGACTGGAAGGAAGAAATTGGTAAGAAAATGTGCACAAGCAACAGGGATGACCGCAAGCTTGAGAATACTGTCAAGTAAAGCCGATTCAAACACTTTGAAGAGCTTCACGAGGAGTGAACTGAAGCTGGAGTCAGTGCATCAAGAGTCAACACGCTCAGACATCTACAGGAAAAGGGCTACCAAGCCACTTCTGAAACCGAAACATTGTCAGAAGCATCTTACCTGGGCTAAGTAGGGCCCTTTGATTCCACGATGCAGAAAACACGGATGGAATCCTCAGAATCCAGTCATAAAAACAGATTTTACAGTTTTAAGGCAGAATGTCATGGAATGTGTCAAAGTTTGGATGACTTAATCAAAAGTAGGTAATTACACTGAAATCAAATTAAATAAAATCTAATTTATTTTAATCAAATTAATAAAAACAATTATTATATACATTATTTATTATATAATATAATATTATATAAATAATTTAATACAATTAATCAAATTTATTGATATGGACTAGTATTTGTAAATATTATGTCAAAAGTCAATTTAAATATGAATCCTGCATATTCTGCGCATCTCTGTATTAATGGAGCAGACATGCAGTTTTGTTTACTAATGTTACATACACAGTGCGCGTGGCGCTTGTCTCAATGAGGACATAAATATATGAACAATAGCTCCAGAACTGTTCTGAGAGTCACTTCACGAGCATTTTACAATTTAATTTGAGTAAAACTAGCATAATTTCATATACACACAGAACTTTAAAAGGTATTTACGGCAACCCGTCAAAATAAAAGTTTGGTTTAACTTATTAAAGACATTGTGCCAGAAATAGGCTATATTAATATTATTTAGTTGAACGAACGTACTACTACAACTACTACCATTGAAAAATAATACAACTTTATTTTTTAAAGAAATAATCCGAAAATATTTACATTTTAAAAGTAAATCCCCTTTATTTGCCAAAAATGTAAAGGTTTAATTTTCATTAATTAAAATATCAATTAAATCAATGTGTTATGCCTTCATCGATAACCAGTGAAATTTATACATAATTTCTAAAGGGGGGAAAAACATTTCATAAGCTACTGTAAGAATAAAAAAATAAAATAAATTATTGTATGCATTCAAATAATTAGACAGGCTAAAACAATAAAACAAACAAAAAAATAAAAAAATAAAAAATGTAATATGGCCCCGCCTAAACATGTCATTTTTGTTACACTTTTAATAAGTGAATGCTAAATTGTATAAGTTTCATGATTTTAACTAATTACATGGACATAATGAAAAATACCCCAAATCCCTCGCACACAGGGTAATGGTTATCACGTTTGCCTAACACGCAAAAGGTCCCCGGTTCGAAACTGGGCAGAAACAAACTTTTCTTCCTCCCGCTTCTCAGAATTCTAATCACACTCAGAAAGTCCAGTAAAATACACAGGCCAGAAACATTTAAACGTACAAACATAACATCAACCAGTAACATAAATACCAGGTTATTTTTGTTACTGAAAAATTTAACTGGGACAAAAATCAGGTATTATCTTAAAGAAAAATTAAATGGCCCACAGTTGGGACATCTATTTAAAAACAGACCAGGACTTCTTTATTGAAATCACCATTGAAACTGCAGAACAAGGTCTTGAAAAAAAAAATGTATGCTGAAGGCTTCACACTTCACCTGCATATAATCCAAATATGCCTGGTTTTAACTACGGAGATGATCGGGTACATTTTACATGGATTTAAATGGCATGTATTGTTGGGTATCGTTTTAAATTTTTTATCGATTTCGATTCTGCTTATCGATTCCGATTCTTTTCGATTCCCAGTTTCGATTCCAATGTGATTAAATAATGGTATCAAACATTTATCCTGTGTCTCTTTTTAGCAAACGATTGCACGAGAGTCTATATTTTAGTATGCATTTGAGAGATGTTCTGAAATGTAATGCATTCATACATGTGTAACCCCCCCGGGTCCGCACCATCACACCGAGCGGCTCTCGAACCCGGGATGCCGGCGCTCTACCAAGGAGGCTAAAGGCTACAGCCTAGGCAGTCGCTAGATCGCCTCTTTTTGAGGTCAGGGGAGTGAGGTTTACACACAGCCCTTACTGGCATACACCCGTTACACATGCACAGTTTGCAGCTTTAATCGCCTTTTTTGGTAATTTCATGACTTAACTGACGACAGACTCGTGTGCAGTTTCTTGTGCGCTTTTTTATGATGACGCGATCAAGGCGTGCGCCGTGAGCACAGTGACGGCTGGAGCTCTGACAGGACAGGAAAGATTGTTTTACTGACATATAGCCTAACAGCATCTTGTTGTTCTACCGAAGCTCATTTGGCTGGTGTACCTTTTCCGCGCTCATTTGACTCGTGCCTGGCGCTGAGGAAAAGCTGCAGTGCACGTCTGAAAAGTCTCGTTGGATGTGGATGCAAAAAAAAACACACTGGTTCCGCGTCTTAATAAAGGCATTTCTTGTCAAGAAAAAGGGAACAAAAACTGCAGTTTTGAGCAGGGTGGCCAAGCTTAGATCAGTGGTGGCACTGCTGCACGGATGAACCAAGTGACCACAACATTGTGATCGCACACCTCAAAGGTTGAGGAATTAAACAGACAAAGAAAGAAAAGGAAAGAAAGAAAGAAAGAAAAGAACAATAAAGAAAGAAAGATAATAACAAGAAGAGATGAAAAATAAATTATTAATAAAAAATCTAAATGAAAAATGAAAGAAAGAAAATAACAATAAATAAAAAATAAGAAAAGATAGAAAAAGAACAACAATCAATAAAAATAATTAAAGTAAAATAACGATAAATAACAATAAATAACTAATAAAAAAGAAAGAAAGAAAGAAAATTACAGTGCAGTGATAGTCAATAGAAATGCACATTATGGTGCATATCTGTATATGAATGAACAGCTGAAGTCACAACCGCATACAGGACACTAAAGCGACAGAAATAAAATGGCATCATAACACCGGGAAGTTTTATCACAGCTGACAGCCCGTTTTAAATAAATGCTCCCAGTCGAAGCTTGTCCTGTACATCACACAGTTAAACAACTAACAGTGACTTTAAACGCTTTGTTGGCGAGCGCAGAGAGCGCGTTTGGTGTGCGCGTCTGAGAGCTCATGCGATCTCACACACACACACACACACACACACGCGCAGCACTGACGGCAGCTCCGGTTTAAGATGAACGTGGATAATTTCTCCTTATCCATCTCTGTGAGTACATTAAACCCGTAATAATTATAAAGGCAACTCGATGTCCCATGCTGTTTCGTTCATTTAGCGCAAATTTGAATGCGGTTGTGAATCCTGATTACGTAAAGGCTCAGTTCGGATATATAAATGAAGTTCTGATGGTCTCAAATAATCTCAAAATATATAGTCCCATTATCAATGTAGAAGTAGATTTAATATGGTGTTCGTTGTGTTATATAATCATAATTGTAAAAGTTATAAGCACAAATGCGTAAACATTGTAATGTATTATAATTGTTGTTATGGTTATTTATAAGACGATATAACAAATATAAGTTTTTTTTATAATGAATTATGCATTCATTATAATGCCTTAAGAATACCCTTGTAATGCATTATAAATATGGGCTTCATAGAAAGTGTTACCGTAGTGTTTTTTTACATTTTGTACTGCACTGATTTATAAAGTGTAAATATCTTAAAAACGTTTGTAAATAGATACCTGTTTTATACAGTCAACGATAGATACACTGTTAAAAAGTGAACAGTTGCATCAACTATAAAAAAAATACTTCAATTGGTAACACCTAAAAAAAAAGGTTGATAAAAAACAACTGCATTTTTTTTGGTGTTACAAATTGAAGTAATTTTTTTAAGTTGATCAAACTTCACTTTTCAGAGTGTAATTTTCTAAAGAATAAGGTACATTTTCAAAAGCACTAGAACACATCTAATCTCCTAATGAACAATGTAATATAATTAAAACATGGTTTAAATATTTGTATTTATTTAATACTAATAATAATCAATAATCAGTTTTGTGTAAATTAATGGTGAATAAACTAGAATATAAAAAAGGAATACTTCGTTAAAAAATTGTTATAAAGTCTAATTTACGTAGCCTAAATTTTAGTTGCATAGCATAGACCTACAGAGCTGAGAAATTATTCTTGAAATGTTTGTATATGTTCAACAAGAGAATAAAGTAATGCATATCTTGGATGGTATGGGGAGAATATTTTAAATGTGGGTTAACCCTAATGCTCATTGTGCTTCTTGTGTACCCACCACAGGTTATGTTGGGAAGGGCAAGCGAGGCGAGCTCCGTGGAATTTACTCGGAAGCAATGAATCCGGGATTTAGCAGTGTCCACTGAATGCAAGTCTATTGTGCTGAATGAATGATTGTACATAATTTGACACAGCCGTAACACAGAACCAACATCAAACAGCCCAGGGCTCCAACACGGCTTCTCCGGTGACGTCAGCCAACAGCAGCGGAGATTCCCAGAGCAACACGTGGAACGGAACACAAGGATCGAGCAACACGTGGAAACACACGTGGAAACGAGACAAAGCTACAGCCTGCTTAACACAAAAGCAAGTATTATAAACAAAGTCTCTATTTCTAACTGAACTGGTAAATCGATCTGAACGCAGTAACAAAGCAAAGTCATTTGTCGTGATCTTTCCGTTTGGTTTAAGTGTTAAAATAGCTAAGAGGGCTATTTTAACTTTCTGAAGTTACCCGCAAAACATCTGTATGTATGTGTGTGTGTGTGTGTGCATGTTTGTTTTAATAGTTTAGATCATGTATGTTAGAATAGCAGTAGAATAAATAAACCGTGTTTCATTTTATAAAGAATTGTCTCTGGGGATGTGATTTTCAAATATTTGAACCTCATTGCCATAGAAGATCGTGTTACCTCACGCAAATGATTTAAAATTCTTTATTCTGTTTATCGTTGGCCACGAGAGCAAAATTAACTAAATTGATAAAGATATACTGATGTTAGTGTTCGCTGGACGAGCACTTAATAAAGTATAAATCATAAGTTAAAGATTAATATTACTTTAATCAAAGCAATATTTAATCTATAATAAATAATTCCCCAGAGCCGAGACAATAGCTCCTTTTAATAATATGCTACACTAGAGTTCTGCACAGGCTTAAAATTGAAGCCCGAACCTGGCCCGTACCCGACATCGTCTGACCCGACCCGAGCGGCACAGTTAAATTTGAGCTCGAACCCGAAATATATTTTTCCCCAAAAGGAATAGCCAATAATAAAAAAAAGGCTTCATTTCACGATTGCATGCAACGGTCAGTAAAAAATACACAACGAAATCGATTCATCAATGCTTGGCCATTTCACAAGACAAACTAAAATACACTTACCAGTTATGAAAGTTTGTGAACATAAGGTGCAGCGGTCGCATACATTCTGCCGAGTTTATGAATGATTGTATGGACAAGACGATAATTCTTTCACCGTGCAAATTATGGTCATTTTTGTCAGTTAAGGTTTATTAGCATTCGTTAGCAAATCAGACACGGAGATGTAGTGCAGTAAGATCTAATTTATTTGAATTAATTAATTTCTTTGAATTAGAGAGAGAGAGAGAGAGAGAGAGAGAGAGAGAGAGAGAGAGAGAGAGAGAGAGAAGAGAAGACACTCCGTCTGCCCTGAGCTGATGTTCCCAGCACATGTAGATTATATTATGACATATTACTCCTTTATATTACTTAAATGTATATTTTGCCTCTGTAAATCTTATACTGTACCTTATTTAATGTTATTTCTATCACATACTTTTCATTTTGCACTACATATTTAATATGGTTTAAATATTTGTTTTATTACTATTATTTTTTTCTTTTTCTTTCTGTTAATTCAAATGTGCACTACTTGTGAGCAGCCCAGCTGCAATTGCTTTGGCAATAAAGCACACTTAAATTGAAATTGAGAGAGAGAGAGAGAGAGAGAGAAAATCATAAAAGATTAAACCAAAAAAGTGAGACAGAGAGCAAGATAACGACAGCAAACAAGTAAAAGCAACAGAGGAACAACTTGGATTCATGGAGAGACTGATTTTTCTTCTTGAAAAACATTTTTTAAACTAGAAAGAAGATTGGGATCTGTGGATTAGCATCTGGCTGCTGGATCTCCACTCTATCAGCTAACTGCAGATTTCCCTCCAAAACCATAAAGGATTTTTAAAAGGAACTCAAGCTGAAAAACTTCTAACAATTGTTGATCTTCAGGCACTAAACAGAGAGGTGAGCTCTATCTGACAGAAAACTTTAACAAAATTTGTATATTTTAACTTTATTCTAGTAAAATCTCTCATAATTAAAGCTAAAAGCTAAAGCTAGCTGCAGCTCAGTGCCCAGTCTGATCACCATGGCAACCCTGCAAACAGAGTGCAGGGAGGTGTGTTACCCAGAGAAGTGCAGAAGTGTGCAGGCACGCAAAAAACACAAAGAGAAAGTTCTCCGAGACAATCCTGATGTTCTGTACGCTGACTATATTCAGCTCAATGGGAAGAGGATTAAAAACAACTTCATCTTCCATACCGCTTTGATTAATGCTTGGAAACTGACCATCTGTGAGGAATATAAGCATGTTTTTAAAGAAGGAATTGGCCGAGGTGGAAGATTAACTATTTGTGAAGATGAAATGCTAGACACAGACAACCCTATTCTCACTATAACATACTATACTAAAGGAACCTTCCTTCTGCAAGGCAATGAAGTAAGCCTGAACTCATTTGAGGAGATTTTCCCCCTGCTGAAAGCCAGAGTAGAGAATGAGAGAGACGAGACTCATGTGAACTGCACAGACTCTGAGGAGGAAGGCCCAGAGAATCCTCCACCTTCATCATCTGAACGTCAACTGAGAGACAGTTTAGCCCTACTAGAACTGGACTTCACTGAATTCAGAGAACACACTCAGGCCAAACACTCAGACACACACAACACAAGCATTTACATCCAGGAGCTCAAAGATGAACTCCAGCAGCTGAAGAAAAACACCAGCTCCTCCATCACTGAACTCACAAGAGCTCTCGGAGAACTTCGAGAAGAAAACCGAACTCTCCGCTTACAGCTGTGCAAAATAGAGGAGAACACAGAGAAAAAAGAAGAGAACTTCTCCAGACAGCTGCAAGAAATGAGAGAACAACTACAGAAAAACACAAAAAACAATACACTTCACTACAATACAGCTCCTGACAAACCAAACTACATGAACACAGAACGCATGCCTACGACAAACACACAGACACCTGCAGCAACACAAGCCTCACCTGCCCAGCCTCCAGAACCGGATCCAGAAGTTCTCCTCCTCATGGACTCTAATGGAAAATTCCTGGACCCTCAGAAACTCTTTCCACACCAAAAGGTCACTGCAAAGCGATGTAGCACAACAGGCCACGCCCACCAGATCATCAGGGACTTCACAGGACACCCCTCATGTATTATTATACACACTGGGACTAATGACCTTCACTCGCTGCGCAACAGCACTTCTGATGCTGTGAGGAAAATGGCAGAAATCACCAGCAAAAAGTTCCCAGAATCCAAAATCATAATTTCCACCCTTCTCCCAAGACACGACACGCCCCCACACATTATCTACAGCATCAATGCTGAAATTTCCCGTGGCTGTTCTGCACTCCCCAATGTACACCTGGCCCACCACCACCACATCGGCCTCCAACACCTGTATGATGGGCTTCACCTACACAAAGACGGAGTCCGTGTTTTTGCTAAGACCCTAAAAGATGCAGCCTTGGGCCGCAGTCCAGCATCACCGAGACACCTGCTACCAACTCCACAATACCACCGGCCCATTCACCCCTACATGCCCAGACACCCCCCTCCGGCCCCGGTGAGGACAAACACCACACGTCATCCACCACACCCACCAAAGGCTCCCTACACACCAGTAAACCTGCTGCCACTAACTTCACATCCACCTGCTGCCCATCAAACACCTGTTAGAAAGAAGAAACCAAGAGCCACCCCACTCCAAGAGAAGCCCCCCCAGCCGAGAGCACAGAGCTATGCTGAAGCTGCAGCCCGGCCCACTGCTGCACCCAGCACCCCCCCACCTGCCAGCGAACTGAGCCAGATCAGAGAGATGCTGCAGACACTGTGCCACCAGCTCCTCAACAGATAAGGACAATATACACAAACACAGTGCACTAAGATTAACAAAAAAAAAAATATATATATAATTAGATTTGAGAAAAAGTGCACTAGATGTAATTTGCATACATATTTTTCACAGGTTATTTTCTCTCTGTCTTACCAAAAAGCTTTATCTTTAATATCAACAAAATACTTATGCGTTCATTTCATATAATTTGTTGGAATATTCAGGGTCTTCATTCTTCGACTTTTGGTTCTAAAAGCACAGACCCAGTTTTTCTGAAAAATGTAAAAGATGCTGATATCATCATTCTCACCGAGACCTGGTGTCGAAATGATGCGCTTACCTACTGTCCCTCAGGCTACTATGAAGTAATTGTACCCTCAGTTAAATTAAATACAGTCCACCGTGGACGAGACTCGGGAGGAATTTTGGTGTGGTACAGGGAAGCTCTGGCCAAACACATCTCTGTTATTGCACTGAGTAAATTTCATTGTTGGTTGAAACTAAATAATCAAACTGGTATTTCAACCACTGACACGTATCTGTGTGCCATCTACATTCCTCCAGCAGAATCCCCTTACCATGATGAGGAATACCTGAATAACATCCACACAGAGATCAGCCGCTTCCAGGCCCAGGGAAACGTGCTGCTGTGTGGAGACTTTAATGCAAGAACTGGATCTGAACCAGATAACATCGATCCAAAGGGCAATGAACATGTCTTTGGCCAAAGCCCCCTGAGCCTCACAAAAAACCTCCCACCAAGAAACAATCTCGACCAAACGGTGAATAAAACCGGTAGAGAATTAGTGCAGCTCTGCCGAGCCTCGGGCCTGTACATACTCAATGGCAGGATCAGAGGGGACTCTTTAGGGAGGTTCACGTGTTGTTCAGGTCTTGGAGCTAGTGTAGTGGACTATACCATCACTGACATGGACCCGTCCTCCTTCAGTGCATTCACTGTCATACAACAAACTCCGCTTTCTGACCATAACCAAACTAACATCTATATTAAAACACATCACACACCAGAACAAATCCAGCTGGAGACCTGCAAATTATATCAGGTCCAGCAGAGATACAAATGGACTTCAGACAGTGCAGACAAATTTACCCAAGCACTGAATTCTGAAGAACTGAATAATCTATTCACTAAATTTATGAATAAAACATTTGAAACTACTAAAGATGGTGTTAATTCGGCTACAAATGAAATCAATTACATATTTAAAAAAGCAGCATATATAAGTGAATTGAAAAAGAAAGGCAGAAAATACACTAAGAAAAAAACACAAAAAAATGAAAAATGGTTTGACTTAGATTGCAAAGCATTAAGAAAACAACTTAGACAATTATCAAATCTGAAACATAAAGAACCATACAATGCTGACATAAGATCTGAATACTGTTCAAAACTAAAACAATACAAAGACACAATTAGAGCAAAAAAGCAACACCATCTGACCAAAAGTTTACAAGAAATAGAGCATTCAGTAAATCAGAATCAGTTCTGGGATATGTGGAATAATCTGAGCACAACTAAACCACAAGACCTACCAATACAAGATGGGGATATTTGGACAAAACATTTTGAAAACTTATATAAAGAAATCCCACCAAATCAACTTAATGACAATTATAATCTGATCAAACAAAATCTACAAACTTATGAAGACACAATTAAAAATAATCAAAACCCACTTGACTTCCTGATTACACATGAAGAATTGACAAACAAACTCAAAAGCCAAAAATGTAGGAAATCTTGTGGTCCTGACAGCATTCTGGGAGAAATGCTGAAACACAGCACACCTGCGCTTCAGAGAGCTGTGCTCAGATTATTCAACCTTGTACTTAGTTCAGGCTGTTCTCCTGACATCTGGAGCCAATGACTCATTACCCCTATTCACAAGAGTGGAGACAAATTGGACCCTAATCATTTCAGAGGCATTTGTGTGAGCAGTAATCTGGGGAAGTTATTTAGCAGTATTTTAAACAATAGAATAGTAAACTTCCTTAACGAACACAATGTCCTGAGCCCTAGTCAGATTGGCTTTCTTCCTAATTATAGAACTACAGATCACATTTACACCCTACACACCCTAATCAATAAACACGTAAAACAGACCAAAAATGGAAAAATATTTGCATGTTTTATCGATTTCAAAAAAGCATTTGATTCTATTTGGCATGACGGATTATATTACAAACTTTTACAAAGTGGTGTAGGGGGTAAAGTTTATGATATTATTAAATCAATGTATTCAAACAACAAATGTGCAATCCGAATTGGCAACAAACACACAGACTTCTTCACTCAGAAGAGAGGAGTGCGGCAGGGCTGTGGCCTGAGTCCAACACTGTTCAACATCTACATTAATGAACTAGCGGTGCTGTTGGAACAGTCTACAGCCCCTGGACTCACTCTACAAGACCAAAACATCAAGCTATTGCTGTACGCAGATGATCTGGTGCTGCTGTCACCCACCCCACAGGGACTACAGCAACACCTAGACCTGCTGGACAACTACTGCCAGAACTGGGCCCTGGCAGTAAACCTCAAAAAGACCAACATTATGGTCTTTCAGAACAAGCCCAGATGTCAGGAGCACAGATACCGGTTCAGTCTAGGCAGCACCGCACTAGAACACACGATGCAGTACACTTACCTCGGCCTGATCATCACTGCATCGGGGAGTTTCAGTATGGCAGTGAATGCTCTCAAAGATAAAGCTCGAAGAGCTCTATATGCAATCAAGAAAAAATTCATAAATATTGAAATACCGCTTCCAATTTGGTGTAAGATCTTTGATAGTGTGATTCAGCCCATAGCGCTGTATGGAAGTGAGGTTTGGGGTCCACTCAGTGATCAGAGCTACACTAGATGGGACAGACATCCAACAGAAACCCTACACACAGAATTCTGCAAAATGATCCTAAAACTACAAAGAAAAACACCCAATAATGCATGCAGGGCAGAATTAGGCCGATTCCCATTGATTATTAATATGCAAAAAAGATCCCTCAAATTCTGGATGCATCTTAAATCAAGTCCCACAGAATCGCTACATTTTAAAGCATTACAAACCCAAGAACTGAACCCCGAAAAGAGTCCACTCAGTCAGCTGGTTCTGAGACTTACTAACCGGACTAACTCTACTAACACTAACCAGTCTCAGACCAGCACTGCTTCTCACCAAAACATCAAAATAAACCAAATTATCAAACAATCTAAAAATACATATCTGGAACATTGGGATCAAGAAACTAAAACACAAAGCAAATTACAATTCTATCGAACTCTAAAATCTAATTATGAATTGGAAGATTATCTCCAGAGTGTCAGAGACACAAAGCAGAGACGGATCCTGACCAAGTACAGGCTCAGTGAACACAGACTAGCCATCGAGACGGGCAGACACAGAAAGAGCTGGTTACCCAGAGAGCAAAGAGTGTGTGTTCACTGTGAG
Organism: Schizopygopsis malacanthus; assembly: GCA_027474115.1. Lineage (NCBI taxonomy): Eukaryota > Metazoa > Chordata > Actinopteri > Cypriniformes > Cyprinidae > Schizopygopsis > Schizopygopsis malacanthus. Next base: position 90,092 of record JAPDDM010000290.1, read on the forward strand.
ACAGGAGAGATCGAGACCGAGACGCACTTTCTCCTTCACTGTCATAAATATATATCCATAAGAAACATCTACTTCAACAAACTCACCAACATCGTAAATAACTTTACAGCCATTAGTGAAACAGATCAAATAAAAATACTATTAGGAGAGGGACACACAGCAGCACTTGCTGCGAGATACGTGTGGATGTGCCACAGCCTGAGAGACAGTAGGTGAGTGTGTGTGTGTGTGTGTGTGTGTGTGTGTGTGTCACAGTCTGAGAAACAGCAGGTGAATGTGTGTTGTGTTTGACCTGACCTGCATGTGTGTTACCCTATTGTCCACCACAGTGATCCAGTATGTATATATGTATGTTTCTATGTAAGTTAAAGACTGTGGTATCAAACATTCACACGTTCTAATGTGTTACAGTTTAATACTTATAAGATGTTATAATATCCTATTAATGCGATGTTCATTTAATTATTACATTATTATTTTTGTATCTTTTTGTACATGAATATTAAGCTTTGGCCATATTGTATAATTTACAGTCATGCCAATAAAGCAATTTTGAATTGAATTGAATTGAATTGAATTGAGAGAGAGAGAGAGAGAGAGAGAGAAAGAAAGAAACAGCCAATAGGCATGTGCATAATGCTCCAATTATCAGTCCAGTAGTTACTACATGACTTTCTGTATTATAGTGGGGTATTTTGATTTTTTTTCTACACGTGGCGTATCTGTGTGTAAATGACATTTCAATATTAGTTATAATACATCAATAATATTCAGAAGTTCTAATGTAAATGTTCATATGTTACATGCCATTTTCTTTGTTGTCTTAATGCTTTGGCAATGCAAAATAAATTGTTTGTCATGCCAATAAAGCTATTTGAATTGAATGAGAGAGAGAGAGAGAGAGAGAGAGAGAGAGAGAGAGAGAGAGAGAGAGAGAGAGAGAGAGAGAGAGAGAGAGAGAGAGAGAGAGAGAGAGAGAGAGAGAGAGAGAGAGAGAGAGAGAGAGAGAGAGAGGGTGGGGGAGGATGAAAGTTGCGCGTGCATGTGAACCTGCATCTGCGCGTCTCTCTCTACAAGCAATGAGGCTTAGTTACTTCAAAAACAGCGATTTTACCCCCTTATTGTAGAGAAATATAACGTTGCGAGTCAGTAGCCTATCGAAGCTATTTTACTTATAAAAGTTGCTGTTTGTGCGCTGCGTGATCTCTGTGTGCAATAATGAGTGTGTGTGTGTGTGTGTGTGTGCGTGCGTCTATGAAAGCAGCGTAGTCTCTGCATATAGTTTTGGTTTAGCTACAAACCCGAGTCCGACCCAAGCCCGAAGCTATCAATTAAACATCAACCCGAACCCGAACCGAAACCCAAAAGTATTTTGGGACCCGCGGGGTCGGGTAGCAGACCTCTACGCACGTCACAGGCCCACGCGCCGTACTTGCGTTTGGGATAATTTTATTTTAAATCCCGATAATGCCAATTGCAAACATTGCTATGATGTTTTAAAAATACAAAAACAAGCACCATGAAACCATTTAAAAAGGCGCATTCAGCGGTCTCCATGGCAGTATATGAAACAGTACACAAAGTATAATGATCCCGTGCGTAATTACGGCGTGCTCGCTTCCTTTTATCAAATGATTGTAATCACATCCATTCATTTTACCATCCTGCCACTAGCCTTTTATTTAGACTAAAAACCCTTTTCATTCGGGCGAGGAAGCTGGCGTTTTGAGTGGCATTTGCACATCCTGTCATGCCGGTGACCATATGCCACTGCAATAGATGCATTTTGCAGTAGTTAAGGTTAAAGATTAATTGATCGTTAATTTAAACGACGATCGATTATGGAAATGATTGAAAATTGATATCCCTAGTACAGACATACCTGTAACAAATGAAACATCTCCAGTTGAGTAGCAGAGTATTTATTTTGTTCGTTTGTGTTAAATAAAAGGCGATCTGACACTGAAATGTAGGGCTGCAACTAACGATTATTTTGATAATCGATTAGTTGGTCGATTATTCTTTCGATTAATCGGATTAAATAAAATTGCTTTATTTTATTGACAAAAAACACACTATTCCACATTCTGCTCAGTGTCCTTCAAACAAACTGAATGCTATGAAAACATACAGTGCTTAATTTATTAGACCACCTGTCATAAAGATAAAACAAATATTGTAGGAATCTTTAAAAATTATTTACATCTAAAAATGTTATTGTCATTTTTTGGGCAAATTACAAACAGAAACAACTAATTAGTATTTATAATAACAAAAATGACCTCATAACAGCTTGCATTCTTGCTTGCATTGCTTATGTACTTTCTGACTGTAATTTGGTATCTGGAAAAAAAAACACTATAAAGTGTTCTGCCTTTCTTTCATAGATAACAGCAATATTATATTAAATTATATTATAGCATTAGAAATAGCCTACTACTGTTACTAAAGAGCTTACGCATATTGGAGGACTAACCAATACAGAAAGCTAAAACATTATTTTGGTAATCACCAATGCTGTTAGTTTAAAGCAGCAGTGGCACAAACCTTACACAATCTGTTAAAAACCTTACATAAATTTGTTTTAATAAATTTGTTAACCATTGTATATAGTGAATATAGATTAAATTTCTTTAAAAAATGTAAATAATAAAGATAATAAAGACTCCGTGTTAACCAACAGGTGAGAGGAATGTTCTGCAGGAACACACGCTCACTTTGATCACAGTCATGTCTTACTGTCATTTCTTTATCCTTTAAAGGGGGTAATGGAGCGTCTTTCCGTATACACAGAAACTTTAAAATAGTGTAGATTAGTATAATGTTTTATAATAATAATTTATTCTATTTGGTGACCATTTCATTAATTTAACATATTTAACATTGGGGCATCCAAGTTATTTGACATATTTGAACCTTTTTTTTTTAAGTAACAATAGTTACTTTCCCTGGTAATTCGTTTCTTTATAACGATGTAAAGGCATCTTTACACAGCCGATTTAAGGCTGCTCTAAAGCGGGTCTGTGTCTGCTCAGAATTCAGTGTAAAGACGCAATGCCGCATTAAAGCAGACCTAAAATACGCCAGGGTCTGACCCACCTCAGTCCCTAGTATCAAAGGCGACGCAATGCTGTTTTGATTCAGTGTAAATAAAACGCGAAACAGTGCCGCTCTAAGCAGCGTCGTTGTCATGACAACCCAAAGGACGCCTGTCAGTTCGAGCCAAAAACACGTAAGCTAGCTCCATATGTTTTAGCTAACGTTAATAATAATAATAAGATGTATACCAATAGGGGAAACAACTGGTCCGACAAAGAAGTAAAAGAGCTTCTTTTAATAAGAGCAGATGAGGAAATTAACCGGCAAATTGACGGAACTGTAAGAGACAGCAATGTGTACTGTACTATTGCTGATAAACTTCGACTTTGCGGTGTGCAGAGAGATAAGAAGCAGGTTACGGCTAAGCTCAAAATTCTGAAAAGTCTTTTCCTAAAAACAAAAGACCACAACAACACGGGTGGGATGACTGCCAAATCATTCGCTTATTATGATCTGTGTGATAATATCTGGGAACATCGTCCCTGTGCTTTGCCGGTAAATGCTGTTGGATGCTTGACACAGACAGAAGAAAGAGCGCAATCTCAAACTGACAGCGCCACCGAAGATGGAGTAAGGAGTAAGTTTTCTGATTTCACTCTCACGTTAAGATGAAAATTGTATCATAAATGGCTAGTATTAAAATAACTAAAATTATACTATTTTCTTTCACTGCCACTCCAACAAGTTCATATTCGCTTGTCTGCATATTGTATTTATTTATAACTGGACAAAAAACATATCGGGGAAAATGAGAAATTCTCAGTTGTTTCCACTGAATTACATTACCTTAATACATTAATGTATGAATTCTGAGTAAATTTCCATGTGCTTTCTTTTGATGAACCTCATTATTAATTACATAAACAGTATTGATTCTGAATGTTTCAAATCAAAAAGATAATTTATTATGCATGTGACGTTTAGTCAAATCCTATCTAACTTGAGTACAATCTTAATTTTTTTTTCTTCTAATCTACAGGCACACCAGAAATGACAAGCCATCCCCCTGCGAGAAAAATGTCTAAGGCAGACCATGCTCAGGCAATGAGTGCTGCATTCCTAAATCACCTCAACGAGTCAGAGGAAAAGTTATTTGCCAGAGAGGAGCAACTGCTGCGAACGCAGAGGGAGTGGGAGAAGGAAGCAGAACTTCGGCACAGACAAACAGTGTTGGAAATGACCAGGGAGATGCGGGCAATGCAACAGAAGGCTGTTAGCCAGTTTGGCAACATCTTAGCAAGTATATTTCATCCACATGGTGCCCAGTCAACTGTTCGTCAGCCCTTTACTCACCAGTGGAGGTCTGGAACATCATCATGTTGCCTCACGAGATGCTGCACCATCCACAGTCAGGGCTCTAGAGTGCGACCAATTTAGTCGCACGTGCGACCTAATTTCTCAAGGGTGCGACTAAAAAAAAACTTTGGTCGCACTGGTGCGCCCAGCCATTCGCGAAAAAAAAAAAAAGTCTCCGCGACTCAGAAAGTCTCTCTGCTGTTCGACAACAGACACGTTAGTCTCATATCGTGGTCTAAACCAATCAGAGATAGTGAAGGGCGGACCCCCCCTCTGATTGGCCGTGGTCCAGATATTCCTGTATGTGTGTGTGTGTGCGTTTGAAGATGCGTGTGCTGCTGCTGTCAGACAGAGAGAGAGGTGAGTAGTAGAGATGCTCGCAGCTCTTTCTCTGAATCTGCTCTGTTCAGTGAACGTCTGACAGTCTCTCCAGGATTCTGCGATCGCTGAATATATCGCAAAATCAAGCAAACTCCGCTATTTTCCAAATTGCCGCAGATTTTGCGCTTAGACGCGTCTTGTGACGTCATCGCAATGCGCATTCAGTCAAAGAAAGGTTGTTTCTCAGTTCCAAAAATGGAATGAACAGCTTTGCGTTCTCATCATGCCCGATTTACAAGAGCTACATCGGACAAACGAACCGAAAGCGGAACAAATCCGCGCTACTCGTTTGGGCTACAGACCGTTTATCTGCTCGGACCGGAGCCGCGGGCTGCTCTCGATCACGCGACACCGTTATACACAGCGCTGGGAGATACAGTGAAGAAAGTAGACTCAATAACATCTCTGTCAAATCTTGTGAGAAGCATTCAAATTCGGCACAGAATTATGTTAAAACTACAGACATCAGAACAAACGCCACTGATGTGGAAACCAGGATAAACATTGTTCAATAAACACATCTTTCTCCACCATTCACCATGGATTTAATATAACTAACGTTACAGGAATAACTTGTGGCAGAAATGGTCTAATGTCTTAAAGTGTTTTTAAATGCTTCACACAACTTTTCCCAGCACTTCAAACTTTAAGTATTACCGAATTTTAAAGTTATTTTTAATGTGATGACATTATTTGTTCATCCTTCATAGGTTGCCCCATTTATAAAACTAAAAGTTTCATAATGTAGGAAAGCAAACACTTATTTAAAATAAAAAAATACATTAAATTACTACTATTAGATGGCTGCAGAGAAGTGCTTTTAGGCTTATCAGCCATTTCCACTCCCTAATATATATATATATATATATATATATATAAAATTATATTTAGACATTATAAATGACATTGATAAAAGTAAATTTTGAACTGCATCTCAACTACCCAGACAGCACAAGTATATCTGTAAGACGTCTGCTAAAGATCTGGGAAACATCTGTGTAATCTGATAAACGTCTCAGAAGCAGTTTTACATGCATTTAATAAATCTCTATTTGATATTTACATCTACTGGAAACATATTAGAGATGTATTGCAGATGAGCAAACACACTTAAAAATACCTCTTGAATATGTAAATGCAGACATCTCCGAGATGTACATGTGTGATTAGGGTGAGTGCTTTACTGTCAGGTGCTGGTGCCACCTTCTGTAGAGCTTAAAGGCACTGGTGCTGGTGTCCTTAAATGCTAGTCTGGAGCCCTACAATGTTTCTCGAAGTTAGAAAAGTCATAACAATATTAGAAGAATGTTGTCTGTGGTATATTTTGAAGGATTTTTTAATAGGTTTAAGGGGAGGGTTTGAGAAGCACTGCAGTAGAGCATCCCTTCATTCACACACAGTGGAAGATCTGATAAGAATCAGTGTAGAGGGGACAAGTCTGGAAGATGTTTAATGCTAGAGAGTGTGGTCAGCTGGTTTAGCCAAGGCCAAAGATCAAGAAGGACAAACTACAGGAGTTGGCCATTCGAGGGGCATGTGACTGCAATGGAGGATAGTCCATAAGACATTGAGCCATGAGATGTTCAGTTTGACACCCTTCAAACACTTAATTTAGATTTTATTTATATTGAGATGTTTTTAAGTTTAAATATTAGCTCAGTGAAGCACTTTAAGCACCATCACTTTTTCTGTAAGTTACCTTTCTTGTAGAATTGTGCTTCAAATAAAGAACTTTATGTTGACCAGATTGTTAGTTAATTGTTTACTAGTCAATATCGCCTTTATGAAAATTTGGGTGCACCTAACTTTTGTGCTGGTGCACCTAAGAAAAAAAGTTAGGCGCACCAGTGCACCCAGTGCAAAAAGTTAGTCTAGAGCCCTGACAGTGCCACACAGTTATAGTGATGAGAAGGAGCCTTATGAAAGGGTGATGACCTTATAAAACCTTGATGGTTTTAGGGGACAAGTCACCCAAAACTGATAATTCTGTCATCATTTGCTCACCCTCATGTATGTAGTACAAAGATGCATGACTTTGGATATAGAGTTTAAAACAACATGAGGGTGAGTAAATGATGTCAGATTTTTCAGTTTTGGGTGACTAGGCATGTTTGTAATGCAGGCATTTGATTTGATTTATGCATATTCTCATTTAATTATTTTTTTATCCAGTATAACTTTAAGTTCTGAAGCCTGAAATGTTAAAGCATGAAAAAATGAGTACTGTTCATCAACAAATGAATGTTTGAATGAATTTATTTAATAGTTTTAAAATTATGTATTTATAGAATTGTGTAATTTTTCTGGATTATTTATTGTTCTGTGACTAAAACCACATACTTGTAGTAGCCTATTTGATCAGACTTCTGTTCTATTGTAGTTGTCTGTATAAATCTGTTTTATATATTACAAAAATTTAACAGAACAAAACAAATATAACAATTACATTCAAAATAAATTCATTAATACTACATATTTACAATTATTTGGTGCAAATGTTTAAAGTTTACATTAATACAGCAACTAGTTCCTGCAAACAATGGTCAGCAAGGCATCACGAATGGAAACAGCAGATGCACTGTCATCCCTGTTGTCAACAACAGCTCTTTCCACGCATTCTTGAGGACAGTCCCAGTTGTCCAGGTATTGCTCACGGTGGAATTCACAGAAATTATGCAGAACGCAGCAGGCTAGCACTACATCTGACACGGTGTTAATATTAATGTCATTTATCTTCAGTAAGCATCTCCACCTTCCTTTAATGCGTTCTCCACAACTATCCTTGCCGAGCTCAACCGATGATTGAAGTATCACTTTTACTGAGTGTAACACTGTTAGGGAAGGCTTTGATCAGCCATTTTTTCAAAGGATAGGCCGGGTCACTGATTACATATAGAGGAATCTCCAAGCCATTAATGTGCCCTGAGTGCTAAATCAAACAAATAAATAAAAAATAATATAGTATTTAATGGATTGTTCAATGTTCAAAGATGTTGTTTGACTATTACAGTATAGATGAATTACAGGAAAGAACATTTATGGGCTATGAAATATGAATATTAAATATTAATCATTCTAGCAAATAATTAAGACTGATAATGTGTGCTCCAGCCAATAGTTCCCAAATTGTCACAGACTATTTTACAAGCACTTCTCTCACCTCTCTTGCGTAAAGGTAACCACCCTGTCGATGCTCAGCAAGACAATAAATATCGGAATTTGCCAGTACCCTAGCATCATGTGTCCTTCCAGGCCACCCAACGAAAACATCTGTGAAACTATAAACAAAATGCAGCAAATTGTGATTAATAGCCAAAATAGTTAATGCACCAAAAGGAAAGAAAATTGTCTGTATTTACTTGCCACATTTTGTGATCTACTACGCCTTGTAGGATTATTGAATGCCAGCCTTTGCGATTATGATAGTCTGCGGGGTTTTCTCTCGGTGATATGATTGGGATGTTTGTACCGTCAATAGCACCCACGCAAAAAGGCATTCCTCGACTGGCAAAACCAGATAATGCGTGTTCAAGTTCAGGGCCATATGGAAGATGAATGTATTTTCTGAGCATTAATCGTTGAATTCCACGGCAAACTTCACGAATGAGTTTACACAATGTCGCCTCGCCAATGCCGAACAATTCAGCCACAGTCCTGTACTCACAGGGTGTAGCAAACCACCAAATCACAGCGTCAAGTCATCATCTGTAATCAATTGGCTTTCGCCAGTTTGTAACCTGCTTTTGTAGAGCTGGTTTGAGTTCATTAGCCAAGTACATAAAAGTATCTCGACTCATCCTGAAATGCTTAATCCAGTCAGTATCACTGTAATTGTGTACGTTACATTCCAAAAAACATCTCCTTGCGGACGACATTTCACCCACACATGACGGTCTGGCGACATCTGCTGTCTCCCCTGGAAAGCTAACGCCAGTATCAATAACTTTCGTTTGTTGTGTCTACGCCTGAGTGACTTTCTGGCTCTTTGAAACAAATTTCGGCCTCTTTTAATCGTGCGGTGTTGTTTCCGATGCGGTAACTCATAATTTCTTTTAAGTGTTTTTTCCAGTTGGAACAATTTTGTTAAGAAAAAGAAAATAACTGTCAGTACCACAGAAGCTAACATTGTGACAAACCGTCCAACGCAAGATACACTGTAGCACGCGCAGGAAATTTAAATTTAATGTCGTTACATTTTGAAATGTCTGTTTTATTTATTATTTTTTATATTTGTTATTTAATTTTATAGCATTTGTTTTTGTTAAAACTAATTTTAAAATTTTTGTTATTTTAAAAGGTAGCCTATATGTTTCCCACAATTTTAATTCCTGTGTAAATGCATTTATGCCGCTTCAGAACAGCATTAAACGGTCTGTGTAAATGCACATTTTCGTGGTTTTATGCTGCTCCAGATTTGGTTTCTGTGCCGTCTTTGCTGTGTAAAGATGCCTTAACTCGGTTAGTATTTGTGAGAACTAGTAATATAACTAATTACTTTTTTAAAGTAACATGCCCAACATTGCATACTATATAGTGATCGGCCGATATTGAGTTTTTATAACCGATACAGATTATTTGCATGTTTATGTACTCGATAACCGATATGCAGAACCGATATTTATTTGCTGTTATAAAGTGAATAAATAACAGAGTGAAGCTTTGGTTTTTCCTCCTTTCAGTCATCTTAACAACAACAAAAAAACTGTTGAAAATTAACATTCTTTCATGTAAAATTGTATCTTCAAATTACAACAATAAAAAAATATTATTTATAAAAAGCATCATCAGCAACACTGATATTAACAATAAGCAAAATAATGTCTAATGTTTTCAAATGGAGAAAATAAAGGACAGAAGTCATATCATTTTAAGCTACAGTTTTAGGTTTATACGCTGTTTAATAGGCTAAAGAGTGAAGAATAATTCACTGGATAATGTTAATTCACTGAATAATATTCTCTGGAATATTGAAATAAGCTATAACAAACAAAACATCGTATTGTATTGCATTTCTTAACGTAATTGCATTTATTGGCGTAATAATGGTTCTATAGTAAATGTTAATATAATTTATCGTGTTTTAAACAAGTGAATCTTGTATAAAGTTACATGCGGTGGTCGTGCTGGAGCTTTTCCTGAGTGAACAGTGTCCACTACTCCAGGTGTGTGTGCACTTGGATGGGTCAAATTCAGAGAACACATTTCACTACTGGTAGGGATGCACAGAAATGACAATTCTTGGCCGAAGCCGAACAAAATGAAACACTGGCCTATTTTGCAATTTTTTTCACTATTGCATAAATTAAATAGCCAAAATCTGCTTATTACTCTTTTATCCTGCTTTACAAAAAAAATAAGAATAAGAATAATTACTTAACACTGAAAATTTGTATACGTCCTATCAGACATTATACCAACAAAGCACAATTTAACTTAAAATTATTAAGTTAGTAAAATAATATTTTTGGCTATTTTTGAGACTCCCCTTCTTGAATCAGGCTTGTATTTTTTTCTGTACAAATAAATGCAGCCTCCTGAGCAGAAGATACTTATTTTAAAACATTAGAAAATATTACAGATCCCAATTTGAACACTATTGGTGAATGTTATAGTAAATGTATTAATACAGCTGTTGTAGGGTAATTATTTATATCATTATTATTGTCTTTTATTTTATTTTACAGAACAAGAGTAAAATTACAATACTAAAATGTCTAAATGTTGATGGAGCTTTTATTTTGGCGGAAATAGGCAGGAACCAGGAAGACCTCAGTGCTCCTGTTTGTTGACAACAGCATGCAGATATTTCTCAGATATATCTCATTACGAATTTGGGAAGATGTCTGTCACACGTATCACATTGTCACACGCCTTTAAAAAAATAATAAAAATGAGCAAATGATGAGTAAGGGTTTCAGTGCAGAATTTGCTCGCGCTTTGGACTTTGAACCCTGGTGCCGCGAGCTCGTGTTTGAATACATGCCATTCGTGCGTGTTTTAGAAAACATAACATTCTGTAGTTTATTTGCTAATCCATTTCACGATTTCAATCATCACAGTAACCAGCAACAACCCCCCCGTCCTCTTCTCATCAGAGACATGAGAAGCAGCACTAAGCAGTCTCTCGCTGTCAGTGTTTTGTGCTTGTAATGATGTTTGCGTCTCTCTCTCTGACCGTTTTAAATGCTTCCACACTGCAGACGTGTTTGCTGCATTAGTGCTCGCCTCTATTTGATCGCGTTACGTCATTGTTCGGTACAAATTATTCGGTCTTTTCGCTTATTCGGCCGAACACCAAAATAGTTTTTTTTCATATTTTCGGCCAAACATTCGGTGCATCCCTAAGTGCTGGTTATACTCTGTATAATTATGTATGTGACAAAAAATAAATAAATTAAAAACCGTTTTTTTTTTTTTTTTACAAAACCGATAACCGATTATGGTAAAATGCTTAATTATCGGGAAAAATATCAGTAAACCGATATATCGGTCGATCTCTAATACTATACAATGATTTATTGCAGGTCTTTGATTAATACTGAATACTAAGAGCTTAAAAAAAAAAAATCACATATTAAATCGCAATCGCAATATTGGTAATAAAAAAAAAAAAATTGCAATTAGATTATTTTCTAAAATCGTTCAGCCCTATTTCAAACCACATAAATTATGACTTAGATTATTTGTAAGGAAAACACAGACTGGCGAGACCATAAACTTCAAGTGTAATATCAGACAATGCATGCGTCTTTCACAGCGCATCCTGTGCAATGAAGCATGTGAATTTCCTTATAATTCGCCTAAACCTTTCCGAAATTTATTTTAAGGGAGGTTTAATTGGTGTATGTGTGTAAGGAATTGGAAGCATGCAGCATACGGGTGTTTCTAAAGCAAACTCAGCGCCATCGCACATCTGGTTAAAAACTAAGCTCAGAATCGATTCTGAAATTCAAAGAATTGATTCAGAATCGTTGGAGAGTGAATCGTACGACGGCGTTTTAGTGCCACATAAAAAAAAAAAAAAAATCTAAGATTACGAGATTAAAGTCGTAATATTTCAAGAATAAAGTCGAAACTACGAGAAAAAAAGTCGAAATGTTACCAGAATAAAGTCGAAATGTTACGAGAATAAAGTCGAAACACTACAAGAATAAAGTCGAAATGTTACGAGAATCATGTCGTAATATTTCGAGAATAAACTCGTAGTAATACGAGATTAAACTCCTAATATTTTGGGAAAAATCACAGATTTGCTAGAAACAATGGATGTGGAGGATTTGGTTAAATCCTACTTTAGATTAGGATTTAGCAATAAGGAAATTCTTTGTCTTTTGGCGCATTTCGACTTTATTCTCGTAGTGTTTCGACTTTATTCTCGTAACATTTCGACTTTATTCTCGAAGTGTTTCGACTTTATTCTCGTAACATTTCAACTTTTTTTCTCGTAGTTTCGACTTTATTCTCGAAATATTACGACTTTAATCTCGTAATCTTAGATTTTTTTTTTTTTTTAATGTGGCACTAAAACGCCGTCGTAGAATCGCGATGCATTGATGGAATAATTTTTTTCTCCCACCCCTAGTGGAAAGTGTAAAATGTATCCGTTTAAACATTTGATATGTTATCTATTTCATTTAAATGTAAAAAAAACGTCCCAACATTTCCGGAATTCAGGTTGTACTTAGCTACCTTATTACCATCAAATCTGGAATGAAAACATCAATAACCAATATGTGAAGTTAACTCTAGCGCCCCCTTGAGTACTGAGCTGTGTTATTGCCACAATAATGCACATTAAGAATGTTAAGAGATTAAACACTATTGACAGAGTTAAGCTATATTGCCAAACATTCCTTTTTGCACTCATGTGTTCCTAGTATAACATAAAACCATTTGTAAAGCTCACAGCTTTCATAGAATATAAGGTTTCCGTAGTGTAGTGGTTATCACGTTCGCCTCACACGCGGAGGCGGCCAGTCGCGAATAGGTGTAGAGCGTTAACTAGCCAATAGGAACGAAGGAAATTCCAGGGAGGCGGGCCGAATAAATTACACAAAATTGCAGGTTCGAATCCCGCCTCGACCACAAATGCCACAAAAAGAATTTGTAATCGTTTTGCATCTAAATACATTTTAAGTACAATTATGTAGACGAACTTTGTGCACAAAGATAAAATAAAACTTGTAATAACTGTTCTTGTGTAGGATATACAAAATGTGCAACACTTTTAATGAATATTTACATTATAATATGGTATAGTTATCTTTAATAAATGAAAATAACATCTGAATAATGTTTTCAACCTCTATTTTTGAAGAAATATTAACTTTATATTTGTATAACTATATCAAGAAAATCAATATGTATGAAATATAACCATAAACAGCTAAAAGAAAGTTCACATTTGTATTTATAGTTCAATAATATACATGTATAAAACTAATTACTACAGTACAGTTCTAAATAAAATATATAATAATTAAATAAATTTAGATTAAACAACAAATATTAAATCTAAAGTTGTGGAGAAGACAGGAAAAACAAGAAAAATGTGTTTTAAATTAAGTAATTTTGTTTATTAGAAACAGTTATTAACATTTAGTTTACATATCTGAGCAAGATAATAACAATGCAAGTCTATAAAATTGACTTATAAAAAACATTTAATACAATGCAAATATGGCCAATACTTCTGGTATTTTAATCAACAAATGGGAATAAATTAATAAAAATGTAAAGATTCAATAATAATAATAAAAATAAAATCAATAGTTTTGGAAAACACAGGGAAAAAACTAGAGAAAATGTATTTGAAATTAAATACAGAGTTTAATAGGAACAGTTATTATAATAACATATTTACAAAACTGAACAAGATAAAATAATGCAAGTCAATTAAAAATAAAATTCAATATAATACTGTTGGTATTATTTGTAATTAACAAACAAAATAATTTTAAATAATAGATTAAACAACAATACAATCTAAAATTGTGGATAACACAGGGAAAAAGCAAGAAAAATATGTATTTTTATATTTAGTAATAATGTACAGAGTGTAATAGTAACAGTTATTAACATACAGTGTTTACAAAACAGAGCACGATAAACAATGCAAGTAAATCAAATAAAAAAACACTACAATACAATGCAATAAAAGAAAATATAATACTTTTGGTATTTTAATGACCAAATGGAAATAAATTAAACAACAATAATAATAATAATAAAAAATATATACATATATACATAACCTTGGGCAAGAAATGTCTTTAAAATTATTTGATGAAGAGAGCAGTTCCAGCGGCTAATATCTTGCAAGTAGCTAGGTAGAGGTTCATCTGTCTGTGCAGACGTCATTGGTGCAGGAGCTGTAGGTGCTGATTGTGCTGCAGGAGGTGGTACAGAGCCATCAGTCTGTGAAGAAGGCATACTGGGACTGGGACTAGAAGAACTAAAGACTGCATGTGATGTCGGTAGAAAGTCATGGAACACAATTTAAAGAAAACGTATAAATTGTATATATATATATATATATATATATATATATATATATATATATATATATATATATATATATATATGTGTGTATTTTTTATATATGTATATGAATGTGTGTGTAAAAAACTGATTGCACATGATGTGTATTTAACTGTCTTTACCTTTTTTGGTCAAGTAGCTGGGAAGAGTTGCTTCAGTCAGTGCAGACGGCATTGGTGCAGGTGTTGATTGTGCTGCTGGATGTGGTACAGAGCCTTCACCCCGTGAAGAGGGCCTACACACAGGAACTGATGTTGATGGAGGCTGCGGCAGACCTGCATGGAACAGCACAGGGAGAAAATAAAAAATATTTTAAAACAATGAATGTGCATGATGTGTATTTAATTGTCTTGACTACATTAAATGACTAGAATCATTGTTTATTCTAGTAATGCAAATTCCAATAATGTCCAAAAGTCTGTAAGCAAACAGTACACGTTTAACAACAAATAAAACCAGTTTAAATACCATGCATACAATTCATGAAGTGCACTCACCCTCACCACTGGTATGTTCAATCCTTAACAGTAGTTAGAACAAAATACAATGTTTTTTTAGAACAGGCAAGAACACTGCCAAAACAACAAATAAGATAATTAAATTCAGAAATGGAGGATACGTCTGTATGTAACAGAATAAGCCTCCAAATCTGATGTGGAAAGTAACCTGTTGTAGATAAGGCTGCGGATCCTGTGACTGCAGATGATCCTGCAAATTAAGCATTATAATTTGAATAGTTTTGCTCCAGTATGCACAATTTTATATGTCATAAACATGCTTAACATGACATGGCTCTGTATAACACACAAGATGTTTCTTGATTCACTTACTCAGTTGTGTGAGATATTTGGCTGGAGAAAGACTCAGCATCATCCTCTCCAGTTCTTCATCCTCTTCCATCACTATAAAACAAAATAAATTGCATCAGTAGGCTTTAAGCAAATTTGCATGCATTTTATTAACTTACCAGGCTGATCAGAGGCAGTACTGGAAGGAACAGGTGGTCTTGCAGCAGAAGCTGATGGTGATGACATCCCCTCCTCTCTGTAAGACCATAGAACAGGCATTCATCCTGACCAGATCTTCTCTTTGAGGTGTTGACTTTAATTATTTTTGCCTCTTCTGATGGGTCCCGGCGTAAATGGCCTGATGGGCCTTTTCTGAAAGACACCTTGACTCTCCCGGGGAAAAAAACTGTTTTCTTCATGATGCTGTTCTGAAATCATGGCCACATGAAAATACTTAATATAATGAAATAAGACAGTTATCAGCAGCAGTTATATATAAAATAGTTATTTTAAATTGCCATAATGTTTCATAACATAACTGTTTTTTAGCTGAATAAATGCAGCCTTAGAGCATAAGATACTTTAAAAACTTAAAATAGTGTTTAATACATTTGTGTTATTTAATATGTATTATTTAATTTACTTAATATATATGTGTGAGTACGTATATATATATATATATATAAACAAATTGAACTAATTAAAAATGTTTTATACACACACACATTTTAAATTATACCATTATATTGCCCTAATTTTTTTGTAATTTAAATATAATATATGTGTGTAATACATATTAATTACATTATGAGTATCATATTGCAATGTTAACATTTTCACAAAAAAAATTAAATACATAGTAAGGGATTCATGATGAAAGATTCAGTCTTACAAAGAAAGTTAATCTATAAAATTATATAAAATAAATGCTGTATTTTCAACGACGAGTTTGGTTTAATGTTTCCTAACATCACAAGCCATTCAATACCATTAACAATACCATTACATGAGAATATAAATGCAATTTATATGATAATGAATATACAACACAGTAAGATAATATTGCTAAAGTGACGTTATAAGTATTAAGTAAGTAAATATTGCTTTTAACTCAGCAGTTCTACAGAAGATTAAAATAATTGCTTAAAATATTTGTCTTTGTGTGCACATATGAGACAGAGAGTTAACACATATTAGTGCCTGTATAAATAATTGATTTACCTGCTTCCCTGACCTTTGATCCTTCACTGTCAAAGTGCCTGGTGTGATGTGATGTTAAAATAAGACAGTCTGTGGGGTGACCTGTTCTGCGGGAGGATGGGTCTTGTCAGAGCATGCTTCATCTAAAAATTCCTGAAATATAGATTAATTATAATATATCAAATGTCTCATCACAAAAAAATGAAAATAATGGTTATCCCCATTCATAATTTAGCTTGTAATCAACACATGATGTCTAAATGATGACAAACAATACACAGAAAGGTAAACTACAGTTATGTTCATTCATAATTTAGCTTGTAATCAACACATGATGTCTTAATGATGACAAACAATACACAGAAATGTAAACTACAGTTATGTTCATTCATAATTTAGCTTGTAATCAACACATGATGTCTTAATGATGACAAACAATACACAGAAATGTAAACTACAGTTATGTTCATTCATAATTTGGCATGCAAACAAACGAACCCACGATGATCAACAGTAAACAAAGCCCAACAGGGTAAAGTTTGGTAACAAAACATAAACTGATGTCGCATAAAGCATCTTACCTTTGATAAATAAGACGAGAATGTGTTGAATTAAACAACACTAGCGATCGCCGCAGTGTTTTCTTCTTCTGTGAATTCAAACTTCCCGCGACGCCGGAACCCGGAAGTGCGCCACGGGAGCGCTAGCGGCCGAAAGAATATTGCATCCGAAGTGTTAAGCACTACCATTGAGAATGAATGGGGAAAGTTAAGGGAAGTTAAGCTCAACTATTTTCGGCTCCCGCGCGGAAGGTCCCCGGTTCGAAACCGGGCGGAAACAAATCCTTTGTTTTACTGCATACCTTTACTGATACCAAGGCTGCATTTATGTGCTCAAAGTTATAGTAGAAAAACACTAATATTGTGAATAACTGTTTTCTATTGCAATATATTTTAAAATAGAACATATTCCTGTGAGGCTAAACGTACTTTACAGCACAGGGCTCGAAATTAACTTTTTTACTTGGTAGCACTGGTGCTCCCAACTTCAAGAAGTTAGGAGCACCACAAATGTTTTAGGAGCACCACAAATGTTTTATGAGCACCCACTGAATATTAAGGAGCAACACAACCGCCAATTGAGCGGAAGGGCGGGCAACATCCTTACAGATGATTAAAAGCTTCATCAATTGAACCTGATCCTTAAGCTGCAGTGCTTTGTTTTTTATACATGCAAGATGAGAAGAAAATGTCATTTAAACTTTTCTCAAAACAGTTCCCCTCAGAAATACATTCATATAGACCCCCACTCCCAATTCAATATTTAGGATTTCCTTTCTATATTTTGCATAGTGAACGTTGAGCTTGCTCAGGCTGCAACAGTATTTTATGTTCTTTGTGTCCGTCTTCACCGTCTCTGGCTTCTGTTAATGGCTGTTTACAGACTTGGTAATATTTCCACACAAATGAAAATTTGGAAAATGATTTCAATGCAGTTTGTGCAAGTGCGGTCACAAAACCGGTCAGTTCCAAGTAGGGGTGGGCGATATGGCAAAAATATCATATCAATTTTTACTTACTTTTCACGATTTTATCACAGTTCTTTGTCATGTTAGTTTTACCAGTTTGTCTGAGCAGTACTGCCAAACAAATTTCCCTATTATAAAGACAAAGCCTTTCAAGGAAACAAAATATAAATAAGAATGGTGGATATTTAGGCCAAAGTGGGCGAAGATAAAAAAATCTTTGTCATTATTTTATCTTTGTTATGAAAAAATAAGAACAAATATACACATTACAACTACACATAATATACAAACAGTGTTTAATTATCAGGTACAATAGGCATATTTAGTAGGAGCATTCAAGAAATTGAATGAACAATTAATAAAAATTAAAACACTATAGATTGATTCCTATTAAAGTAACTGTATTGTTTTTTTCAGTCAAGAGTAGCGAGTTATGTTTTTCTCTATGGTTTTGTTGTTTTAACATTAAAGAATAAATTCGGTCATCTGTCTGTCGATTCTGTCATAGTGTTTTATATTAATACCATCATTTACTCACTCAAAATTAGTTTTAAACCTGAGTGAGTTTCTTTCTTCTGCTGAACATACATGCTATTTTGAAGAATGTGGAAAACCAAACAGTTGCTGGTCCCCAGTGTGTTCCATAGTATTTTTGTATACTATCAAGTGGACCAGCAACTGTTTGGTTCCCCACATTCTTTGAAATATCTTCTTTTGTGTTCACCACAAGAAATAAATTAATACAGGTTTGGGACATGTCAGTGAGTAAATAATGACAGAAATAAAATTGTAGGGTGAACTATCCCTTTAATGACAGTCGGCTGCATGTTTAGTTTTGTCCCTTTAAGAGCTGCACACATCTAATATACAGGCACGCTTCGGTTCCACTCACCGGTTTAATTTCATTTTAAACATAACCAACTGAGTCTATATGTAAACCTTGTGTGTTTTGACAGTATTGGCTCAAAAGATAACTTAGTTGAGTCATCAGGCGCTGTTAGACAGGCTTTTTAGTTCGCGCGTTTCGGGTGCACGGGCTCAGAAAAAGCACACTTTAGACCAGCGAGCGAATGAAAAGCTTAACCTGCTTTAGCTCCCGGTCACGTGGCACATGCTGTGCAGTAATTCTTGAACGTTTAGCAGAGAACTGTAGAGGTCACACCACAGCAATTATTTGCACTCGCACAAATGCTCCCAAATATATTTTGGAGTCGCACAGATTACATTTCGGGAGCATATGCGACCAAAATTGTGGCAATTTCGAGCCCTGCAGCAGCAATTACTTGACTTAATCATAAACTAAAAAAATTAAATAAAAACAATTTATCTTTATCTTTCTCTCCTTCCCTTGCTCCTTCGTACTTATTTGAACAATGTCTGAGACTTGGTGTTACAAGCACTTCCTCTGTTTGCCTCTTCGAGATGTATTCGCTTTATGTATTCCCCAATTGTAAGTCGCTTAGGATAAAAGCTTCTGCAAAAAGACTAAATTTAAATTACTCCAGTCTTCAGAGTCACGTGATACTTCAGAAATCATTCTTCTGATTTCAACTGGTTGCATTTCTTATTTTTAAGAATTTAAAAATAATAAAAACTTTAAGAACTTCTAAGATTGTATTTTTTTTATATTTATTCAGAATAAAATATTCAATAAAATAGTGTTTTACAGTGTCCAATGTTATATAGGTTTTTTCCAGACATTAAACATTGATGTAATAAAAAATACCCATAATCCCTTGCACAAGGTTTCCGTAGTGTAGTGGTTATCACGTTCGCCTCACACGCGAAAGGTCCCCGGTTCGAAACCGGGCGGAAACAAATCCTTTGTTTTATTAGCCTTTCTTTTACTGCATACCTTTACTGATACCAAGGCTGCATTTATGTGCTCAAAGTTATAGTAGAAAAACACTAATATTGTGAAATTGTGAATACCTGTTTTCTATTGCAATATATTTTAAAATATAACATATTCCTGTGAGGCTAAACGTACTTTACAGCACAGGGCTCGAAATTAACTTTTTTACTTGGTAGCACCACAAATGTTTTAGGAGCACCACAAATGTTTTAGGAGCACCCACTGAATATTAAGGAGCAACACAACCGCCAATTGAGCGGAAGGGCGGGCAACATCCTTCCAGATGATTAAAAGCTTCATCAATTGAACCTGATCCTTAAGCTGCAGTGCTTTGTTTTTTTTATACATGCAAGATGAGAAGAAAATGTCATTTAAACTTTTCTCAAAACAGTTGCCCTCAGAAATACATTCATATAGACCCCCACTCCCAATTCAATATTTAGGATTTCCTTTCTATATTTTGCATAGTGAACGTTGAGCTTGCTCAGGCTGCTACAGTATTTTATGTTCTTTGTGTCCGTCTTCAGCGTCTCTGGCTTCTGTTAATGGCTGTTTACAGACTTGGTAATATTTCCACACAAATGAAAATTTGGAAAATGATTTCAATGCAGTTTGTGCAAGTGCGGTCACAAAACCGGTCAGTTCCAAGTAGGGGTGGGCGATATGGCAAAAATATCATATCAATTTTTACTTACTTTTCACGATTTTATCACAGTTCTTTGTCATGTTAGTTTTACCAGTTTGTCTGAGCAGTACTGCCAAACTAATTTCCCTATTATAAAGACAAAGCCTTTCAAGGAAACAAAATATAAATAAGAATGGTGGATATTTAGGCCAAAGTGGGCGAAGATAAAAAATCTTTGTCATTATTTTATCTTTGTTATGAAAAAATAAGAACAAAGATACACATTACAACTACACATAATATACAAATAGTGTTTAATTATCAGGTACAATAGGCATATTTAGTAGGAGCATTCAAGAAATTGAATGAACAATTAATAAAAATTAAAACACTATAGATTGATTCCTATTAAAGTAACTGTATTGTTTTTTTCAGTCAAGAGTAGCGAGTTATGTTTTTCTCTATGGTTTTGTTGTTTTAACATTAAAGAATAAATTCGGTCATCTGTCTGTCGATTCTGTCATAGTGTTTTATATTAATACCATCATTTACTCACTCAAAATTAGTTTTAAACCTGAGTGAGTTTCTTTCTTCTGCTGAACATACATGCTATTTTGAAGAATGTGGAAAACCAAACAGTTGCTGGTCCCCAGTGTGTTCCATAGTATTTTTGTATACTATCAAGTGGACCAGCAACTGTTTGGTTCCCCACATTCTTTGAAATATCTTCTTTTGTGTTCACCACAAGAAATAAATTAATACAGGTTTGGGACATGTCAGTGAGTAAATAATGACAGAAATAAAATTGTAGGGTGAGTAGTAAGTATACTACACCACCTGTCAAAATGATTGATGACAGGTGGGCGGGACTTCCGGTATAGGGGCGGGACTTCCTGTATAGGCGGGACTTCCTGTATAAGGCGGGACTTCCGGTATAATCAATCATGTTATAATGACAGTAGGTTTTGATGTTTTGACAGGTGGTTTTGACAGCAGGTTTTGATGATTTTGACAGGTGGTTTTGATGGTTTTGATGTTTTGACAGCAGGTTTTGATGATTTTGACAGGTGGTTTTGATGGTTTTGATGTTTTGACAGCAGGTTTTGATGGTTTTGATGTTTTGACAGGTGGTTTTGATGGTTTTGATGTTTTGACAGCAGGTTTTGATGGTTTTGATGTTTTGACAGCAGGTTTTGATGGTTTTGATGTTTTGACAGGTGGTTTTGATGGTTTTGATGTTTTGACAGCAGGTTTTGATGATTTTGACAGGTGGTTTTGATGGTTTTGATGTTTTGACAGCAGGTTTTGATGGTTTTGATGTTTTGACAGCAGGTTTTGATGTTTTTGATGATTTTGACAGTTGGTTTTGATGGTTTTGATGTTTTGACAGCAGGTTTTGATGATTTTGACAGGTGGTTTTTGTTTTTGAAGGCTGTATAATAAATGACAGAAGGTTTTATCTTTTGAAGACGCTGTTATCAGGAAATTCCCCCTCCCATCCGCCGCATCCCATACCAGCATATCTGGGGCTGTGCTGTGAAAAACTGTGAAGATTGTTTATAAAATAGCTTACTAAAAAAAAATCCACTGAACATTATTTCAGTTTAAAAAGTTTAACAACACATGTTACTTTATTTACTAGTTGTTTTGTCTATCTTACAAACGTCATAACGTTTAAAATGTACGATCTGATATAAACTATAAATGTTTTGACACGCTTAAGACTTCTAGGGTTATATAATGTGTTATGTAGCATGTGTGGAGACATTGAAATGCGAAACAGTGTTAAATGGGGAAAAGTTATTTTTTATTAAAGTTATTTTTTCATACACAACAATGTCACGGAAAAACTTCAAAAACAAGAAAGTCAGAGTATATCATTTATAAAAGAGTACAAAAATAGACGACGTAAACCAAATAAGAGTCAAACCGCATAAGTTAATAGAAAACAATAAAGACAAAGAAAACTAGGATTCGAATGTGGATAAGCTAAAAAAGGTTAATATTAAACAAGTTTTAATATAAAGAAAATGCGACGTATATACACATAAAAATAAGCAATGTTTTTATTTTCCAGAAAGTGTTGTTTAAAATTTGGTAAAATACGATGTAAGAAAACAAATAAAAATGAAGACAGGTTATTTAAACAACTAAGACAATATTAACATTAAATAATATAGAGTAACCTTACTTACTGTGGTATAAAATAAAAATCAAGCCGTTAAAAAAGATACGTTTGTCAGAAGTTTGTAATATTACAATTTAAAAAGACAGAAGTTGTCACAAGAAAAGGTGGGAAACAAGGAAAAATAACAAACGTGCATCCAGCCGTTGTCCAAAAAGAAGGTAATCTCAGAGACAAAAGATAAGTCTATCATAACTTAGCTGAAGGTAAAAGTTAAACAAAAGAAAAAGTCCCGTGCGTGTCCGTTTCAAACACAGAATGGCGAGACATCCGGTTCCAGGCAGACCACGCCTACGCTCCATCCCCTAGATCCGGACGAGGGACCAAAACTGAGATTTAAAAGGATTTAATCCATGACTGTTTTTAAAACATTAAAGTTAATTTTAATAAGTCTTTTACATGTCTTAATTAAACCAGTCAACATCATTCACCTAAATCTTTTCACTTTAAAAAATAGTAGACCTATGGTTTTACTTTTAAACAAACAAGTCCTAGCCTCTGGGGAAAGCTTGTTTAACAACACATTTTCCTTTATTTACTCTTTGCTTTTTGTCAATCTTACGATACGTTATAACAGCTAAAACGCAGGTATGCACATACAAATATTTAACAGGAATGAAACCAAATCAATAACTCTCTGATTTTCTTGTCATAAGACTTGTTATCATTTGAAATACGCGTGCAGCATGTAAACATTTTTTTTTTTTTACATCACACGAGATGCAGATATTTCATCTCAAGCAATGCAACGAAGTTGAAGACGGTCGTGTCAATATCACATTTCACGCAGCACGAGATGCCGGTGACGTTTTTAGTCAGACGATAAAAGCAACACCGTTGGATCAATTTATGACACAGTTTTGGAGGAAGCGCAGAGGTGTAAACGCACACACATACGCACACGAGCGCTTAGACTTTTATGATGTCTCATACAAAACTTTTTACAAATAAATAACTTTCTTAGAATCACGCTGAATATATCTACAAGATGACGAAAAGTATGATTAAACAATGATATAACTATTGTTTAACAAATATCATTCTAACAAAATGTAAAACCTAAAACCATGAATCTCTAACCTAACTAATCTTTACAACAGACTTTCTTTCTCGCTTAATAAACTGCGTTATTAACCGTAAGGGGAGTTAAATGCAGCATGCTTTATTGCATTCAAATAAAAACAACAACCGATAGGTTTATTCGACTGAGCTTTGATAAAATAACTGATGTAAGAAACATGCAAATATTCGACAAGGTTTATCAAACTGGTGTGTCAGGTGATTTGCATTGTTGTACATATCTCGCCTATACAGTTTTGTTAAGATGTTTAACATCTGTAAAAAATAGTCTAAAAAGTCATCTTTTTAGCTTCCACATAGGAATTATGTCCACACTCAACGGTTTTGTGTAACAGAGTCCAGAGACAAATGAAAATAAAATGTGTGAAAGACTGATGACAGGAAGAGCTACAGACTAAAAGCTTCAGATTTTATTAAAACAATCGAGCGTGTGCATTTTTCTCTTGAATAGGTATGTATGCAGTAACCAGTGTGTACACGAATATTTATAATACATAACCGCATAATTCAGTGATTCTATCAAATGAATCATTCATTTTAAAGTCAGATTTGATTTCTCGTCAAAACAATAAAACTTTTTAAAAACGTTAAAACTTTCTTACGACTTTTTAATTATGTCGAACAAAATGAATATAGGGTTATGTTTTTAGTTCGGGATGTTTGCACGTTAATCACATCATTAACCTAAAACATTTTTCAACCAAACTCTCTCTTGCGAGCACACGGCGCACAACTGCCAACAACATCCATAACTTGGTTTTATCATTCGGCTGTAGCTGAAACTCTATAACGTGTTCAATTTATGCATCAACGGATCTATAGATGCTGGAAGAACTCATTGAGCTGTTTAACTGTAGAAAATGTATACAATGACGTGTAAAACTAGATCGACAGACAGAGTGTACATGCCTAAAACAAGCCTGGAACCATTTCGAACCATTCTAACACTAAGTGCGACCGCGGTAGAAAATGTGTTATAGTACAGCAGTAAAACACTGGACGTGCGAACGACCAAATAACTACAAGTCCTACTTAAAATCTACGATGAAACTAGAAAATATACGTGTGACCTAACAGTGTTTAAAATACTGGACACGTGCAGTTAGATGAAGACACGCAGAGTTGGTTAACACAACGAAATATGTCGTGAAGCATACGTATGACAAGCGTTCTGCAGGACTGACTGACTGACTTTTTTTCTTAAGATTTGATTTCAAGAACACACGCTCACACAAAACCAAATCGTTACGCTATTTCACGAAATGACGGGATGGTCAATTTCGACATACACGTCAAGCCTGTTTACCATAAGCATGTTCTTCTTATACATTTTTAACAATTATTTTAACAAATATTTTCGTTTCCACAAAGATACAAACGTTGTCGTACAAATGTTGCAGGCCTTTCAGGTCAGCGAACTACAATACCCAGCATATACATCGGACTACAAACATGGTTGCCACGAATCCATACATATACAAAACGGTCTATACGCGACAGATCTCTAAATCGTCAGACTTTTGGTTATACGTACGTTCGGATACCCTATATAGAAAGACTCGTATTACCAACGCTTTTTTACAAAGTATACGCTTCTTTTGCCTGGCGATGTTACAAACCCCATTTTTGCGAGATCTACACGTCTGTAGAAATAATTAACAGGTCTTATAAAATCATTGATTTGACTTAACTTTAAAACACAATCCGCACGAACGATAAATCAGACGCTCTTAAAATCGATAGTGCACAAAACGTGTGTAAAAGGGCGGATGATCGCAGGAAAACAATTTAAGGGTGCTACACACAGGTGAGTGGGTCTGCACAAGCCACCTGTAGTAACACTCTCCTCTAGTCGCACTAGACACTTTCACACACTATTGTGTGTACATAATCCCACAAAAGACTGATTGTAATATATGACTGATATATGTATGTTTACAGGCCCGTACACCGCAAATCACCCTACACCGTTTCCCAGCCAGCTGCTTAAATGTCTCTCTTTTTGCACATGTACACTATTTGAGTCATCTACACAGTTGTGGAGTTTGTATTTTTAGTTTATTTATAGGTAACCATTTGTATATATACACACAGCATCTGTATAGTCAAAGCTGACAGTAGGTTTATACTGTTTTACTTTGTGTTGTATATCTGTATTCATGTAGCACCGTGGTCCAGCGTGGCACGACATTTCGTCCCGCTGTATGTCCACAGATGTAGCGGGATGACAATAAAGATAGGGCGTATGTCAGTGTATGTCAAGATAGTGACATACACTTGACTTGGCGACACATTAACGTGATATTTCGGGGTCGTGTCTTACACAATTGTGTGTTACTTAACGTTTTTATGCCGTTTTCATATAAAATATAAACAGTCTGTTACCAATTTAGATGTGTTTATTATGAAATCACACAAAGAACCACTGAAGAATGTACTGTTTGCTAACACGGAATTAATTAAAATAATACTCTGTGCTCATTTAACCGGTATATTTACAGTATGTTGAACGTAATACAGTTAAACAGGAGCATTCAAACATTAAAAACCTATTAAACAGTCGTTTCAATACAAACATAATTTATCAAATACTATTAAACTATTGAATTTTGGACACCTTAAAACACTTTATTCAATCAAAAACCTGTCCCAAAAGACAGACGGACAAATCTTCAACGATTACTGAGACGGACGGAGTTTATGCAAAAGACAAAATAATTATTCTTCGTCACAATAACATAAGCGTTCCAATAATTTGATAACCTTACTGTAGATTTTCTCAATATTCTTTATCCTAGTTATTGTTTTCCTCTTATTCATAAATCCACAAGAGTTAAATAAAATTCAACAGCTTACAAATTCTCTAAGTGAATACATAAAATCTGATGTTTTATATTCAGACTTGTCTGATAATTTTCTGATATACCTATCGTTATTCTATAATTAGGGCTAACAGGATGGAACTCTCAAAAGAAATACGGCAAAATAACTGTTTTTATCGATCAATTAAATGACGGATCCTCTACACGACACTGGTTAAGACTAAACAAATGACTTTTATTCTGGGACGACTTTCCGGTCTGCCTACGATACATGCGTTCAGAAGACAAACCACGCGTGAAAAGCGGGTGTTTGTGTTTTTTCTGTTGCCTTTACAACTAGTAGGCCTACGCTTCAGACTTTTATGACTATTACACTTAAAACGATCCCATTTCACAACAACGCGTACATAGATACGCATTTTCTTTTGCGTATGTCTCTAAACAACGGTTAGGTAAATGACTTGCGGTTGTTACGTTATTTTTGGGGAAAAGGCGGTTAGGTAAATGACTTGCGGTTGTTACGTTATTTTTGGGGAAAAGGTAGGACGGATTCATGTATTTTTATTCCGTCCGCACAAATGCTCTGGCACCGACTGTCTTTTAGGTCTGACCCTGAAAACAGACGTCTTAATATTTTGTTCTTCTTTTTATGAAAACAAGAGGCAGGTAGTTTTTGTCCTCAGCTGCGGTATAACGACACGTTTTAACACGTCGTGAATTCCGATAGTTTGTTAGCAAACGCAACAGTTTATTACCGAGATGTCACATCAGAGCCGCGTTTTAGTTTATATATTTAAACTACTTACATGTTTATATTTTTAACTTAGTCGCATCTTTAACGGCGCTACCGTTCTACGCCCCGTCACACCGTCGTGAGATACTATAAACAATAAAAAAATACGTTAACTCACGCTTTGAAAGCAGAACCGTTTTACACGTTTCCGTGACTTTGTTAGCTCTTTCTGTTTGAAATTGCATACCGCAGTTTTCGCCATCCTTATCCTATTTTCACACCTAATTGTATTTGTCAGGCCTTGGCGTTATAGGCTTTTAAAAACTAGGTCTCCTAGATTTTGGCGTCTCGTTAACGGTCCTCTTTGTTCTTATAAGTCAATAATTATGTCAATTGGTTGATTTAATAAAATATTGCTTCAAATCTCGTCTTCATTCGAGACATTTACGTTACATTATTACATTGTGGGGGATATGAGATACAAGATCGTTTGAAATTGATAACAAAAAAAAACAAAAAACTTATCTTAGGCGTGACCATTGTTTATGACTTCCTGGCAACGTCACACAGGTTGAGGGCGGGCCCAAATGCTAAAACCAAAGACGACCGGACTGACAAACTCATTTACGACATTGCTAGCGGGGTTTGAAGGTACAGACGACGGATCTGCTGTAAGACCTTGTCAAAACAAAACGCTATCTACATGGATCAACAGAATCAACTTCAAGAATCCAATTTGTCTGAGCCTGACGCGCTCTCCAATTGTTCTACTAACGACGTTTTGGCGGATCTGAACCATAAACTGAAAATTGAAACTGAAAGTGAAATGCCTAAGAACCGTCACGGATTAAAACAGTCAATCAAAATTCTAGGAAATGGTGATAACGCTCTATATCGGTTAGGGGACAAAATGTATCTCTTGGAAAAACGTTGCACAAAAGCTAATGGCTACTGATTGGAGTTCTGATGCGTTACGGAAAAAACGTGTTTTGTAAAAGAAGAAGATCCCACGTTTAAACTATATTACAGAGGACAAATGATCGGTCTGATACGTAAGATCATTTGTCCTCTGTAATATAGTTTAAACGTGGGATCTTCTTCTTTTACAAAACACGTTTTTTCCGTAACGCATCAGAACTCCAATCAGTAGCCATTAGCTTTTGTGCAACGTTTTTCCAAGAGATACATTTTGTCCCCTAACCGATATAGAGCGTTATCACCATTTCCTAGAATTTTGATTGACTGTTTTAATCCGTGACGGTTCTTAGGCATTTCACTTTCAGTTTCAATTTTCAGTTTATGGTTCAGATCCGCCAAAACGTCGTTAGTAGAACAATTGGAGAGCGCGTCAGGCTCAGACAAATTGGATTCTTGAAGTTGATTCTGTTGATCCATGTAGATAGCGTTTTGTTTTGACAAGGTCTTACAGCAGATCCGTCGTCTGTACCTTCAAACCCCGCTAGCAATGTCGTAAATGAGTTTGTCAGTCCGGTCGTCTTTGGTTTTAGCATTTGGGCCCGCCCTCAACCTGTGTGACGTTGCCAGGAAGTCATAAACAATGGTCACGCCTAAGATAAGTTTTTTGTTTTTTTTGTTATCAATTTCAAACGATCTTGTATCTCATATCCCCCACAATGTAATAATGTAACGTAAATGTCTCGAATGAAGACGAGATTTGAAGCAATATTTTATTAAATCAACCAATTGACATAATTATTGACTTATAAGAACAAAGAGGACCGTTAACGAGACGCCAAAATCTAGGAGACCTAGTTTTTAAAAGCCTATAACGCCAAGGCCTGACAAATACAATTAGGTGTGAAAATAGGATAAGGATGGCGAAAACTGCGGTATGCAATTTCAAACAGAAAGAGCTAACAAAGTCACGGAAACGTGTAAAACGGTTCTGCTTTCAAAGCGTGAGTTAACGTATTTTTTTATTGTTTATAGTATCTCACGACGGTGTGACGGGGCGTAGAACGGTAGCGCCGTTAAAGATGCGACTAAGTTAAAAATATAAACATGTAAGTAGTTTAAATATATAAACTAAAACGCGGCTCTGATGTGACATCTCGGTAATAAACTGTTGCGTTTGCTAACAAACTATCGGAATTCACGACGTGTTAAAACGTGTCGTTATACCGCAGCTGAGGACAAAAACTACCTGCCTCTTGTTTTCATAAAAAGAAGAACAAAATATTAAGACGTCTGTTTTCAGGGTCAGACCTAAAAGACAGTCGGTGCCAGAGCATTTGTGCGGACGGAATAAAAATACATGAATCCGTCCTACCTTTTCCCCAAAAATAACGTAACAACCGCAAGTCATTTACCTAACCGCCTTTTCCCCAAAATAACGTAACAACCGCAAGTCATTTACCTAACCGTTGTTTAGAGACATACGCAAAAGAAAATGCGTATCTATGTACGCGTTGTTGTGAAATGGGATCGTTTTAAGTGTAATAGTCATAAAAGTCTGAAGCGTAGGCCTACTAGTTGTAAAGGCAACAGAAAAAACACAAACACCCGCTTTTCACGCGTGGTTTGTCTTCTGAACGCATGTATCGTAGGCAGACCGGAAAGTCGTCCCAAAATAAAAGTCATTTGTTTAGTCTTAACCAGTGTCGTGTAGAGGATCCGTCATTTAATTGATCGATAAAAACAGTTATTTTGCCGTATTTCTTTTGAGAGTTCCATCCTGTTAGCCCTAATTATAGAATAACGATAGGTATATCAGAAAATTATCAGACAAGTCTGAATATAAAACATCAGATTTTATGTATTCACTTAGAGAATTTGTAAGCTGTTGAATTTTATTTAACTCTTGTGGATTTATGAATAAGAGGAAAACAATAACTAGGATAAAGAATATTGAGAAAATCTACAGTAAGGTTATCAAATTATTGGAACGCTTATGTTATTGTGACGAAGAATAATTATTTTGTCTTTTGCATAAACTCCGTCCGTCTCAGTAATCGTTGAAGATTTGTCCGTCTGTCTTTTGGGACAGGTTTTTGATTGAATAAAGTGTTTTAAGGTGTCCAAAATTCAATAGTTTAATAGTATTTGATAAATTATGTTTGTATTGAAACGACTGTTTAATAGGTTTTTAATGTTTGAATGCTCCTGTTTAACTGTATTACGTTCAACATACTGTAAATATACCGGTTAAATGAGCACAGAGTATTATTTTAATTAATTCCGTGTTAGCAAACAGTACATTCTTCAGTGGTTCTTTGTGTGATTTCATAATAAACACATCTAAATTGGTAACAGACTGTTTATATTTTATATGAAAACGGCATAAAAACGTTAAGTAACACACAATTGTGTAAGACACGACCCCGAAATATCACGTTAATGTGTCGCCAAGTCAAGTGTATGTCACTATCTTGACATACACTGACATACGCCCTATCTTTATTGTCATCCCGCTACATCTGTGGACATACAGCGGGACGAAATGTCGTGCCACGCTGGACCACGGTGCTACATGAATACAGATATACAACACAAAGTAAAACAGTATAAACCTACTGTCAGCTTTGACTATACAGATGCTGTGTGTATATATACAAATGGTTACCTATAAATAAACTAAAAATACAAACTCCACAACTGTGTAGATGACTCAAATAGTGTACATGTGCAAAAAGAGAGACATTTAAGCAGCTGGCTGGGAAACGGTGTAGGGTGATTTGCGGTGTACGGGCCTGTAAACATACATATATCAGTCATATATTACAATCAGTCTTTTGTGGGATTATGTACACACAATAGTGTGTGAAAGTGTCTAGTGCGACTAGAGGAGAGTGTTACTACAGGTGGCTTGTGCAGACCCA
The DNA here is from genome assembly GCA_027474115.1 of Schizopygopsis malacanthus. Lineage (NCBI taxonomy): Eukaryota > Metazoa > Chordata > Actinopteri > Cypriniformes > Cyprinidae > Schizopygopsis > Schizopygopsis malacanthus. The sequence continues at coordinate 121,063 of JAPDDM010000290.1, forward strand.
CTCACCTGTGTGTAGCACCCTTAAATTGTTTTCCTGCGATCATCCGCCCTTTTACACACGTTTTGTGCACTATCGATTTTAAGAGCGTCTGATTTATCGTTCGTGCGGATTGTGTTTTAAAGTTAAGTCAAATCAATGATTTTATAAGACCTGTTAATTATTTCTACAGACGTGTAGATCTCGCAAAAATGGGGTTTGTAACATCGCCAGGCAAAAGAAGCGTATACTTTGTAAAAAAGCGTTGGTAATACGAGTCTTTCTATATAGGGTATCCGAACGTACGTATAACCAAAAGTCTGACGATTTAGAGATCTGTCGCGTATAGACCGTTTTGTATATGTATGGATTCGTGGCAACCATGTTTGTAGTCCGATGTATATGCTGGGTATTGTAGTTCGCTGACCTGAAAGGCCTGCAACATTTGTACGACAACGTTTGTATCTTTGTGGAAACGAAAATATTTGTTAAAATAATTGTTAAAAATGTATAAGAAGAACATGCTTATGGTAAACAGGCTTGACGTGTATGTCGAAATTGACCATCCCGTCATTTCGTGAAATAGCGTAACGATTTGGTTTTGTGTGAGCGTGTGTTCTTGAAATCAAATCTTAAGAAAAAAAGTCAGTCAGTCAGTCCTGCAGAACGCTTGTCATACGTATGCTTCACGACATATTTCGTTGTGTTAACCAACTCTGCGTGTCTTCATCTAACTGCACGTGTCCAGTATTTTAAACACTGTTAGGTCACACGTATATTTTCTAGTTTCATCGTAGATTTTAAGTAGGACTTGTAGTTATTTGGTCGTTCGCACGTCCAGTGTTTTACTGCTGTACTATAACACATTTTCTACCGCGGTCGCACTTAGTGTTAGAATGGTTCGAAATGGTTCCAGGCTTGTTTTAGGCATGTACACTCTGTCTGTCGATCTAGTTTTACACGTCATTGTATACATTTTCTACAGTTAAACAGCTCAATGAGTTCTTCCAGCATCTATAGATCCGTTGATGCATAAATTGAACACGTTATAGAGTTTCAGCTACAGCCGAATGATAAAACCAAGTTATGGATGTTGTTGGCAGTTGTGCGCCGTGTGCTCGCAAGAGAGAGTTTGGTTGAAAAATGTTTTAGGTTAATGATGTGATTAACGTGCAAACATCCCGAACTAAAAACATAACCCTATATTCATTTTGTTCGACATAATTAAAAAGTCGTAAGAAAGTTTTAACGTTTTTAAAAAGTTTTATTGTTTTGACGAGAAATCAAATCTGACTTTAAAATGAATGATTCATTTGATAGAATCACTGAATTATGCGGTTATGTATTATAAATATTCGTGTACACACTGGTTACTGCATACATACCTATTCAAGAGAAAAATGCACACGCTCGATTGTTTTAATAAAATCTGAAGCTTTTAGTCTGTAGCTCTTCCTGTCATCAGTCTTTCACACATTTTATTTTCATTTGTCTCTGGACTCTGTTACACAAAACCGTTGAGTGTGGACATAATTCCTATGTGGAAGCTAAAAAGATGACTTTTTAGACTATTTTTTACAGATGTTAAACATCTTAACAAAACTGTATAGGCGAGATATGTACAACAATGCAAATCACCTGACACACCAGTTTGATAAACCTTGTCGAATATTTGCATGTTTCTTACATCAGTTATTTTATCAAAGCTCAGTCGAATAAACCTATCGGTTGTTGTTTTTATTTGAATGCAATAAAGCATGCTGCATTTAACTCCCCTTACGGTTAATAACGCAGTTTATTAAGCGAGAAAGAAAGTCTGTTGTAAAGATTAGTTAGGTTAGAGATTCATGGTTTTAGGTTTTACATTTTGTTAGAATGATATTTGTTAAACAATAGTTATATCATTGTTTAATCATACTTTTCGTCATCTTGTAGATATATTCAGCGTGATTCTAAGAAAGTTATTTATTTGTAAAAAGTTTTGTATGAGACATCATAAAAGTCTAAGCGCTCGTGTGCGTATGTGTGTGCGTTTACACCTCTGCGCTTCCTCCAAAACTGTGTCATAAATTGATCCAACGGTGTTGCTTTTATCGTCTGACTAAAAACGTCACCGGCATCTCGTGCTGCGTGAAATGTGATATTGACACGACCGTCTTCAACTTCGTTGCATTGCTTGAGATGAAATATCTGCATCTCGTGTGATGTAAAAAAAAAAAAAAATGTTTACATGCTGCACGCGTATTTCAAATGATAACAAGTCTTATGACAAGAAAATCAGAGAGTTATTGATTTGGTTTCATTCCTGTTAAATATTTGTATGTGCATACCTGCGTTTTAGCTGTTATAACGTATCGTAAGATTGACAAAAAGCAAAGAGTAAATAAAGGAAAATGTGTTGTTAAACAAGCTTTCCCCAGAGGCTAGGACTTGTTTGTTTAAAAGTAAAACCATAGGTCTACTATTTTTTAAAGTGAAAAGATTTAGGTGAATGATGTTGACTGGTTTAATTAAGACATGTAAAAGACTTATTAAAATTAACTTTAATGTTTTAAAAACAGTCATGGATTAAATCCTTTTAAATCTCAGTTTTGGTCCCTCGTCCGGATCTAGGGGATGGAGCGTAGGCGTGGTCTGCCTGGAACCGGATGTCTCGCCATTCTGTGTTTGAAACGGACACGCACGGGACTTTTTCTTTTGTTTAACTTTTACCTTCAGCTAAGTTATGATAGACTTATCTTTTGTCTCTGAGATTACCTTCTTTTTGGACAACGGCTGGATGCACGTTTGTTATTTTTCCTTGTTTCCCACCTTTTCTTGTGACAACTTCTGTCTTTTTAAATTGTAATATTACAAACTTCTGACAAACGTATCTTTTTTAACGGCTTGATTTTTATTTTATACCACAGTAAGTAAGGTTACTCTATATTATTTAATGTTAATATTGTCTTAGTTGTTTAAATAACCTGTCTTCATTTTTATTTGTTTTCTTACATCGTATTTTACCAAATTTTAAACAACACTTTCTGGAAAATAAAAACATTGCTTATTTTTATGTGTATATACGTCGCATTTTCTTTATATTAAAACTTGTTTAATATTAACCTTTTTTAGCTTATCCACATTCGAATCCTAGTTTTCTTTGTCTTTATTGTTTTCTATTAACTTATGCGGTTTGACTCTTATTTGGTTTACGTCGTCTATTTTTGTACTCTTTTATAAATGATATACTCTGACTTTCTTGTTTTTGAAGTTTTTCCGTGACATTGTTGTGTATGAAAAAATAACTTTAATAAAAAATAACTTTTCCCCATTTAACACTGTTTCGCATTTCAATGTCTCCACACATGCTACATAACACATTATATAACCCTAGAAGTCTTAAGCGTGTCAAAACATTTATAGTTTATATCAGATCGTACATTTTAAACGTTATGACGTTTGTAAGATAGACAAAACAACTAGTAAATAAAGTAACATGTGTTGTTAAACTTTTTAAACTGAAATAATGTTCAGTGGATTTTTTTTTAGTAAGCTATTTTATAAACAATCTTCACAGTTTTTCACAGCACAGCCCCAGATATGCTGGTATGGGATGCGGCGGATGGGAGGGGGAATTTCCTGATAACAGCGTCTTCAAAAGATAAAACCTTCTGTCATTTATTATACAGCCTTCAAAAACAAAAACCACCTGTCAAAATCATCAAAACCTGCTGTCAAAACATCAAAACCATCAAAACCAACTGTCAAAATCATCAAAAACATCAAAACCTGCTGTCAAAACATCAAAACCATCAAAACCTGCTGTCAAAACATCAAAACCATCAAAACCACCTGTCAAAATCATCAAAACCTGCTGTCAAAACATCAAAACCATCAAAACCACCTGTCAAAACATCAAAACCATCAAAACCTGCTGTCAAAACATCAAAACCATCAAAACCTGCTGTCAAAACATCAAAACCATCAAAACCACCTGTCAAAACATCAAAACCATCAAAACCTGCTGTCAAAACATCAAAACCATCAAAACCTGCTGTCAAAACATCAAAACCATCAAAACCACCTGTCAAAATCATCAAAACCTGCTGTCAAAACATCAAAACCATCAAAACCACCTGTCAAAATCATCAAAACCTGCTGTCAAAACCACCTGTCAAAACATCAAAACCTACTGTCATTATAACATGATTGATTATACCGGAAGTCCCGCCTTATACAGGAAGTCCCGCCTATACAGGAAGTCCCGCCCCTATACCGGAAGTCCCGCCCACCTGTCATCAATCATTTTGACAGGTGGTGTAGTATACTTACTACTAGGGTGAACTATCCCTTTAATGACAGTCGGCTGCATGTTTAGTTTTGTCCCTTTAAGAGCTGCACGCATCTAATATACAGGCACGCTTCGGTTCCACTCACCGGTTTAATTTCATTTTAAACATAACCAACTGAGTCTATATGTAAACCTTGTGTGTTTTGACAGTATTGGCTCAAAAGATAACTTAGTTGAGTCATCAGGCGCTGTTAGACAGGCTTTTTAGTTCGCGCGTTTCGGGTGCACGGGCTCAGAAAAAGCACACTTTAGACCAGCGAGCGAATGAAAAGCTTAACCTGCTTTAGCTCCCGGTCACGTGGCACATGCTGTGCAGTAATTCTTGAACGTTTAGCAGAGAACTGTAGAGGTCACACCACAGCAATTATTTGCACTCGCACAAATGCTCCCAAATATATTTTGGAGTCGCACAGATTACATTTCGGGAGCATATGCGACCAAAATGGTGGCAATTTCGAGCCCTGCAGCAGCAATTACTTGACTTAATCATAAACTAAAAAAATAAAATAAAAACAATTTATCTTTATCTTTCTCTCCTTCCCTTGCTCCTTCGTACTTATTTGAACAATGTCTGAGACTTGGTGTTACAAGCACTTCCTCTGTTTGCCTCTTCGAGATGTATTCGCTTTATGTATTCCCCAATTGTAAGTCGCTTAGGATAAAAGCTTCTGCAAAAAGACTAAATTTAAATTACTCCAGTCTTCAGAGTAACGTGATACTTCAGAAATCATTCTTCTGATTTCAACTGGTTGCATTTCTTATTATTTTTAAGAATTTAAAAATAATAAAAACTTTAAGAACTTTTAAGATTTTTTTTTTTATATATTTATTCAGAATAAAATATTCAATAAAATAGTGTTTTACAGTGTACAATGTTATATAGGTTTTTTCCAGACATTAAACATTGATGTAATAAAAAATACCCATAATCCCTTGCACAAGGTTTCCGTAGTGTAGTGGTTATCACGTTCGCCTAACACGCGAAAGGTCCCCGGTTTGAAACCGGGCGGAAACAAATTTTCTTCATCCCGCTTCTCAGAATTCTAATCACACTGATAGCGTACAGTTAAATACACAGGCCAGAAACATTTAAACATACAAACATAACATCAACCAGTAACATAAATACCTGGTTACCCTTTTTCACCCTGTCCCTACAAACAAAAAATATATATATATTGAATATCAATTTTTGTTACAGACAATTTACCTGGGATAAAAATCAGGTATTATCTTAAAGAAACAAAAAGAAAGAACGAAAGAAAAAGAAAAATAAATGGCCCACAGTTGGGACTTCTATTTAAAAACAGACCAGGACTTCTATACTGAAATCACTATTGGAACTGCAGAACAAGGGCTTGAAAAAAAATTTTATGCTGAAGGCTTCACACTTAATTGTAATGACAAGATTGAGAGTGGATCACGCAGGACTGAATAGCACCTTGTTTTTAATGGGGAAAAGGAATAATGAGAACTGTTATAACTGTGGGGTTAAAGAAAATGCTGAGCATGTCATATTGGACTGTATTCTATATGAGGTGGAAAGACGGGTGTTGCAAAATAGGGTTCAGGAGGTAGGGCGTTAGTGAAACCTGAGGGGAATATTAGGCTCAGAAGGAGAGGGAGAAGGGATAAGGATCTCCAGGAAAGCATTATTTAAATTCCTTAATTACACGGTTAATGAGAAGAATATGAGCACAGTTAAAAGGACATGATGTTACACACTATTGTACAGTAGGTGGCGGTATGCACCTACAAGTTATTTGCAATCCGCCATTAACCAAGAGAAGAAGAAGAAGAAGGCTTCACACTTCACCTGCATATAATCCAAATATGCCTGGTTTTAACTACGGAGATGATCAGGTACATTTTACATGGATTTAAATGGCATGTATGCGATTTAATGTAGCATCTATAACGTTATATGTTTAGAGATTTAAGCTGTATCTCTGCCTGAAGCTAATAAAGCAGATCATTCTATTATTTGGTAAATGTTTTATTCAAACAACGTTTATATTAATGAAATCTGGGTTTCAGGGTGAAAACGAAATATGGATGATATCCAGCTGTTTGGAAATGTTTCATGGCTATTAGCTTTGTATCGGCGGCTTTGGATCTATTTTGAGAAATCATTCGCATTCTACCGTTAATCTATTTTAAAGTTTTACTCCTATAGAGTGTTTCAGTATTTTGTGATTTATATGACATATTTACTTGCGATCATGCCGACATATAATATTGATAATAGTCTTAGATACTGGAAGATAAAACGGCTGACATGAACTATAGCGAAACTCAGCCGCATAGGAACTGCGCAAAAGTGCGCAGCTATGATGCTCTAGAACACTTGTCTTTGTTTTGGTCAAAAGCCGCTGTTTACACTGCAAGGATGGCATAGAGATTCACTAATCTGCAGAACATAAACAGGCGTCAGCGTTGCGTGCGTATGCTCTATCGATCATATCGGACGCGGGCCTAGTTTGACAGCACGAGCACCCGTTCAAGGAGGGTTTGATTGAGTGGCGCATTAGAAATAGAGGTCTCTCCTCCAGCATATGATAACAGTAGCCACACTGAAATGAGTATCAGAGATAAAAAGCTTACGATACATTTTAAACCCGGGCACGTTGAGCTTCTTCAGGTAAGACTGTTGGTCAATTTCTAAGGAAGCAGCTTCGTGGTATACAAGCTAAAGCAAATTTAATTCAAATGAATGTTTTATAATTCAAGGCGACCCATTCGGTATCATTTCCTGGTTTAATACAAAACGAAACACAAGTCGTGTGTTATCGTTATGGCACATTTTAAGATCAGTTGTGAAGCGCAGATGAACGCAACTGATGATGTTTGAATTGTTTACCAGCACTTTAAACTATAAGGAATATGAGTGCCACTGCTACCTGAACAATTTGACCGATATAACTTAGTGCTCATGATATTTTTAATTTTCATTCTGGCTCATTAAAACTCTGCGAGACTCTGATACAGTGCTATTTAAGCCCTCTGTAGGTTAATCATATTAACCACTTTACTTTTAAGAGTCTAGATACAAGTCAGTTGATTTCGAGTTGCAGTACAATAAATGTGCTCGAAAGCAGATATAAAACGGAAAACTAAATATCATCTACACAAATTCAAGTCAGTATACAATGTAATTAAAATCAAAGAACGTCTGTCTAGAGCAAAGATATAATCTATGACAACAACGTGTGTTACACACGGTGTTGTAAATGGATTGTGAACATCTGAGAGAACTTTATACAACCAAAATCTAACCCAGCGGTAGTTTCACTAAATGTCCTGAGGGTGGCGCTCTATCGACTAATAAACACCTGAGCACTGCAGTTTCAGCATCGACTGCACAACAGCATCGAGACATTTCGAGTGTCAGTTTGTAAGGCTGTAGATTTCAAACGTTTGCAAATCATGTAATTTACGACTGAAAACTGTGTATTAAAAAGGTCCTTTCCCTTTTTGTTTTAGAGGGTTAACGTTAGCTGGTTGAGGAAGGCTATAGGAGCGTGTGCTCACGTAACTTATGAGAGACTGTGAAAGCTAGTTTAACACGATGCCATTTTCTAAGGCAATTTCCAATCGCCTATATATCACCATAAGCTCGGTGAAGAATTTGTAGCCTAACGTTACTATAACAATCGAATAATAGAAACAAAATTACCTCATTTCTGTTACAATTATCAATCCACTGTGGTGTAACGTTATAACGTTACTTGTACTGAAACATTGAATTTCTTCTACGTTAACAATAACAAGCACGGCTAATTTCAATTAACGTTACCAAAAACAACGTATTTAAAATAACTAAATATTAAGTATAAGGTAACGTTACTCACACAAAATAACTGACTATTCAACATCTGAGGTAAATTGTATATGCGGTCTAGTATCACGTCCGCTCAAAAAACTTTAACTTCAGTAACGTTACGTTAGTAACTTACAGTTCATCAACACGACGAAAGCTAGATACTTATTGACGTCTCAAGAACGTTGTAATATCTTACCTTTCTTCAAATGTTTTGCTGTTTGCAAAGTCGTCACAACACAAAAGCCAAATACTCATCACACTGGCTTTTTCCATCAGTTGTCATATTAAACCCCGCGAATTGATATCGTCTGCCAATGATGTTGTAAGGGCGTGTCCAGAGTCTGCGAGGAACGACTCTCATTGGGTTTTTAGATTGTCAATCACATCTCTGACTTGATATCGTTCTATCCAGTATTTAAAAATAAATAATAACAGTATAATAAAATAGAACACATAGACACAACGATCATGTGTGTTATAAAATAAATTCCATGGATACAATTATCAATTATTAAGAAAATATGCTACTCAGCCAGATTACAACGGTTTTCCACTACAAACCTCTAGATACAAAGATCATTTGTGTTATAAAATGGGTTCCATGGATTTATTTTTCCAGTCGTTATACATTAAGAAAACATGCCACTCAGCCAGATTGTTTCATCTGTGGAAGGCACCTAATAAACATATTAAAGAAAATCACATTCTAAACTTCTTAAAGACATTATCTAAATGTTAAGTTAACATCTGATATCTTGAAGATGAAAATGTACACATCATATCTCAGCTATGTATGCATACTATTAAGGTATGTTTACTTGGTTCTGTCTATTAGGATGAAGTCTACACTCCATACCGGCGTGTGCTTGTGACTGGTGCAACAGGGTTACTGGGCCGTGCTGTTTACAAAGAGTTCAAGAACAATGACTGGGATGCATTGGGGTGTGGGTATAACCGTGCCCGGCCTTGTTTCCTGAAGTGTAATCTCCTGGATGAAGATGCAGTGCGAGGGGTCATTCAGGAGTTTCAGGTAACTCATTACCCTAACCAGTAAGATCATCCACTACCATTCTCCTACCACCAGCAAATTTGTTTTCATACTGTACATGTTTGATGTGTCAAGAGTATTTTGCTTTATTTTTTGAATATCAGCCTCATGTCATTGTGCACTGTGCTGCTGAGAGGAGGCCAGATGTGGTGGAGCGTCATACTGAAGCAGCCATGAACCTGAATGTTCATGCATGTTCTACTCTGGCCAAAGAAGCAGGTTAGTAGAGTGACAAATCTGTGTTAGATATGGTTAAAAAAAAGCTACATCGCTCATTAAATTTCTCCATAAACCTTTCCCACAGGTGGCATCTTCCTCATCTATATAAGCACAGATTACGTTTTTGACGGACGTAATCCTCCCTATGGAGAAAACGATGCCCCTAATCCTTTGAATTTGTATGGGAAGTCCAAGCTAGAGGGTGAAAGGGAGATTCTCAGACAGTGCCCAGGTATATTGTTTTTCAACCACATCTGAAAGGATCTAAATGGTTAGTTACGCCTTCATTGCAAATAAATGCATTTAACCCTGTTAATTAATACATTAAAGTCTGACCTGAAAATAACAGTCTGAAAGAACTGTTAATTGATTCATTAAAAAAAGTTTGCATATGTATTTTTTTTATGAGGATTTGTTATCAGCATTCATGTGGTATGATATAGGGCAATATGGAGCCCATATACTTAAAGAAAAATTCCTCACTTTTTTTATTCAGAGGCCCAAACTGATAAAAAAAAATAGGCAGTTTGGTGCAGATCTTATTTATTTGGACAAAAAAGTAAGATGGAATTCTGATAGTTGTAATGTAAATCAGAACGATCTTTATTACAGCATAACAGACAACTTGGATATAATTTTATCAGTTGTCACTCTGTGTCTCCCAATAATATGTCATAATAAGAGCATTTCAATCTTTGGTTTGAGGATTACATTTCTTTAGTTTTTATTGTGGAGGCAAAACATAATGTAATGCAGTACAAAGTTGACTGAGAGATATACAAATAAGCATCTGTAAAAATTTCACAACAAAATTACACATGTACTGCAACCTTATATTTATTAGAATTATACTAATAAATACCTGCTAAAAAAGTCTAAACTATTGACAGTAGGCATGTAGTAGATTGTGTAGAACAGGTTTTTCAATGAATCTTTGATCGTGTTGATTATTTAGAGGCCCCAGAAATGTGGAAATACAGTAGGCTTTACTGTAGGCCATTTATAGAGTTAAGCCTGCTACTATATTACAGTATTAGGAGTGCATAAAATGTATTTTCCCTTTAAAAACGATCTCTGTTCTCTTGCTCCAAGCAGGTGCAGCTGTACTACGAGTGCCCATTCTTTTTGGAGAGGTGGAGAAGTTTGAAGAGAGCGCAGTGACCGTGTTGTGGGACCGTGTTCAGGAGGGAGCCGAGAGCTGCACCATAGACCACTGTCTGCAACGCTACCCCACTTATACTAATGATGTGGCATGTGTCTGCCGGAACATGGCTGAGAGAGCCCTTCAGGTGAGCCACTTGATGTATACTTTATAGCAAGGGTGTCAAGCTCAGTTTAGGTCAAGAGCTGGATTGAAATAAGTCACTATGGTGCCCCCGTTTAGAGAATATATGCACAGTGTATGATCTACTTGAGCTAATGAAGTCTAGAATCAAATTTACTTTTCAATACAGTATGTTTTTGTTGCCCCCAGGACCCGTCACTGCATGGAATCTTCCATTATTCTGCCAAAGAGCAGATGACCAAATATGAGATGGCATGTGCAATAGCAGACGCTTTCAACCTGCCCAGCAGTCATCTTATACCAGTGAGTAAACAAAAATATGAAAATATGCCCTCAATATATCCTCATTCCTTCCTAAGGTCAGTACTGTCTGTATATACAGTTCATTCTTTACCCTTGCCTGTAACCACATGCATACTATATGCAGAATGTGGTCTGTTCATGTAAACATGCTGCCTTCTAGTTGAAGAAATATTTAACTTCACATCTTTTCTCCTAACTTTGGTTTCATCACGATCCATTTTGATTTGCTTTGGTCATTAACCTGGTATATGTATGTATGTATGTGTGTGTAGATGACAGAGCAGCCTGCTGGCGCAGCGGCCCAAAGGCCACAAAATGCCCAGTTAGAGTGTTCACGTCTGGAGCTCCTCGGTCTGAGTGCGGAACCCACCCCTTTCAAGACTGCCATACGGGACAGCCTCTGGCCCTTCCAGCACGATAAACGATGGAGGCAGACTGTCTTTCATTAAGACAACATCTCTATCCCAATCTCAAGAAGAAAACAGGGCCACACTCTTTAAATGTTTAGTATTTGATTTTTTCACTGAAGCACCAATCCTATTTCACAGTTCTGAATGAAAACAGGTCCACGCTTTTTACAAGTCCAGCAGCTTTGTTTGATGTTCAAGCATACATTTAGTATAGCCAACAGGTATTTCACCTTTATGTGTTTTTGTGCGAATTGCACTGCTGGTTACTGAGTCTGGCCTCGACTGTACTTTGTGTTTCTTTCCTAACTGTATTACTTTATGTTAATGACAAGTTGAAGACATAAGTGTTTGATTAAAGAACAGATGATATCCTCAGTTTCGGCTGTTCCTTCTTTTTTTCCTTAAAATAATCTGACTTTACTTGAGGACAAAAGAATGCAATTCGATTGAAGCACCAGGAAGGTTGATAAAATAAAGCCTTTATATCTTGTGCATTTATTTTATAATTTACTTTTGTATGACTCTTTTTATAGTTATATAATAAACTGGATACTTTATATAACATAAGCGTTATTTTAGGATAGATAAGGCTACAAACACTTGGAGATAACTGCAGCTGTTTTAACATATTACTTTGTTCCAAAAGCACAAAATCCTGCTGGTTTTTGTAAGATCCCTTTACCTAACAAAAGCCAGTTCCTTAATTACATAATTTTTGGTATTGCTAGCTAATACAAATTCTGTAAGGTTTTGTTTGACTTTGTTGGATTGTATCCCTGTTGTGTATGTATATATATATATATATATTATGTGTATGTGTGTGTGTGTGTGTGTGTGTATATACCTATTTGCTGTACATTTATGAAACCAGATGGAATATAATATTCCATCTGGTTTCATAAATGTACAGCAAATAGGTATCTAAAAAAGATGACTAAAAACATCTTAATTACCTTGCCATTTTGTAATCTAGTTATTATTAAAGGGATCCCTGGGTATTAAGACTCGTATAGCTTAATATAATGTAAATTATGTATATTACTGAAATATGTAGTAGAAAACCCATTAAAGATTTGTTTATTTTAAAAAAATCACATCGTTTTATTCATATGTTGGACTATGGGGGGCGCCATTATTCTTGATGAGTCAAAGGTTGCACATCGGTGATCTACTAGCATTAACTTGTTGCTATTTTTAACCACAACACATTTCGGAATAGACAACTCAGAAAATAAAATACTTATATGATGAACACAGCTACTGAAAGAGCTTACAGGTGGCGTTGGATGTAAGTATAGGTTTAAACCAAATATTGTACCATCGATTTCTCTCCACAAGGAGACTAAAAGCCCTGGATATGGAAAGAAATCTGCGCTGAGAAACTCCTCTAGCGGCCACGCGTCATGATTAGCATCGGCATGTTTTCATCCTAACAGATGGCATCTAGCGTTTCTTGTCTCAGCCGTTTGTAAGCTCTGTCAGTAGCTGTGGTCTTCTAAAAGACTCAAAGGCATCAGGGCTAAAGTGGGGAGAAAAAAGAAGCGAGTCTTTAGGAAGTTTATTCGTCCACGGGCATCTTCCCATTCTTTTCTCCTCTTCTTATCGCTAAGAAAGCAGTGAAGTCTTACATAGCTTCTCTTGTTGCATCTTCGACTGAAAATTACAACCAAAAGCCACACAATGTGGTATCGTATCAGTATTTTATTTTCTGAGCTGTGTATTCAGAGTTGTGTTGCGGTAAAACGCGCCAGTAGCTCACAAGAGAGCAACCATATGACGTCATCGATGGAGAATGTACCGTGCACATAAAAAATGGCGCCCCCCATAGTCCAAAAACGATGTAGATTTTTTAAATAACATACATTTTCATGGGTTTTCTACTACATATTTAAATAAGAGACATAATTTATGTTATATTAAGCTATATATGTCTTAATACCCGGGGATCCCTTTAATACAGTTTAAGTGCCTGATATTAATCCGATCATTTTTAAAAGTTGAATATGGTGTCTTGTAATATCGTATAAGATAAAACGTTATTTTAAAATCTTGTGTTATCATCAAAGCTCGTGACCATGTTATTTCTTGTGTGGTGGTGACGTATCCTCAAAGAGGCGGGGTCACTGGGTTGCGCTGTATAGCGGTCAGCTGATATTACCGGGAGTACATTTCCAATGGGAGTCCGCGCACCAATAGCACCGCTGTCTACTTGACATCACCACGTCCGTTCTGACCTAATCGAGAAGCGTTATTTTGTTCGTGGTTGCAGCTGCATCGGTTTACGGCCGTCTTCAGCGACGAAAACGAAATCATCAAACAACCAAACACTGAAATACAATAGAGGAAGTATCAGAGCAATTCGCTGAAAAGGAACTCATTTTTCTGTCAAAGGTAAGGAAAAGAACACTTCCCTGTCTTTTCTATGAAAATATAGAAATTAATTCCTTCTTTCTATATATTATATAGTCTTTTTAGATAGCGAATATATATGTTTGATCCTTGTCCTGATCCTGTCAAACATTGACTAGTACTGAATGCTGGTAGATTGGTCTTCAGGGTCTTACCGCCCCTCCATTTTCTTCTAAACATAGTATGGCGTACAAAAAAAATAATGTATTTTGTCTTTCTTCATGATGATATGATGCTGTTCTATTATTATAAGTCATGGAAGACATAACGTATTTCATGATTATTCAAGTTTTTGTGTTTGTGGTGTAAACTGCTGTGTTTTCATGTGTCGCACATTTATTCGCGTGGGCGCATGAGATCCTAACCTTTGTTTGGCAGCAGGTGAACAACCGTCTTCTTGTTGTGAATGAATCAGACCCAGAGCAGTCGCCTGATTCTCATTATTACTGCAGTTTCTGTAACACTATACTGCATTCAATGTCATCTGAGTGAGGCTTGTTAATGTACAGGTCAAAACAATATATATACTTGAGACTGTTCTTCATTCTTCTGTCCGAATCAGCTCATTTCAGTTAGTGTGTCTTAGTTTAGCTAGTTATCAGAGTGTACTGTGCTCCTTCTGATAATTTGATTAGTCATTTGCCCTTTTATTATCAGAGTGAGTGGTTCAATAACTTTGTGCACATAAAATGATTTAATTTATAAAAAAAATACCAGGGATTTTTTTGGGCCCATGGCCTTCTTCCTGGAGGCTCCAAAAACACAAATTAATACTATTTGTGTAATACATGTTAAGTGGATATGCCCCTGTTCAATTATACATTTTATGGGGTTTCAAAGCAGAAGTTAAACATACAGTTATGAATTATGGTTTTATGACAATATATTGTCCGGATTCACAGCAATCGTTTATAGGGAAACAAGCTCTGTTTAAAGTGGATTTGCTGGGTGTGTATCGATCATTTCATTCAGTATTGTCTCTGTGTTTGAGCAATGCATTGCCAGCTTGTTCCATTAAGAGCCATTAAGTTAATAATTTACCATCACCGAGTCTAGAGAGCACTCTTTGACTTCAAGCTAGGTCAAATACTCTCATTTCACTCATTGCTGTTGTAAGTATATTTGTCAGTGCCAATTCTCTTTCCATTGACAGAATATTCCTGTTCATGAGGCTTGATATTCACTGATCATTTAAAGAGGTGTTTTTTGGCCCATGCTCTCGGTGATATTTAGAAATTATGAGTCAACTTAATATGATGCATCCACTTATTCAGATCAATGTATCATATTTAATGGAGTAAAGAGTCTATGGAGTCAATATATAAAGGTACATCTAAAAAAATTAGAATATCATGAAAAAGTCTATTTTTTGTCACTCATTTCAGAAGTGAAACCATATATTAAATAAATTCATTACACATAGAGTGAAATATTTCAAGCCTTTATTTCTTGACATTTTTATGATTATGGCTTATAGATAATGAAAACCCAAATTCAGTGTCTTAGAAAATTAGATTTTTACATAAGATCAATAAAAGGATATTTTAAACAGAAATGTCAGGCTTCTGGAAAATATGTTCATTTCTATTCACTAAATACTTGGTTGGACCTCCTTTTGCATGAATTACTGCATCAATGCGGTGTGGCATGGAGGCAATCAGCCTGTGGCACTGCTCCGGTGA
>JAPDDM010000079.1:0-196487 GCA_027474115.1 Schizopygopsis malacanthus
AGAAATAATTGTAATAAACTGCACTAAAATGTTAAAATTTATGATTTTTTTAAACTTGATTTTTATTGATTTTAATGACGTTGTGTTTGTTATTGTCATTTGTTTGGTTTTCTTGACTGCATTGCACTTTGGGAGAATTCTTTCTTTTCAAAAAAAATTATTAACGTAACATTACCTCATTTTAGTAAATCGGCCACCATTTAACTGAAAATAATTATGCATTCTTAATTGGTGGCTAGTTTGCTATATATGTTGTCCACATATCACGTATGGACAGCTAATTTTAGATTGCACATTTCAATAGACACTGTACACATTGAATGCAAAAATACAGGCTACACAATTTATTTTTCTATGATAGAAAATACTTTCTATAGCCATGTACAGCAAGGCGTTTCATGAAAGTGATTTTCTTGACACGAGCCGTTGCACTTCTAAGGAAGGACTATCACGCATGCGCAGAATAACAAAGATAATAAAATGCATACATAAATAAATTAAAAACTTGGATCGTTTTTGTTTTAATCGACATGTCCTACATTTTGATAGTTGATCGTTTTAGGGACTGAAATGACCCCCCCCCCCCCCCCCTAAAAAGAGTCTAGAACCGCGCCTGGTAGGAAGTATGAACAAGAAAGATGGAAGAAGTAATAAAAAATGGAATTCATGAACTAAATTTTAAGGTTTTAATAAAATGGTCAAGTGAAGTAAATAGTAAAGCCTTCTATGATTTTATTAAAGAGAAAAGATTGATAATATAATATAAACTCTGTTCCTCACTCCGGAGCAGAAGATGGCGATAATGCACCTATTTACATTGGTTACCAGCCGCCCTCAAAAACCAAGAAGAAGATGAAATATTATGCTTGAAGTGAAGTCCCAAGAACTGAAGGTCACAAAGAAGGAGGCAAAGAAGGAGGCAAAGGAGGAAAGAAGTGCAGAAAGTGCAGGAAGGAGAGCTATGCTATCTACGTGTACAAAGTGCTGAAGCAGGTTCATCTTGACACTGATGGCATCATGAACTCAACGACATCTTCGAGCACATCGCATCGTCTCGTCTCGTCTCTCTCACTACAACAAGCGCTTCACCATCACATCGAGAGAGATCCAGACCGCCGTGTGTCTGCTGCTGTCCGGAGAACTGACCAAACACACCGTGTCTTTATTACATGACAGTCATATTACAGCCAATGAACATAACAGCAGTCATTCCAACATATTGTATAGACAAATATTAAACAGACTACAATATGTACAATATGAAAACATACATAAAGAAATAAAATAATTACAAAATAATAATTTAAATATTAAAGAAAAAGGTATGAGACGACTACACTGTAAAAACGACAACTCAAAATTGTTCACCTTACTAAGATTTTTGCATTCACTGACAATAAAATTGCTAGTTGGAACTTGAACTATCTGTTGTAAGCCACTTGAACTCACTTTCAGACGTTTCTGAGGAAAGTTCATCTTACTTTATAAATTGAGTTGATTTTATTTAGAAGTTGTAGTTGACACCCAGTTAGAGTGAGGTCAACTTATCTGCGCATGCTCATTTGAAATTTGTCATGGCAACCGGCTGCAACGGGGTTTCCAAGGATTTTCCCAGGAGCTCCCTTCGAAAGTTTGAAAGTTTGCGTCCGCCATCTTGTCACGATGCCAGCGGACGTCTTTGTCGAAGAGAAACATTCCTTCTAACCGGTAAGTTAATCATATGAATATGTATATGCATTTGGTATTTGTATTGCATTCCATTGCGGGTAACAAAATCGATCAATCATAACCAGGCGAGGCGTTTATGGCAATACAAAATCCCCCACTAGCTAATCGGTTAGAAGCTAGCTTATTTTGAACAGCTAAGCTCAATATAATTATTGTCCACATATTAATTGAAAGATTTGTGTTGCCGTTATGTTTGTTATTCTCGATGAATGGTGGCATTGTTTTATGCACGTCTGCTTTGCTCATTGACATAAAACCGAAGCACCTGCGGTGGTTATAGTTCACATTGCTGCTCGTGACCATGCGCTGCAACCAAGGTAGAACTAACTTAACGTGCTAAAACTGTGATGCAAAACTTCGGTTTGATACGGTAGTTAACTAGATAGATATAGCTTCTAGCATGCGACATTTGTGTAGGGCTGGGTACCGAGTTCGATACTTTTTAGGTACCGACCGAATTACCTCGATAGTATCGAAAAATGACATGTTGTTCGGTTCCAGATTTCGATATCTAAGGAGTTAACTCGTCAAAGTCAGTGCTCAAACAAATATATATGAAATGCACAACGACACACATAAAGTCGCTAACGCACATACACGCGCGGAACTCTCCGTGCACATACTCATATGAGGCGCGCGCGCTTGCACAAACTCTCCACGCGCATACTTATGAGACGCGAGCGCGCACATACTCAATGAGACGCGAGCACACACACACAAACTCTCCGCGCACATATTCATATGAGACGCGAGCACACACACATAATACCTTAAAGATGTGGAAAAGTTTATCAAAAGTGTGGGTACATTTCTCCAGGCTCGATGCCAACAGCGCGCGATGCAGTATTTGCGGTAAAATAATTGCTGCAAAGACCGGTACCACGACAAATATGATGAAGACATTGACAGTGCACGGAGTAAACATAAGAGCAGAAAAGCAGAAAGTTGCTCCGTCTTCGACTGGTAAATTAAGAGATACCTTGTTGATCACTCTTAAAGTGTTTATATTGCAATAAATAATAACCTACTGAATGTACACTGCCGTTCAAAAATGTGTTGGTTAGTCAGAATTTTGTTTCAGTAAGGATGCGTTAAAGTTATCAAAGGTGACATTAAAACATGTGTAATGTTACAAAATATTTCGTTTTTAAATAAATGCTGTTCTTTTGAATTTTTTATTCATCAAAGAATCATGAAAAAATGTATCATAGTTTCCAAAATATTAAGCAGCAAACTGTTTTCATATTTCTGAAGGGTCATGTGACACTGAAGTAATTATTTTGAAAATTCAGCTTTGACATCACAGGAATAAATTACATTTTGAAATATATTCAAATAAGATTTTAAATTGTAATACTATTTCACAATATTACAAGTTTTACAAGTTTCACAATATTACAAGTTTTTTGGAAGACCTTAAGCTTTTAGTAGTGTTGTATAGCAAAGAGGCCATACACAAATAGACATCACTCTTTATTGACTAGTTTTCTACAGGACATTATTTCAGTGGTGTTTTTGTTTTGTCAGGCAACTGATGCAGATGACAAACAGATGAAAGGCATCAAGATGGGGGTCCTCACAGTGCTTGATGATGACGACGCAGTCATTAATATTGCCCTTGTGTTGGAGGAAACCATTGTCCTGAAAGACATCCCAGACACCCCGACTGCGCTTGCGTATCTTTTTGGCTTGCTTTATACCCTCAACATGGAGTTCCCAAAAGACATCAGGTATACCTTTGAAACTATCCAGCACATTTTCATGGAAATGTCCACCAATTGCTCACAGCGTGTCCGGAGCTTCAAGACCAAGCAGTTAAACCAGTGATTCATTTTCCATGGGGAAGATTTATTTTATCATGTCTGTTCATTTTATGTTTGGATAATTTGTAAGTCTTCACATAGACCACCTTATAGTTTTTATGTTGTTCCTTTATTTTGACTAAAAACTAATCTGTTATTTGTAGCTGTCATATAACTGTCAAGAGACTACGGTATTGATTGTTCAGTAAGCAAGCTGTGTTTCACTGTTACGTGCTAGTATTTTTGTTCCCTCCCCTTTTGTTATTGGTTGCTGTGTTTCTCCCCTCTGCTGTTGGTTTTTTCCTGTTTTCCCGCTCTCTGTTATCTTTAAGTTTGTAGGTGCTGCTATTGGTCGGAGACAACCAATCAACGGCTGTGGTTCGGCATATAAGGCACTCTGAAGAACTGAAGAGGAGGAGCTTGGAGTGTGTTTGTTGGCTATGCCTCCATTTTGTTGGAGTACTGACTTTGTGGTGGTTCGCTTACTTGTTTTTGTGTTTGCTTACGCAGAGGATTTTGTACCTGATCCAATCTGTACCAGTTCGGAGAGAGGAGAGAGGAGAAAAGGAAAGTATGTCACGTGACATACTTTCCTTTTCTATTGAACTTTAAACTTTTTCAAGTATGTCACGTGCCAACAAACACACTCCAAGCTCCTCCTTAGTACTGTATGCAGATAGATATAACAATACTGGGTCAGAACGGCTTAAATAGTGTCCATGGTATTGAAAACAGGTGAGGATGTAGTCAAAAAGCATGATGGGAAATGGAGTTCAAGATAAAGTCAATGTGGTGTATGTGTTTGGCGACCTCTGGTGGTGAGTCAAGAGAACAACTATGACACCAGCTGTTTGTGCTCCTGTCCTTCAGCATTTAAAAACAAAAACGTCCTCTATCCATCTATAAACAATAAAGCATTTGAAATCTATACATGTAAACATCATACAGTCCTGGGCCCGTATTCATGAAAAATCTTAGTGCTAAGAGTTGCTCCTAGTAACAAAATTCTAAGAAAATTCTTAGAAATGTGGGTGTTTCCTCTTAAATTTTAAGAAAAGATCCTAGTAAAGAAAAAAGTAATTCAGAAAGCATCTTAACCCTTAAAAGAGGTCTTAAGGTCCGAAATTGTTAGGAGTACGGACGAGGACTTTTAAGAGGCTGAAGAGTTTCTTTAGCAGCGGAGAACATGGATGAAACATGAAGAGAGAGAAGAAATGTGTTGCACATAATGCATGACAGTGAGTTAATAAGACGCTGCACATTAGATCATGCAGGGATCATGTTTGTGACAGATCTTATTAAAGACATGTATCCCTGTGACCGATCTGATTAGAGACAAGCTAACATCCCTGACACTGCGCAGAAATGCCATAGCACCAGAAATGGACGTAATCACTACATTAACTACATTAACATATTTGGCAACTGGAAAAATGCAACTATGCAGAAGCGATGATTTGGGTCTGTTACAGCACTTTCAGAACCGTATTGTGTCGCTGTTCATTTTTTTATAAAATACGTTAAGTATGACAGCATGGTAAATAAAAAATAAAGAATATAATGTGTGTGTGTGCGCGCGCGCGAGAGAGAGAGAGTACGGTAAAACAGGAAAAATTACGCTTGTAATTTCAAAGTGAAGGCTTATAATAAACCCTACTCTTAAAAGCGCTCTTACTTCCTTCTTGGACAACCAACCAATCACAGTCTTCAAAAGATTGTGTCATTCCTAGCAACGGGGTCAGCCCCGCCTCCTCACGAAGATAAAAGTTTTTGTCTTTTCCTCGCTCAGAGTTGCTCTCAGATTGGTTCTGAATCACTTTTTAAGCTAAGACTCCTAGCTAGAAATTTTTAAGCTAAATTAGGAGCTCTCTGAGAGGATTCTTAGAATCTTTATGAATACGGGCCCTGATCTATATGTTTAAATACTCTCTAAAAACAGTCTTATATTGCCGTCACCATCTTCTTTACTATACAACTTCTGACAGAAGATATATGATTAGAAATTAACAAGATCTTCAGTTATATCTCCATTTATACAGAGTTTTAACGCAGAATTCAGCTCATTGTTTCTTTTCTCTAAATTGAAAAAACACCTGTTTTTTCTCCCCTTCTTCAGGTCATCTACCTCTGGACGTCACAAATGCCCCTTTAGCTTTATATTCATACATCTCATCTAACTGTAATCTGAGTTTGTCCTGCTGATTCATTACATTATTACTTGTCAAATCAACTATTTCTTTTATTGCTTGGTCCTCTTTTGTGCTTTTAAACTGTGCTATTAGTCTCTCTCTAATAATGCCTTGTTTTCTTATAAGATACTTCATGTACTCACAATTGACCCCAAACTTATTCCACCTTCTGGCATTGTTCAAGCAACTCACAATAATAGTTTAACGTCTTTTTTAAATGATTAGTTTTCTTATATTGCTTTATTTAATGTCCAGTGTAAACACACCGTGTCTGAGGAAACCAAGGCTGTGACCAAACACACTCCAAGTAAAGCTCATCTGATCTGATCAGAGACACAAAGACTCTCTTAAGAGACACATACTGTCTTTACAAGAGCTTGATATTACATTGTGCAATCTCTCTCTGCTTCTCCTAAAAGAAAGTAACTATCGTTATATATCCTGCTACTGATTATAGCATTGTGTTATTTATAATGTTTGTGTTATTTTACTATTAATGTGATTTACTGATTAAATCACTGAAACATTCAAACTAAGTTATTTTTATATATTTTTCCCTCCCATAATAAGGTTTAAAGTCTTTTATCATTTTACGATAGTCTTTAATTTCAACAATTCACTCTGAATATTGATTTTTCTCTGCTTTACAAAAGTATAAATCCCTCGTGTGTCTTTAATAATAATAATGTCAAGATGTTATTGTTTCACACAGACACGTTGTATTTCTATAACTATAATTTCATATGTATGTTCACGTAATGTTCTCTTTTCTCCGGATCATTTACATTTGCAGTCATGACAGTAGATTATTTGATCAAATACTTGTGTAATGTGTGTAATAATGAGTTGTGTGCTTGTACAGACACTAAAGGAAGTCATTTATATCAAATTCAGAAACTGTTAGATGCAAAAATAACTATGTTGTAGAAATAAATAGGAAGATGTCACAATAACTAGGGCTTGTAGACACAGTAGAACATGTGATATATGAATGTGAAAGTTATGAGAAGAGAAAGCATATATTTAACCCTGTAAAGCCTACAATTATGAAATTATAGTCAGACAAAATATTTAGAAATTTGATAGTTTATTTAACAATTTGACATAATTCATAATCCGTTTTATAATGGCTCGTATTATGATATAGTGAGAAGCTCAGACTAGAAAAGAAAGAAAAAATATTAATGTCGATATGAAATATGCAATTTAGTGCCGATGCTGATATTTATGGCCAAAACTCTGATGCTTGTGATGCAAATCAAATATATGTATAACAGTTTAGCAGATAACTTACATAAAATGACATAAATATCAGTATTTACTCTCTCCGATAATAAGTCTTAGTAAGATGATATTTAAATGCTTAGTTTAATTATAAAAATCATTCAGTCTTATTAGTGGAGGTCTGTCCAGTTAAAATATAATAATCAACCCATTCTTCACATTCAATACAGTTTTATTATCAGACATTATTGATTATTGATGTTTGTGAGCGGACACATCTCAATGCTGATATTTGATCATTTTTATTGAACAGGTTTTGTTTGTTGTGTCTTGTGTCTGTAAGGGTGGTTTCAGTGGTTCAGGCTGGATTGATGAATGACTAAAGAAACATTATCAGCATGATGATATAAAACTGTACATTTCTTGTCTATTACCACCCGCTGCCACTTACACCAACGACGGAAATAATCACAGTTATAATAGCTGAATATGTGGGAGAGTGTGCTATTAAGTGATTGTATTGTATTGTAATAGATAGCACTTCAATATTCACCTTGAATCAAGACAAGTTAGCTCATAATTAATCATTGAAATGGTTTAATAACAATATTTTGTTATGGTTACACTTGAATAGGTTACAAAAGTAGATAAAGGATATTAAAACATAAACAATATACCCAGCATGTATGTAAAATATTACCTGAGAGAAAGAGAGGGGGATAGAGAGAGGAAGGAAAAGAAGGAGAGAGGGCAGAGCTCCATCAAAGAAAAAGGAGAGAGCAACAGTTACAATCTTCTTTTATCCCTTCCTTGACCATGTGACTAAAACCCAAATGTGAGACATTCAAACGGACCAATCAGCAGATTACAGCTTCACCCGCTGGACAAAAGATGAGACGATTAACAGACCAGCGATGTATACACATGATGACCTACAGGCCTTGATCACTATCAGCACACATGTGCCTTTAGGAATGACAAATAGCCCTTTTGTTACTCAAGATAGGTTTGGGACAGGAAAGCAGAAGTCTTTGATTATTTTCAACCTTACATGTCTTTAAAAGGAAACTTTCAATAGTTTACAGTGAATTTGACACACATTAAGAACAAGTCCGGAGGTCTTTCTGTGTGGAGTTTGCTGTTCTCCATGTGTTGGTTTGGTTTCTTACACAGTCTAATATACAGCACAGGTGAATTAAACACTAAATCATCCGTATGTGTGAGAGTGTGATCGTGTGTCTGTTATCTTGAGATGAACTCCATGTTCAGTGTTTCCAGCCTTCAGCCTGAGACTCCAGCATCATGTGACTCTATACATGCGGTTTGGAGAATGAATGAAATATCAGGTTGAAGTGTGTTCCTCTGTTACGGCGTACTGGTCGTGGTCTTCAGTGTAGATGTGACTGTAAAACACACGCACACAAAAACACATAGAATCTGGTCAGCTATCCTTGTAGGTACTCTCCATGTTTTTTATATTGTACAAACTGTATTTTCTATCGCCCTACACCTAAACCTACCCCTTACAGGAAACTTTCTGCATTTTTACTTTCTCAAAAATAAAACTCATTCTGTATGATTTATAATCTTTTGTACCCATAGGGACCTCAATTTAGGTCCCCACCGTGACATGAGTCTGTGTGTATTCATGTTTAAGTACCCACCAGGATATATAAAACTGTATACACACACACACACACGTTTACACACACACACACACACACACACACACACACAAACACACACAGAACATTATTTCAAGTCGACACTTTCTGTTTTGTTTCCACAGCAGTTATTGTTTATGAATGTCCAGCATGTAAATAATGATCTATATAACAGATAAAGACAGAGAGTAAAGGTCTGTCAGTCAGTGAATGTGAATGTTTGAGAAAAGACACTCAGAGGAGACACGGATCAGACAGATGTTGTACCTCTCGCTCTGTAGTATTTGAACAGCAGCACGACTGTCGACAGCAGATACGGACAAGCTGCCAGAAGAAAACTGAGGATGCTGAAGACAGAAATCTGACCTGAACGTGACGCTGAAAAACAAGCACATTATTGAGCAATTATGAATCTCCTGAAGACTTTCAAAACATTGAAATAAATAATCTCATATTTATTCCACCTCCATGTCCCCTTATGTCTGTATTAAAGGGAAAGTAAACCCTTATTTTGCCATTAAATACATACAGTGCTCAGCATAAATGAGTACACCCCCTTTGAAAAGTAAAATTTTAAACAATATCTCAATGAACACAAAAACCATTTCCAAAATGTTGACTAGACTAAGTTTAATATAACATCTGTTTAACTTATAAAATAAAAAGTAAGGTTAATAACATAACTTAGATTACACATTTTTCAGTTTTACTCAAATTAGGGTGATGCAAAAATGAGTACACCCCACAACAAAAACTACTAAATCTAGTACTTTGTATGGCCTCCATGATTTTTAATGACAGCACCAAGTCTTCTAGGCATGGAATGAACAAGTTGGTGACATTTTGCCAGATCTATCTTTTTCCATTCTTCAAGAATGACCTCTTTTAGAGATTGGATGCTGGATGGAGTGATGCTCAACTTGTCTCTTCAAATAGTTCTTGGTTGGTTCAGATGAGTCATTGGGTTCAGATCAGGAGACATACTGGCCACTGAATCACTTTCACCCTGTTCTTCTTCAGAAATACAACAGTGGCCTTAGATGTGTGTTTAGGATCATTGTCATGTTGGAAAAGTGCACGACGACCAAGGGCACGGAGTGATGGTAGCATCTTCTTTTTCAGTATAGAGCAGTACATTTGTGAATTCATGATGCCATCAATGAAATGCAGCTCCCCGACACCAGCAGCACTCATGCAGCCCCACATAAGGACACTTCCACCACCATGTTTCACTGTAGGCACCATGCATTTTTCTTTGTATTCCTCACCTTTGCGACGCCATACAGTTTTGAAGCCATCAGTTCCAAAAACATTTATCTTGGTCTCATCACTCCAGAGTAGAGTCAGTAGTCTTCATCGTTTGTCATGTCCTGGGCCTGGCAAACTCTAGGCAGGCTTTTTTTGTGCCTGGGCTTTAGGAGAGGCTTCTTTCGTGGACGACACCCATGCATGCCATTCCTCTGCAGTGTACGCCGTATTGTGTCATGGGAAATAGTCACCCTAGTTTGGCTTTCTACTTCTTTAGATAACTGCAGTGAACTTGCATGTCGATTTTCTTCAACCCTTCTCATCAGAAGACGCTCCTGACGAGGTGTTAACTTCCGTGGACGACCTGGACGTCTCTGTGAGATGGTTGCAGTTCCATCTTTTTTAAAAGTTTGTACCACTTTTGCTACAGTATTCTGACTGATAAGTAAAGCTTTGCTGATCTTCTTATAGCCTTCACCTTTCTTGTGTAAAGAAATTATTTTCTTTCTCAGGTCTTGTGACATTTCTCTTCCATGTGGTGCCATTGCTGACAGCATGAAATGGGAAGGGGTTTTCTTTAAGTAACACCCTTTTACAGTCAACTGTCACCTGTGCAATGAATAATTAGACTCACCTGTGGTTGAATTCTTGTTAAATTAAACATTTGTAGTCAAAAATGTAGCTTTGCTCCAGAGACTTTCAGTGTGGTGTACTCATTTTAGCATCACCATAATTTGAGTAAAACTGAACATTTTGTTCTCTTAGTTATATTATTAACCTTACTTTCATGTTATAAGTTAAACAGATGTTATATAAAACTTAGTCTTGTCAACAGTTTGGAAAATGTTTTTGTGTTCATTGAGATATTGTTTAAAATGTTACTTTTCAAAGGGGGTGTACTCATTTACGCTGAGCACTGTAAATAAATACATAAATGTCAACGTCTTGGTTTAAATATTTTATTCT
Organism: Schizopygopsis malacanthus; assembly: GCA_027474115.1. Classification (NCBI taxonomy): domain Eukaryota; kingdom Metazoa; phylum Chordata; class Actinopteri; order Cypriniformes; family Cyprinidae; genus Schizopygopsis; species Schizopygopsis malacanthus. The sequence continues at coordinate 10,822 of JAPDDM010000079.1, forward strand.
AATCCTGTAGTTAATGCACTCTTAATATTTTTCTTAATTCTTTTTATTTGTTAAGTGTCTTCTGGCAACAAGGCGCATGTTTCTGTGAGTCGTGTACACTCAGTCGTTTAGTATATGATGACCAGTTTTCCTCTGTCACTATTTACAAAGTCAATAAGTGTATGATGTCTAGTGTTTTAAAGATCTGTTCAGATTGAGGTGTTTGGTCAGCACAGCACACAACTGTACAACCCTCACTGTGTCTGTAGTTTATAGTGTGTAAACTGTGTACAGAATCCCAGCCTACGACGCCTGAGATGAACTGAGAACACAATACAGATTCAGTGAGTTCATGAGGAAAATTAAATTAATCTCACCATTACCAGACAGATTTATCCGGTTACTCTCCTGTGATGATTTTGGTCTTTCATCTCTCTGTCCTCTACACCAGTACTGATCCTGATCAGACTCATTCACTCCTCTGATAGTGAGAGTGTCTCTGTTTACAGACGTCTGTAACATTACACTGTCTTTATACCACTCATATCTCCAGTTACTGTAAGACTCAATCACACACGTCAGATTGACTGTCTCTCCAGTGAATACAGGACTGTCTGGTGTCACAGTCAGTGTAGATCTGGGTGAATCTGTGAAGAAAGAAGACAGATCTCTTTCAGTGAACTAGTCAGAAACATGATCTGATCTGAGTTTCTGTATTTGTGTAACACTGATGTGGAGATGAGAGATGTGGAGAGTGATGGTCTCATAGTGTGCGTGTTTAGTTATTTTATGTATTTATATTTATTAATTTACACAAATAACTTTAAATATGAAGTTTTATTTCCACTACTAAAGGAATGAGTAAGTAACCTCTTTCTTAATTGTTGTTGTTTTTTTGTTTGTCTTTGGCCTCCATGAATATATATATTTTTACATTTATGCATTTAGCAGATGCTTTTATCCGAAAACGACTTATAAGTGCATTCAGGTTAAAATATGTTTTGTCAGTATGTGAATCGAACCCACAACCTTTGTGCTGCAAACGCAATGCTCTACCACTGAGCCACAGGAACAGTGGTAGAGCTGTTATATAACATGATTAAGACATTAGTTAACTAAAACACTTGTTTGAGTGTAAAAGCCATAATGATTAATAATCACTAAGATTCATTCCACTTTTATTACAGCTTTATTTGTCTCTGTATAATATTCACTGAAGATGATTCTGCACGCAGGGCCGTACCCACCATTGAGGTCCCCGAGGTCCGGACCTCGGTATTTTTCCAATAATAAAAGTTGTAAAATAATAACCTTATATTAAATATACTTTGGTGCTGCCTGCAAGGATAAAGGCCGAGAGAACAGATCATCTCATCTGAGACGTCTCATCAATGTCAAAGTGTTTGTGGTGGATGGCCAATCAAATCAAAGTAGGCGGGGCCAGTCAGATCAAAGTAGGCGGGGTTTATGTTCACAGGTGTTAAGTGTACAAACTGCAGCTCGACGCCTCAGACAGTTATGAAGTGCAAGATGTAAGGAGCTAAACCAAATATTTCCCATTTGACCGCTGTTTTAACATAGAAAGGTTAAACGACCGACAGAAATATTGAGGGATGTAAACTAATACACTTTTGTCTAATTTCATGTTTAAGAATCTGTTATCTTGAAAAATAATTTATGATACTGCCCACTGACTTGGTTTTAAACCTATATTTTTATCCAATTTATGAGCTTTAAAACATCTGAAAATCCACACATGTAGGTCAGGAAAATCCGCCCCAACCACCACCGCGCTGGTGACGCCTGCTGGTCAAAAGTGTGCAAATACAACAAATACTCAGACGAAAACATGCAGAAAAACAGCTTTTAAAGCCCATTGCAAATGTTTTATTGAAATTATACTACGTTAAATGCAAAAAAAACAAAAATGAAATACCATTTAATATGAAGTGTCTGAATGATATGTATTTTTTAAATATTGTATATTAATTTGCTTGCTTGCTTTGTTTGTTTCTGAGTGTTCCTGTGGCTCAGTGGTAGAGCATTGCGTTAGCAGTGCAAAGGTTGTGGGTTCGATTCCCAGGGAACACACGTACTGACAAAAAAAATGTATAGCCTGAATGCACTAAGTCGCTTTGGATAAAAGCATCTGCTAAATGCATAAATGTTTTATGCACAGCTTCTAATTGAGGCCAGTAAGAAACTATTACCTGCTTCTCATTCTTTTTTTTACATGTCTTGGTAAAATTGTCTACACATTTATGAAACTGATCTGAGATCAGGTAAAAACCATACACGCTAGTTCAATGTTTCACCGCTGGGGGTGATCTTAATGAACTCGCATGATTCACGGGTTCACAGAGACCCCCCCCCCAGCACCGAATCATTGAAATATAGACACGTTTCAACAGTTATGATGTAACGAAGCCGTTTACTGAAATCACGTGACTTTGGCAGTTTGATACGTGCTCAGAACAAAAGATTCGTATAAGTTTCGAAGCTTCGTGAAGCAGTGTTTCAAAAGCGGCCATCACTAATTTTAACCCGAGTCTTTCCCTTGTTCTTTGTCTGGTGTTGTCCTTCATGAATGTCTTGTCTGTGTTGTGTTCAGTGCAGTCTTTTCTTCTTTACTCTTTGTCTGGTTTTATTCTGTTTTTGTCTGTGTTATCTGGATTTACTTATGATTGTGTTATTAATAAATGATCATACTCTCCCTCTACTCTGAAACACTCCACCTTACACTGAGTGATAACGTCTTTTTCTGATCATGTATAATGTTCTGGCAGCGAGAATCATATTTCACTGCAGCAATGCTTCTCTGTGAGTTGTTCTGTGTACAGTTTGTGATAAATTACAGTGAAAAACAAACGGAAACATTGTCATATCTTGCATCCATAACCAGCTACTTTTAACAGTAGCTCTCATGTTTTGTTTCTGCATTTTAGTATTTGTCTCTGTGTCACGAGATTTACGTTTCTACAAGTTAAAAGTGAGATCAATGCTCAAAAGAAAGTGTGGCATTCATATTGACCAGACATGTAGTAGAGAGAGTTAGAGTTATTTTTAAGACACATTATTTGTATTTGTCAAATGTCTTCTGGCAACAAGGCGCATGTTTCTGTGAGTCGTGTACACTGTATAATGGCCAGTTTTCCTCTGTCACTATTTACAAAGTCAATAAGTGTATGATGTCTAGTGGTTTAAAGATCTGTTCAGATTGAGGTGTTTGGTCAGCACAGCACACAACTGTACAATCCTCACTGTGTCTGTAGTTTATAGTGTGTAAATTGTGAACAGAATCCCAGCCTACGACGCCTGAGATGAACTGAGAACAGAATACAGATTCAGTGTTGCCAACTATTTTCAATGGAAAGTAGCTAAAGTCTGCTCGAAAAGTCGCTAAATGTCGCTAGATGACGTCATGCGTAAATTTGCATATTAATGACGTAATCACGTCCTATTTAGCATTCTGCCTAAAATGACGGTGTACAACTGTTTTCCCTAATCCGTGCTCACATGATGTACTTTAATATACAAGCCGAGTGTCCAGTATAAAACTGTTATTTAACGTTACATATTTTCTGTCAGACAACGGAACTGAACTTGTAAAACCAGCAGTTACATCATCTGCAATGATAAAATTCTTAATATATGAGTTTAATAAGTTTAATTACGTTTATTGTTGTTTACGAGTAAATACAATCACGTACAGTCTCTCAGACATAGCCCAGTAAGCGATCTTAGAGGAGTTCAGAAACTGGAATGAACTAAAGCTCTGTGACAGTGAGTAATATAAGTGCATGAGAAGAATTAACAAAAAAAGGAAAGAAGAAAAACGGTCAAATTAAATAGTTTTATTTCAAACAAAGGAGAAGCAGGCAAGTGATTGGTCCGTGGCAACACCTTGTGCACATGCGCAGCTCATTCACATCTATGTCAGCTGCCGTGCGGTCACTGATCAGAGCAGAGAGGTGTAACTCAAGATCTCATGATCGCAGGACAGAACTGGCCACATTTGGAAAGTTGCTGAGGTTTTTTCAAAAGTCGCTAGGCGCTTCTAAAAAAAAAGTCGCTAAAGGGGCCTGAAAAGTCGCTAAATCTAGCGACACAGTCGCTAAGTTGGCAACACTGTACAGATTATCCAAAGACTGACTACATTTGCTAAAATATGCATGTATAATAATTATCAACCACAATGGCTTTTCTTAAAAATGTAATCAAACTTTCAGTTTGAATTAAATTAACAAGATAACCACTTTTATTCTTGAGCTGAAATGTTGCACACAGTGTGTTCATGTGGAAGAGCGAGTTTATGAGGAAAATTATATTCAACTCACCATTAACAGTGATATTAACAGCAGATCTTGATTGTGATGATTTTGGTCTTTCATCTCTCTGTCCTCTACACCAGTACTGACCCTGATCAGACTCATTCACTCCTCTGATAGTGAGAGTGTCTCTGTTTACAGACGTCTGTAACATTACACTGTCTTTATACCACTCATATCTCCAGTTACTGTAAGACTCAATCACACACTTCAGATTGACTGTCTCTCCAGTGAATACAGGACTGTCTGGTGTCACAGTCAGTGTAGATCCGGGTAAATCTGTGAAGAAAGACAAAATCTGACTCAAAACACACAGATGTGAGTTTGCAGAGCAGTGCGACAATCATATAAGAAGGTAAAAGGTGTTGTAATACAAATCCATATGAATCCAGGAATTTAATTCAAGTCATGAGTAGAGATGTCATCAGTTTATATGTTAAATAGATTGTAATTTAGGCTTTTATTCACATATTCACATGCTTTTTGGCTCTTCTAAGTTTTGGTTTCCTGGACTTTTAATGGAGAAACAAAAAGATCTCAGGTTTATTTAGGTTTCTTAATTTGTGTTTCAAAGATTAACCAAAGTCTTCTGGGTTTGGACGCACATGAGTCTGAGTAAATGAACTGTGTGTAATAATAACTGCATTCATCTTTCTAAAACAACAAACACTGATCACTGCACAGCATCTGTCCTGCAAAGAAACATCTTATACAGTCCTGCATCTGAACAGAATAATGACTAGAAGAAACATCTTATACAGTCCTGCATCTGAACAGAATAATGACTAGAAGAAACATCTTATACAGTCCTGCACCTGAACAGAATAATGACTAGAAGAAACATCTTATACAGTCCTGCATCTGAACAGAATAATGACTAAAAGAAACATCTTATACAGTCCTGCATCTGAACAGAATAATGACTAAAAGTGAAGTGCTTCAGTCCTCTTATAAGAACAGATGTGAATAAATGCTGCTATTCTCATCATCATCACTGCACTCGCAGCTGATTGGTCCAATATCTGTTACCATCTATTAACTAGAACATAATCTGACTGTGAGCATGATAGGTCAGTCAAAATCAGATCACGTTTACCTGGTTATCTACTCAATCTGTTTGTTTTAAAATTATGCAAGAAAAAATGAACAGACTCACCTGATACTGTCAGTGTAACTCCGTCACTCGTCTGTGAGTATGTTGGTGCTTTTGACTGAGTCCCTATACAGCTGTACACACTACCGTGAGATGGATCCACAGATGAGATTATATAGTTCTTGTCTCGTCCTGCTCTGTAATCTTGTTTATTGTCTTTATACCAGCTGTACCGCCAGTCTCCTGTCTGCTGTATGTCACATGTGAGAGTGACCGTCTCTCCTCTGAACACACGTCTATCAGGAACAACACCAACTACAGGTTTGGGTCTCTCTGTGAAACGAGAAAACAACACACTTCATGTGTCTGAAAATATTACAGATGATTGGTGCTGATTAAATTATTATTATTATTGACATTTAGTTGAACTGACAACACTTATTGTATGACAGTAATGATCATGTTTATAACAAACACAAAGTTGTCTTCCATTAAAAAAATGTATAGAAAGTAAAACAGCTCTTACTTGTTACTGTATTTTTAACTGTATTACTGTACTCGCTGTAGTAGTTTCCTCGTTGTGCTCTACACCAGTATCGTCCTCCGTCAGAGACTCTCACAGAACTGATTGTTTTAGTTGCATCACCCGTGGATTCAGTGTTTGAGTCTTTGCTCCAGTGAATTGTCCATCCAGTTAACTGTCCCACATCACAGCTCAGAGTAACTGTGTCTCCAGTGAACACTAAACTCTCAGGATTTACAGTCAGAGCCGGCCGAGGTTTCTCTGGAAGTGACAGTGATGCAGTGTTGAGTTCACTTATAGATGTTATTGGTCACTCTTATTTATTTATATATTTATTTGTTTGTTTGTTTATCTCTATAAAAACCTCTAACACTGTAATTATCTTTAAACCATTTAGGTTTAAGTTCCAAAACTAATGTAGGGACTCCTAAAATATACCTTGGTTTTAATGCTTTGTCAGAAATAATGCACAGTATTAAAATGTATTTTATTTTATTTATCTTTATTTCGAAATATGATGCAACAACTATATGCTTGCTTATATTCAATGCGAAAGCGTGTTCAATACAGGTGTACTATTGCAAGCCAGTTACTGTTGAGCTTGAGGGTGAGTCATAACGTGAGTCGCGTATTGAGGAAGAAGGAAGGAGGAGCATCGCACATGGCGAGCAGAGGCTGCACGTGAATTTGGTGTGTGAATATCTGAGTCATTGTCATTTTTGGAGACCGTGTATTTTTTTTAATATAAGGCCCAAAGTGAAAGGGAACAACCCTTGTTTATTTTGGTTTGTTTGCTTAAAGTATTTTTATTTTCCCTATTGTTTTATTCGCGATTGTCCGAGTCACCGCATGTGCCGGCAGTTAGAGACATTCACCTTCACGGAAAGTGACTTCATTGAAGACGTTCGTAGTGAACTTGAGCTGAATTCGTTCGGAACTGAATGCATCCTGTTTCTTCAAGGGACTTTGCTGGACTGGACTCGTCGTGTGCCAGGGACTGTTCGAGATTAGAAGCAGTGAGGTTGTGCCGTGAGTTATTTCAATATTGCCTCATTATCGTCGGAAGAACGTAAGTGGATTCATTTTCATGACTCGTTGACTGTGAGCGATTACTTTCAATTCATCATCTGATTAATGTGCACCAACGAACTGGGCCCCAACGATACCGATCGATCATACATTTGAACTGTTTGACTGACTCAAATACATTTGAACTGATCGACTGACTTGCATATATTTGAACTCATCATAAGATATGTAATGAATGTGCATACAATACTGAATATGATGTGAACCAAGTTTTTCTCAAGTGTATAACTGATCTTAAAAGAGATATTGTTGTTTTTCATTATTGTATTACGGAGTTCTGGAGAAAATTGTTTTACCAGAATAGGGTTCTAAATTGACATTATATATATATATATATATATATATATAAATTGAGTTAAAGTATTCTAAAAAAAATAGGAACAAAGCAAAGGTTAAGAAGGAGAGAGTAATAAGTGTGAAAGAACAAGAACCATTCTGAGACTACAAAAGAGTTTATCTTTTATTTAAAAGAAAAGAAGCAACTTGCATATTAGCAGGGGGAATTGTTTACGTGCTCTCTTTAACAAAGGAGGTTGTTATTGATTTCTTCATTAACTGTTTTCTTTAAGAAAAAGTTATTACATGTAAAAATAAATCTTTGTTATTATTTTTTTCTCTTTAGCATCTGTATGCTGGTATTTCATTGAGTCTGGCAAGTTAATGCATTTACAAAGTTACTCAATTCCGGTAAATCACAAATAATAATGGTTTAAGTGACCTTGAGTAAATATTCATTTTCAATTGTTTCTTTGTGTAAACCAATAGAAAAATACCGGCCTAATTCACCATCCAACTGCCGGGGATCCAGGATTTATGTTAGATAAATAATTAAGTTAACCCCAAGGGTTAAGAAAAGGGTTACATTTTGGAGGCACCGCTGGGATCTTTTTTTACTTTTCTCCTGTTTACCAACATTTTTCTTTTATATTTCCCTTATAATTTAGTATAGCAGTGACAGTCAATTTGAAAACAGTCTATTTCACCCCAGTACTACTTGCCTTGAGTAAAAAAAATAATAATAATAAAATGGACCTGGCGAAAACTGTTGAGTGGAGCAGAGAAGAGAATGCAAATCTCTCACGTGCCATTGTATTGAGCAATGTTCCTTTAGGCACTAGTGACGACACTATTGAAAAAGTGTTAAACACAGTAAAAGTTTTTGGTCGCACTACAATACGTGGTCGCCATGGTGACGTAACTGGCAGATGGTTGTTTATTTTAGTGGAGGCCAGTGCTGATCTAGAACCTGATGTTATACCTCCTGAGATAGGTATAGAAAATGAAGCTGGACCCTGGAGTGTCAATTTAGTGGGCAGTCTAGTAGCTCGTGTTCCTGCCTCTGAAGGTGATGCCTTTCAGCTCAAGCTGCAAGCATTGCTGCAGCAGGAGGGCAAGTCTATGGATGAAGTGAAGGCCCTGATTATAGGAAAGCAGTCTCCCAAATCTGATGTCAGTGTGGACCTCGTTGATGCCATAGGCAAATTAGTAGATCGGTGCAACCAAGTTTCCAGTGATAGTCCCAGCTACAGAAAGCTGAGGTTGTTTTCAGGGCTGAAACCTGTCCCTCCAGGTGAAGAAGAGTATGAAATCTGGATGGAGCAGGCAGCTCAAATGACAAGTGAATGGCAGTGCACTGAAGCTGCAAAGAAACAACGCATCGTTGAGAGTTTGCGAGGTCCTGCTGCTGATATTGTCAGATTCTTAAAAGTGAGTAATCCATCTGCGACTGCAAATGAGTACTTAGCTGCCCTTGAGACTGCATATGGAACTACTGAGAGTGGGCCGGACCTTATGGCTAGATTTCGTCACACCTACCAGGAAACTGGAGAGAAACTTTCAGCTTTCTTGTACCGCCTAGACAAACTTCTCCACAGAGCCTTGTTTAAGGGTGGGATTGATGCAGTCGGCATAAATAGAGCCAGAATGGAGCAGCTAATTAAGGGAGCACTTACCAATGATATGGTTGCTTTGCGAATCAGAATGACTCACACTTTGCGAAGTCCTCCATCTTTTTCAAAGTTAATGAAGGAAATACGTGAGGAAGAACACTGGGTAGCTGCAAGGGAAAATGTTAAAGCCTCTGTTGCCACTGTTGTCTCTCCCCAGGCATCTGTGCCTTCTGAATTACAAAACCTGAAGAAGGAGGTTAAAGAGCTATCTACCCAAGTGAATCAACTGTTGAACGTGGCTACAGTGACTTGTGCTTCAGATTGTGCTCTTCAGAGAACACCCAGTAAAACCTTTGAGAGTGTGAACCGAGACAACTCCCAAAAAGCTAAACCCACGCAGCCACCAGTGCCTGTGATCTTTTGCTACAAATGCGGTGAAGACGGACATAAGAAATGGGAGTGCAAAGCACCTGAGGACCTCAGAAAAGTGAATCAGAAGCTGATAAAGATGCAGCGCCTGCAGGGAAACTGGGCAGGAGCTCAGTGACGGAACGGCACGGGGCTCCTGAGACAACACGTTCCACTTGTGGTTCATTCATGCTTGATGCAGGTAAGCCGAAATTTCCTGAGGGGTTAGTAGGACCTGTCTCCGAAGTGCCTGTACAGATAGAAGGTATCTACGCCAAAGCTCTTCTTGACAGCGGTTCGCAGGTTAATCTGTTATACCGCAGTTTTTATGACACTTATCTGAAACATTTGGATCTTCAGCCTGTGGAAAACCTTGAGATTTGGGGTCTAAGCTCTCACAAATACCCCTATGATGGATACTTGCCCCTTAGACTTGAGTTTACAGAAAGTGTAGCTGGAGTGCATCAAGTGATCGACACTTAGTATGCCCTGACCCTGTGAAACGGGAAGGAATAGCTATTTTACTTGGGACCAACACTAGCTTAGTGAAGAAGCTGCTTGAGTCTTGTCGTGAACAAGCTGGTGAGAAATTCTTGAATGTGCTAACCATACATCCTGTAATCAGAGAGGTGTATGAGACTATCCAACAAACAGATGTTTCACAGGATGACCCAGACAAGCATGGAACAGTTTGGTTCGTGAAGCAAAATCCTGTTGTCCTGACACCAAATCAAGTTCTGCAACTTGCCGGTCTGCTCAAGTTTCCTGGTCAAATTAATGAATCTCTAGTGTTAGTAGACAAAGCAGCAGTTTGTGAAACAAGCTCTGATGATCTTGAGGTGAGTCCCGAACTTCATTCAGCATCCGTTGTATTCAGTCGCCGTGTCACAGTGACCGTCAGGAACGTGTCTACAAAATAAGTATGGGTGAAGCGAGGAACTCCTCTTGCCCATGTTTTTCCAGTATCCTTAGTGCCACGACTTACCGCTAAACAGCCACCAGAGCAAAACACTTTGACACCTGCATCTTTCGATTTTGGAGATTCTCCCATGCCTGAAGAAGCAAAACAAAGATTGTGTGCGGAAATGATGCAGAGAAAGGAAGTGTTTTCTGTACATGAGTGGGATGTGGGATGTTCAAAAAGCACCACTCATGAGATAAGGGTGAATGATTCACGCCCTTTCAGAGAAAGATCTCGCCGTCTTGCCCCCATTGACTTCGAAGATGTGCGACTGCACCTACAAGATCTGCAGAGTAGTGGCATTATATCAGAGTCCCGTAGCCCCTATGCTTCGCCCATTGTCGTGGTGCGCAAAAAGTCTGGGAAGGTTAGAATGTGTGTGGACTATCGGACCCTCAACCAACGGACTATACCAGACCAGTATACTGTGCCCCGCATTGAGGATGCCCTCCATAGCCTTTCTGGAAGTAGATGGTTCACTGTTCTCGACTTGAGGAGTGGGTACTATCAAATACCCATGAGTGACGCCGACAAGGAGAAGACTGCGTTCATCTGCCCGGTGGGGTTCTTTGAATTTGAGCGTATGCCTCAGGGCATCTGCGGAGCACCCGCCACTTTCCAAAGAAACATGGAACGCACTGTGGGGGATATTAACTTTTTGGAAGTGCTAGTATACTTGGATGATTTAATAATTTTTGGACGAACCATTGAAGAGCACGAAGAGCGCCTTTTGAAAGTCCTTGATAGGTTGAGGGATGAGGGACTAAAGATCTCCCTTGACAAGTGTCAATTCGGCAGGACTTCTGTGAACTACGTAGGGCATATTGTGTCAAAGGATGGAATATCCACTGATCCTTCCAAAATCGAGGCTGTTGTATCCTGGCCTCAGCCCCAAAGAGTGACAGAGCTCCGATCTTTTCTAGGGTTCTGTGGATATTACCGCCGTTTCGTGAAGGATTTCTCAAAGTTGTGCCGACCTTTAAATGAATTGCTGCAGGGATATCCATCATCTGCAGGTACTGCAAAGAAGAGAAACTAAAATTCACCTGTGAGTAATGCCAAACCCTGCTACAAGTCTTCTGAACCATTCGGATCCCGATGGACTGCTCAGTGTGATATAGCCTTCCAAACCCTGAAAAACTGTCTGACCCAAGCTCCAGTGCTAGCCTTTGCAGACGCACAAAAGCCATATGTTTTGCATGTGGATGCGAGCATGGATGGACTTGGAGGAGTTCTGTATCAAGAACATGAAGAAGGATTATGTCCAGTCACTTTCATTAGTCGCAGCCTTTCCCCTTCAGAGAGAAACTATCCAGCCCATAAACTGGAATTTTAAGCTCTGAAGTGGGCTGTTGTGGATAGACTGCACGACTATCTTTACGGTGTTCCGTTTGATGTTAGAACTGACAATAATCCTCTAACCTATATAATGAAGTCAGCGAAACTTGATGCGACGGGTCACCGTTGGTTGTCAGCATTGACCACCTACAATTTTAGCTTGAAATACAGACCTGGACGTAGGAATGTCGATGCGGATGCGTTATCTAGGCGTCCACATACTCACTCAAGTGCTGATGACGAGTGGCAGGAAATTCCAGCTGCGGGCGTAAGGGCTCTTTGTCAAGCTTTGTCTGCAGAGAGGAGAACAGGGAATGTATCTTGTCCATGTGTGGTGCAACAGGCAGGGGCACATATGTCTGCTGTGCCCAAAGCTTACTCTCATGCTACTAATGTAGATGCAGATCACTTACCCGTGCTTAGTCCAAGTGAGCTTCAAACAGCCCAGATAAATGATTTGCTCCTCGGAGAAGTATGGAGGGCAGTTAGTGATAAAAAAACGTGCCAGTAACATCCAGAGCAGCCACCCTAAGATGAGGATTCTGAAACGAGAGTGGGAAAAGTTGTCAGTAGATAATGGATTGCTTTACAGAACAGTTCGCCAGAGTAATCACAGAGTGAAACGACAGCTTGTACTGCCAAAACAATTCCACAACAGAGTGTTAAAGTCATTGCATGACGAGATTGGACATTTAGGTTTCGAAAAGTCCTATGGCCTAGTTCGTGACCGATTTTACTGGCCACACATGAAACGTGATCTGGAGGCTTATTGCAAGACATGTGAGCGCTGCATTAAAAGGAAGACATTGCCTCAAAGAGCTGCTCCATTGTCTCACATGCAGAGTAAAGGACCTATGGACCTTGTATGTATCGATTTTCTTTCCATCGAAGCCGATTCCCGAAATGTGTGTAATGTTTTGGTGGTCACTGACCATTACACGCGTTACGCTCAAGCTTTTCCCACAAGGGACCAAAAAGCTTCTACAGTGGTAAAGTATTTCATACATTATGGTCTTCCTACTCGAATACACTCAGACCAAGGCAGGGATTTTGAGAGCCAGTTGGTGGCTGATATGCTGACTATGCTAGGGGTGAAGAAATCGAGAACCTCCCCTTATCACCCACAAGGTGATCCCCAGCCTGAAAGATTTAACAGGACATTGTTGGATATGCTGGGTACCCTTGAGCCTAGTCAAAAGAATAAATGGAGTCAGCACATTGTCCATTTGGTGCATGCATATAACTGTACCTCCAACGAGGCTACTGGTTTTTCCCCCTATTTTTTGATGTTTGGCAGAGAGGCTAGGTTGCCTGTCGATATTTGTTTTGGCGTCTCTGCTGATAATACATCACCTGTGTCGTATTCCAAGTATGTGTCCAAAATGAAGCAGGAATTACAGGCAGCTTACCAGTTAGCTCAAGCTACCTCTGAGAAGATTATTCAGAGTAATAAAGCAAGGTATGATCAGAAAGTTCGCTATCATAGCTTGAATGTGGGTGACCGAGTTCTGATTCGAAACCTTGGCCTCAAGGGAAAACAAAAACTTGCAGATAGGTGGAGTGCTAATCCCTATGTAGTGGAGAGTCAATTGTCTAGTATTCCAGTGTATCATTTGAAGCCTGTTGATGTTAATGGACCAGTCAGAGTCATGCACCGCAATCATCTCTTGCCCTTAGGACAGGAAGTGAGGTTAAGTCCTCAGGTTGATCTTAATCCTACTCCTTCACCTAGAGCTTTGAGGCGTAGGAAAGCAAAAGAGAACCGTACAACTGCTGAGTCAGAAAACTCACCATTTGTAGTTGATGCATTTTCAAGAGACTGTAATTCTTCAGATTCAGAGTCGGAGTTTGGATTCTATGCTGAGGATGTGGCAAACATTCCTTCTCACGTGCCAGATGAGATTCAGAGTGAAAACCCTGTATACGATGTAGAAGGCTCAGAGTCTAGTGATGCTCAACATGTTTCAGAAATACCAGTAATTCCCTGTCAGAGTGAAATTTCTGATGTTCAGCTAGTAGCTGGTGTTGGCGATACGGGAGTAGTTGATGTAATGACTGAAGCTCATGAGAGTACCTTACAGACTACTGCTCCTACTGATAATGAAACTCAGCCAGAGTTTGTACATCCTGAAGTACGTAGATCAAGTAGGGAGAGGAGGCCTAATACCAGATTTACCTATGATAAGCTGGGTGTGCCATACATACAGTCTGTATCATCTCAACGCTGTGGTATTAATGTAGCAGCTACTGAAACACTTAATGTTTCTGGGGGTTACAACAGTTCACATGCTTGGTGGTGTAATCCTAATGCCTTGTGTGAAATATGTAACAACTTACCTGTACTTGTTCCATGTATACAAGTTACCATTTAATTGATTGCATGGTCATTTTGTAACCAGCATGGGGTCATACTGGATTTTTGGTGGGGGGAGTGTGTAGGAACTCCTAAACTATACCTTGGTTTTAATGCTTTGTCAGAAAAAATGCACAGTATTAAAATGTATTTTATTTTATTTATCTTTATTTCGAAATATGATGCAATAACTATATGCTTGCTTATATTCAATGCGAAAGTGTGTTCAATACAGGTGTACTATTGCAAGCCAGTTACTGTTGAGCTTGAGGGTGAGTCATAACGTGAGTCGCGTATTGAGGAAGAAGGAAGGAGGAGCATCGCACATGGCAAGCAGAGGCTGCACGTGAATTTGGTGTGTGAATATCTGAGTCGTTGTCATTTTTGGAGACCGTGTATTTTTTTTAATATAAGGCCCAAAGTGAAAGGGAACAACCCTTGTTTATTTTGGTTTGTTTGCTTAAAGTATTTTTATTTTCCCTATTGTTTTATTCGCGATTGTCCGAGTCACCGCATGTGCCAGCAGTTAGAGACATTCACCTTCACGGAAAGTGACTTCATTGAAGACGTTCGTAGTGAACTTGAGCTGAATTCGTTCGGAACTGAATGCATCCTGTTTCTTCAAGGGACTTTGCTGGACTGGACTCGTCGTGTGCCAGGAACTGTTCGAGATTAGAAGCAGGGAGGTTGTGCCGTGAGTTATTTCAATATTGCCTCATTATCGTCGGAAGAACGTAAGTGGATTCATTTTCGTGACTCGTTGACTGTGAGCGATTACTTTCAATTCATCATCTGATTAATGTGCACCAACGAACTGGGCCCCAACGATACCGATCGATCATACATTTGAACTGTTTGACTGACTCAAATACATTTGAACTGATCGACTGACTTGCATATATTTGAACTCATCATAATATATGTAATGAATGTGCATACAATACTGAATATGATGTGAACCAAGTTTTTCTCAAGTGTATAACTGATCTTAAAAGAGATATTGTTGTTTTTCATTATTGTATTACGGAGTTCTGGAGAAAATTGTTTTACCAGAATAGGGTTCTAAATTGACATTATATATATATATATATATATATATATAAATTGAGTTAAAGTATTCTAAAAAAATAGGAACAAAGCAAAGGTTAAGAAGGAGAGAGTAATAAGTGTGAAAGAACAAGAACCATTCTGAGACTACAAAAGAGTTTATCTTTTATTTAAAAGAAAAGAAGCAACTTGCATATTAGCAGGGGGAATTGTTTACGTGCTCTCTTTAACAAAGGAGGTTGTTATTGATTTCTTCATTAACTGTTTTCTTTAAGAAAAAGTTATTACATGTAAAAATAAATCTTTGTTATTATTTTTTTCTCTTTAGCATCTGTATGCTGGTATTTCATTGAGTCTGGCAAGTTAATGCATTTACAAAGTTACTCAATTCCGGTAAATCACAAATAATAATGGTTTAAGTGACCTTGAGTAAATATTCATTTTCAATTGTTTCTTTGTGTAAACCAATAGAAAAATACCGGCCTAATTCACCATCCAACTGCCGGGGATCCAGGATTTATGTTAGATAAATAATTAAGTTAACCCCAAGGGTTAAGAAAAGGGTTACACTAATATTTATTCTGTCAGCACATTATTACTCTGAACATATTTAATTTGATGTCACTAAACACAGAATATTTCTTAATATAAAATTAAACTAAACACTGCTCAAATACTTTGTGTATCTGGAACTGAATTAAGTGAAATAATCTGCTAGTAATAGCACACATACATGAACATCACTGCATCAGCAAATACACACTTACTGACTTTAAATAAAGAAATATGCAGAATAAACTCTACATGTTTTAGTCCGTCCTCAACCTATGCTTGAAGTGCTTGCTCCATATGTGGAAATTACGTTTATCTAGGTTTTGGAAACAATCAGAATTTAGCGGACTTGTGTATTGACGTAATTATTAACCTCTGTCAGGGTATAATTGCTGGTGTTTATGAATTATAAAGAGAAGCTGCCTCTGAACTCTGTGAGAGTGTTAAAGCTGACTTCTGCCTGAAACAGAAAACTATTTCTTCAGTAAAATGTATTTAATTCATCGTATCTTTGACTTCTGGTCTTCATTCAACAACACCTGGTGCTTAGGGTTTGACTGTTTAACGAGTTCAAACAACTATTTTCAACGAGCGATGAACTTTCTCTAATAGTTAAGTAATATTCACTCATTATGAATAAATCCACTTATGGCATGTCTTTTTATTAAACTCACAGCAAAACCCTCGAGTGAGTTGTGATGCATCTCGCGGTGATCACCGGTGATCGGTTCTGAGCAGATTTTGCTCATGCGTCATAACGTTAGTCACGTAATGAGGAAAGAGCCAATTAAGAGACTTAATTATATCTACAAATTATATATATATATTAAATATATGTCAGTCATTCTTGAGACATGGGACAAAACATGTCCAGCAATTGTTACTGCTATCAGATTTAAAAAAAATATATATATATTTTCAATTGTAAATGTTAATAATATAATGTATTTAACACAATTATGCCCTTCAATTTACTTTTATCATTATTATGTAAAAATATATTACACCTATTGTCTTCTCACTACATCTAAAACTATATCTACATGATACAAATGGCTTATTTTATCAAAAGCAACACTTAATAATATCTCATATCAATGCAAAGTTGTTTTTCAGTGACACATGCATGAAATATTCATAAGGTTTCAAAGTTGTGTCCCAATTTTTTGTCACCACGCTAGACATTGATTAAAATGTAATAAAATCAGGGAATATCAGGGACAGCTGTCACTCTAAAGGACCCCTTGCCACAATCCTCCTCTGCAGAGCAAGGGGGGCCATGACCCCCCCTAAAATGACACTGGCCACCCCATTGGCCCCTCAACCAGAAATATTTTTTTAGAACGATAATTTTATTTTATAAATTAACACGGATATTGACGAAACACTATATTAAAAATAAATATAATAAATGTGTATAATTGATGTGTACTAATGTAGAAAACGCTCTCAACCCATCCCGCTATTTACGTGATTTGCGGCGACTTCACGCAATCACACACGCACAGCCGTGGATAATAGACAAAGTAGCATCAACAGAAAAACACAAAAAGGCCACTAGATGAACTCCATTTGTTTTGTGAAAGAAATGCCACATTTGTCACCAGCGTCAGATTTTGTGTTCCAATAATATGTGACCCTGGAGCACAAAACCAGTATTAAGTTGCTGGGGTATATTTGTAGCAATAGCCAAATACTGTATGGGTCAAACTTATTTATTTTTCTTTTATGCCAAAAGGCATCAGGATATTAAATAAAGATCATGTTCCATGAAGATATTTTGTAAATGTATTACAGTAAATATATCAAAAATCTCAATCTCAATACTTACATCTTTTTGCCCCCCCTTTAGATTCTATATTTTCAAATAGTTGTATCTCAGCCAAACAGCTTTCAGATTATGTATAAAACTCAATTTCCAGAAATTGACACTTAAGACTGGTTTTGTGGTCCAGCAAATATCAAAATACTTGTTATTTATATGTATTTTTTATTTTTATTTATCCTTTATTTATACAGGAAGGTCCCATTGAGATTAAAAGAAATCTCTTCTTCCAGGGAGTCCTGGCCAAGATGGCCGTACAAAAAGTGAACGGTCTAGACAGATAGCTGGACAGAGAGGGATTGCTGTATTCACATGTCTGCTAGCAGAACACTTCAAATGTGAGGCAATCAGTATTGTTTTGGGCTGAAGACAATTCTTCAATAAAAACCTTTTTATTCTTAAAACATCCTTCGACTCGACTATCTTCATCCAAGACTTCAACCACACTCCAAAGGAAAAACATTATTTTGCCGAAAAAGAAAACCCAGTCTTGGCTTAAGTCTTTTCACCAAGTAATCAATATGAATGTCAAAGGCTAACTTCTCATCTAGCCATATTCCTAAATATTTGTAACTTGATACTCTTTCTATATCCAGGTCATCAATAGTAAGAATGAGCGGGGCAGTGGTTATAGAACGGCTTCACGTAAAAATAATATACTTAGTTTTGTTTACATTTAAAACTAATTTTAGTTTCAGTAAAGTAAGCTGAAAAGTATAAAAAGAACCCTGAAGAGATTCAATAGCTTGAGACAGAGAGGATGCAGTTGAATAAATAATTGTATCATCAGCATAAAAATGAAATTTTGCAGATTTTATTCCCTGCCCCAATTCATTAATAAAATAAAGAAAATAAGTGGTGCCAGTAAAGAACCTTGTGGAACACCCTTCCTGACTCTTAACATGGATGAGGTGTAATTATCTACAGCAACACATTGAGTTCTATCAGATAAATAGTTTTTAAACCAACTTAAGGCCGAATTACCGAGGCCTATACTTTTAAGCCTCTGTAATAATAAGGCATGATCCACTAAGTCAAACGCTTTTGTCAAATCAACAAATAATGCCGCATAGTGCTTTCTCTTATCGAGAACAGTGATTAAATCATTTTTAACTAGTGTAGTAGCTGTTATTGTACTATGTCCCACTCTAAATCCTGACTGAAATGCGTTTAAAATATTGTGATTTAAGTAGGTATTCTTTCATTTGATCATTTACCATAGATTCTAAAACTTTAGCTAAAACCGGTAGTTTAAAAATAGGGCGATAATTATTCAAATCGGAAGGATCTCCTCCTTTTAGTAATGGCATAACCATAGCTGATTTCCAAGATGGTGGAATTACATTAGTGGATAGACTCAGATTAAAAATCGACACAATAGGTTTGGCAATAATATCTGCAGACACTTTTAAAAAAATTGGTTCAATTTTGTCAGACCCACGTGATTTCTTGCAGTCTAAATTTGAAAGTAGTTTATGAACATGGGCAATATAGGAATAAAGGAAAATAAACCTGATTCACTATTGTTAGTCGACTCATCAATTCCCTGTTCATCACTGACCAACGAATTACTGGAGTCTGTTATCGAACTAGCTGAAATAAAATGACTATTAAACATGATTTATTTGACCCTACAAGTGATTTCGTTAATTGCCAAAATTTAGAAGGATCGTTCATAATATTATTAATCAGATTTAAATAATACTGGCTTTTTGAACTTTTTATCGATTTTGTACACTTAAATGTGACTCTTGAATAAAAGCTTTATAAACAATAACATACTCTCTGTGTGTTGTGTTTCTTTTAATACAGTAACTGATTGATTCGATGTATTTGATATTTCAAATGACTACACATTCAGGTTTTTCGTCAACACCGTTCAGAGAAATATTTTGATAACATTTCATTATCATTTTGTATATTTGTTGAGGAATTGTTGGTCACATGTGAAAGTGTAATCTGTCTGCTAACATGAGAATATGTTTTGAAATATTAAAAACATCTCGAATGCTGTTATAGCTTTTTGTGAAGCCCATATTTATTATACATTATAAGCAATGTTCCCTCTAATTTTTTTTCTTGCTGAGCAAGATTTTTCTCTATTGGGTGGACATTTTGGTCACCTGAGAAAAAACATTTATATCAGACCTGTACAGCGTGCATAAAAGTGTGTAACATTTAATGTGTTATTTTTATTTGATTTGACCCTTGATTTTAACTAAATTATTTACATTTTAGGTTACACGAGAAAACATATGTTTTACCGTATAATACACAGCTGTTCAAAAGTTTGGGATTAAAGTTTTTAAAAGAAGTTTCTTATGCTCATCAATGCTGTATCTATTTGAAATATTATTGCAATTTAAAATAAAAGTTTTATATTTTAATACATTTTAAAATATAATTTATTCCTGTGATGCAAAGCTGTATTTTCAGTAGGGATGAGCGAGTACAGCATTATCTGTATCTGTATCTGTATCTGTTAACCATATGAATTATCTGTATCTGTACTCGGACTGGGCGGGGCCTAATCCGGAAGTGGGCGGGATTTAACCTGGAAGTGGGGCGGGTTGTCTTGAAATGGGCGGGGCTTTAACCGGTATGTTATTTTAAGCATGCAATTGATATGGGTTGATCAGAAATTGTTATATTTATTGCTGATTAGAAAACTATTTACATGACAGCATCAGCATTGAGCTTCAGATCAATGGTTTTGATCACGATAACAAACGAACTATATAGCCTACAGAACAAGTTTTGCAACAATGAATACAACACATGCGGTTGCAATTATGAAGTAAAATGTAATGAACAAGAGTTTTCATCTCAACATAACTTTCTTTTTTTTACTTTTAATTTTTTTATGATCAGTGATATTTTTTTTTTATTTCCACACCAGGTATACGTGTGTGTGTGTGTGTGTAGCTAATTAATTTGTAATATAGTTTTATACCACTACTTCCTTTTTTTTAATGAAATACAGCAAGAAAGTGTCAGACACTCAGTGCGTGAAGTAAAAAAAACTGGTTAGAGCCAGCTGACGGTTTAAAAAAGAAAAAAAAAATCTCCGACAGGCAGAGACGCGAGTCGCATTCTGCCAAGCACCACGTCTGAACAAACCCCACGTTTACCAAAACTCTACTGGTTAATAAGTAAGTACTACAAACCAAAGTAAAAAACAAACCTGAAGCTGAAGAAACCCTAAACGTTAACGGAAAAAAACCCGCGAACCTGAGTGACTGAGGGAGAGACAGAGAGAGAGCGCGCTGTTCTCTTCTCAGTGTTCTGTGTGTGAGTGAGCAGAGCGGGACACAGCAACACAATAAGGGGCCGCTCACATATCGCGTCTTTTGCGCGCTCAAGTTCGTTATTTCAAATGTAGACGCGCGGTATGCGCGCTCATAATGGAAGCGACGCGGTCGCGGTGCGACGCGCTCGTTTTTTCCAGGCGCGTCCGCGCCGCATCGAGATAAAAACATCTCAACTTTTCAGAATGCCGCAAGCGCACCACGGGTCATGTGACGAAATTTCCTTCTTGTAACGGAGAGCGCAGCTGCTGGTTGCTTAGCAACGACAAACGCCTCCGGAGCGCAACCGCCCGAACGCTTTGGAAAAAAGGAGAAAGCAGCGCGCCTAGCGTTTTCCACGCGTTTTTTAGCCGCGATATGTGAATGGGCCCTAACTCTGTATGTGTGTAGGGGAGGGGCGCTGTGACTAGCCTATCACAGAACGCAGACACAGTCAGCTACCCAATGAGAATGTTTATTCAATCCGAGCACAGATATTGACTCGTATTACTCGTATGATACTCATACTCGGCAAAAGTGCTTTATCCGTACCGGATACTCGTTTCAGCCGAGTATCCGGCTCAACTCTAATTTTCAGCATCATTACTCCAGTCTTTAGTGTCACATGATCTTCAGAAATAATAATAATATGCTGATTTATTATTCATGTAGGAAACAGTTTTGCTGCTTAATATTGTTTGGGACCTGTGATAATTGTTCAGGAATCTTTGATAAATAAAAAAGAACAGTGTTTATTCAAAATGGAAATGTTGTGTTTCAATATGCACTACTATTCATAAGTTTGGGGTCAGTACTTTTTCTTTGTCAGAAAGTAATATGTTTATTCATGAGGGATGTGTTAAATGGATAAAAGCTGATAGTAAAGACTTATACTGTGAGAAAAGCTTTTTATTTTGAATAAATGCTGTTCTTTTTAACTTTGTATTCAAAGAAAAATGTATCACATGTTCCAAAAACAATGAAGCAGAACAACAGTTTCAACACTCATAATGAATCAGCATATTATTATGATTTCTGAAGATCATGTGACACTAAAGACTGGATAAATGATGCTGAAAATACAGCACTGCTTCACAGGAATAGATTATATTTTAAATTATATAAAACAGGAAACCAATATTAGAAATTGCAATAATATTTCACAAAATTACATTTTTTTCTGTATTTTGATCAAATAAATACATCCTTGATGAGCAGAAGAGCGTCCATTAAAAAACAAGGTCAATTATTTATAAGGTTTACGATATAGGGCTAACGTAACTGTAATGAGAGGGGTCAGTGGCGTTGAGATCCAAACGCAGCTTTATTAATATAAACAAGAGGAGGTCAGACAGGCAAAGTTCAGTGACACTAACAGGTGTAACGTAGGCAAGGCAGAATCATCAACAGTGGCAATGCTAAGGTCGGGGCAGGCAGTAGACAGAGAGAATCCGAAGGGCAGGCAGGGTCAAAAGGGCAGGCAGCAAACGGTCAGAGTCGTAAGAACAGTCCAGGTAACACACAGGGAAACACACTTAGGGTAACCGCTCGGAAATGTCAAGTAGGGGTCGACCGATTATCGGCCTGGCCGATTATCGGCGCCGATATTAAGCATTTTACCGATTATCGATATCGGCCATTTTAAAAACAGATTTGCCGATAATTTTTTTTTTTATTATTATTATTTTTTTAATGCAAACAAACATACTATTTACAGGTGACATTATTTATTGGTGAATAAATAATACAGGTGAAACTATTTAATGTTTAAATGCACTATTTGGCTCGATGCAGCCTGTTTGAGCTCAACACTGTGAGAGTGAGGCGATCTCTCAATCTCTGAGAGCAATCTCCGCCCACCGCTCATCTGATATGTAGAGAGTCACGAGTCCGACCAATCAACGCAGAAAACTGAAGGCAGTCTCACACCGAAAGCACATGCTAACTGGAGCTGCCTCAGTGATCACGCATCAGTTGTCTCTCAAAGGTAAAGCAGCAGCAGACGTTGCTGAAGTTGCAAAACACCTCAATATAAGAAAATGCGGGCGGAATCGCGGAATGCAGTCATATAATGGAATTTACCGTATAACGCGGAATGTCACGGAATGTGTCGAAGTTTGGATGAATTAATCAAAAGTAGGTCAGTACACTTAACCCTCTATGGCATGGTGTTGCCCTCAGGCAACAAACTACCTTTTTGGACCTCACACTGCCCCTTTAATTTTTTTTTATTACAATTTGTTTTATAATATCACCTGACATGTCTGTCCAATCAAATGAGGGACTAAAGTGGTTGTAGCCTTTTGTTTGGGGGTGGGGCAGT
Organism: Schizopygopsis malacanthus; assembly: GCA_027474115.1. Taxonomy (NCBI): domain Eukaryota; kingdom Metazoa; phylum Chordata; class Actinopteri; order Cypriniformes; family Cyprinidae; genus Schizopygopsis; species Schizopygopsis malacanthus. The sequence continues at coordinate 33,817 of JAPDDM010000079.1, forward strand.
CCTTTCCGGAAGCAAAGTCGCATGGGACACAGTGCCACCAATTGGTAAGTTCAATTTCACTTTTTAACATGTTTAAAATTAATTAACTTTATATAAAAAAAATATATGTATGTGCATCAGTATGTAAAGAAGTATGTTTGATTGTTTAAAGACACATTTTGATTTTATTTATATACTAAAACTGTGTTTTTTTGTTTGTTGCCTCAGGGCAACACTGTGCAGTTAGACCACTTTTTTTTCGGGCAATATGCTAAATTGGGGAGATGTGATCGAATGCAAAATTAGGACCACATGGTGCATTCAAGTCCTCCTGGGAAGCTCTGTGAATGCATCATATATGTGCAATTTATGTTATTATTATTATTATTATTATTATTATTATTATTATGTTGCCACAGAGATGATGGTGCCTATCATCTCATAATCTGGCTAAATGAGTAGTGTTTTCTGGCAAACTTTATCTCTCTTCTTTATTAACAGTACACATAATGTGTACAAATTACATTGAACAGTCAGCATTAAGATATGCATTTTTCATGATCAATGTTTTTACTATCTACTGATACTTACAGGAAATGGACACAAGACAATTTTACGGGCGGAAGGAACATGATCGAGCAGTTAGGGTCATTCCTTCTGAAAATGAGGACAGTGAGGTTGAGGAGAGTCATGAAGACTGGATCCCTGAATCAGGTTTGAGAGACAGTTTGGAGGTCAGGGGTCAGTTAGGGGTCAGTCAGCAAAGTATCATGTGTGTGTGTGTGCGTACATGTGTGTGTGTTTGTGATCACCAAAAGATGATCACCAAAGTCCCCTGTCCTGCTGTGGTGAAAGAATACAACACGAATATGGGTGGGGTGGATCTTCTTGACTCACTGCTTGCACTGTATCGGATCAAAATCAGATCAAAGAAGTGGTACCACCGGCTGGTGTTCCACCTTCTGGATATGATCATCGTGACCACATGGCTGCTCTACCGAAGAGATTGTGAAGGTACTGGCATGAGAAAGAATGAACATATGAAGCTGTATACCTTCAAATCCTACATTGCTGAAGCCCTATGCAAAAGTGGAAAGAGCCTGGAGCGCAAGAAAGGTCGCCCCTGTTCCACAATTGCTGGTGAGTATGAGGAAAAGAGGAGAAAAGGACCCGCTGCTCCAATTCCAGTCCCTGATGTGCGCCTGGATGCCACAGCCCACTGGATGATTATGGCTGAAAAGAAGGGGAGATGCAAGGTACCAGGGTGCACAGGTACACCAAAAGCCAAGTGCCGGAAATGTGATGTTCACCTCTGTTTTACATCCACCAGCAACTGCTTTCTGAGGTTTCACACAGAATAGGAAATCAGAGTATGCTTTGTCAAAAAGAGAAGCTCTGATTCAAACAATATCCAAAAAACCACACAAACACACATTCACACACACATACACACATAGTCATTCGGATGTTGGTTAATATATAAGTGTTACAATGTGTTTATATGAAATGTCAGAAACATTTGGTGTTGTAATTAGTAGTAGTTTGTTTATTTGATTGTTCATTTTTTTTTTTATTGGTTGGAACCATTTGTTATTGATGTTTGTCAAAATAAAACGTTCTAATGAATATATTACATGTTTTCCTTATTCCACTTATATAGAAAACCTTGCTGTTTTAGTACCCTCGTAGCACATTGTTGCCCTGAGGCAACGAACCAATATTTTGTTCAGGGGTGGGGGGGGGACACATTTTATGATGGATATATTATCAGGGACCCCCAAGCTCCCAAAAAATGGGGTAACATATTTTTTCCCCCCCAAAATAAAAAGTCATGCCATAGAGGGTTAAATTGACTCGCGCTATGGACTAGTATCTATAAATATTAAGCCGCAAAAACACTTTAAATATGAATCCTGCATGTTCTGCATCTCTGTTAATGAATGACACAGACGTGCGGTTTCATTTACTGCACACACACATACTGAAGCGCGTGTGATGCTCGCGGTGACTTCAGCGTCTGCCGTCTCACTAAATGAGGACATAAATACATGAACAACATCCCCAGAACTGCTCGGAGAGTCACTTGATGAGCATTTGACCGTTTCATTTGAGTAAAACGATCGTCATATCATATATACATAGGCTACAGAAACTTAAAAGGTTCTCATGGCAACCTGTCAAAATATAAGCTCGGTTTAGCCGAATATATTACTGTGGTGCAGTAGAATACGTAATACAACTACAACAATTATTACAACTTTTGTTGAGAATAATCACACAATACGCTAAATACGTTTACCTTAAGTTTTACAAAATTTTTACAGAATGCTTCTGGGTGATCTCTGTACTTATGTTATTATTAATATTATTAATTAATATTAGTTTATTTAATGTTGTTGTTATTAACAGTTTTCAGAATTAAAGACATGTTTAAAAGCATTTAAAGAACGTTTTTTTGTCAGAGCTCTTGTTATTATTAATTTTGGCATTCATTTTCATTTTTACACCAGACACGTATATCGGTTCAAAATATCGGTTATCGGTCTACTTGATCTGTAATAATCGGTATCGGTATCGGCCCTGAAAAACACATATCGGTCGACCCCTAATGTCAAGACAGGGCTAAACAAGACTTCACAACGAGAGAGATGAAGTCCAAGGCTTATAAAGCATGCCTGACGGAGTGCAGCTGTGTAATTAGTGCAAATGAGTGATTGGTGACAGCTGTGTGATTAGTGCAATGGTGGATGGGAAATGCAGTCCGTGGGTGATGTGCAGCTGTAGTGTGGTGCAAGAGACACTGTGGTGAGTGGGCGTGAGCTCATGAACCGGATTCGTGACAGAAACATAACATAATATCAAAACAAACTGAAGCATTTAAACTGAAATCTGTAAGCTAAATATTGTGGATTCTTCTATAGCTATCTAAACATTCCTATGAAGTGTAGTTTGCACAATACACCTGTGTGTGACTGTAAATGTCTCGGTGTTGTGTTACCGTTCTGTGCTATCCTCCACTATTTCCAGCACTTCATCAAGCCACTCTTCTTTAATACATGAGGACGTTTTATTTTACATGTCATTGCGTTGGCTCTCGATTTGAGTTATTTCGTCCGCAAACATTGAAGTATTCGGTTTCTACAGCGACTCATTCGGCACACATCATTCTCTTCCAGTCTTTTTATGAAACCGTTTCTAACTCTATAGTGACATCAACTCTATAGCAGGTTGCCCGAGCATTGCGATTTGTTTAGTTTTTACTAGAATTCAAACAAATGGAATTCATTTGTTTGCATGTGCGCGGCACATTATTTCTCTGCGCGGCCGCGTGCGCGCGCAGCTTATAGGTGATTTTAAGGGTTTTCTTAAGGCATAATAATGAATGCATTATAAAATATCATGTATAATCATAACAACAATTATAATTCCATATAGTACTTACGTATTTGTGGATGTAACTTTTAAGAGTATGATTCTTTATAAAACACAATGAACACCATATTAAATCTTCTTAATTTATAATTGGCTATATCATAGCTTGACATTGTTTATTTATGATCTGCACAGTACCTTATTACATATTTTGAGTGCAATGTTATATATATTTATATAACTAACTGTATAGTAAACTAATTGTATTATAATAATGTAACAAGTAACGTGGTAAGATATGAGACTTATAATACATCATAACTATGATAATAATAACCCATTGTAACTTAAGCGGATGGATTGTGTTCATATGTGTTATAAATCATCATACTCTTAAAAGCTATAACCACAAATAAGTAAGTATTATAATGCATTAAAACTGTTCTTATGAATTTTAATGAGATGACGCAACATATTATAAAGTTATTTTTAATGCATTCTAATACTTTAAGAATGACGGATATGTATTCATGTTTGTGTCGACAACGTTCAACTGCATCAGTTTACACATTTTGCAGCATGTTAAAATAGTTTTGAATTCATAACATAATAGTCCTGAAGTATTAGGCTTTATTAATCAAAACTGTGGACCAGCAAATCATACTTTTGTGTGAAAAGGAAAAAAAGAGTTTTAACGCCTCTAGTGTTCATTTATTCTGGAAACTGCAGTGATTTGTATAAGTATGTATTTATAGTTTTGCAGGAATGTAAGTAGAGGCACGTATTTCAGTCTCTGAAGACATCTGGAGGGGGGGGGGGGGAATTACTTAAAATTGCATTTTATTGTTAGAGCCACTAGAAGGCCGATAGGATCCTATAGAGATCCCTGAGTAAGCAAAACAAGTCAAACATTTACAATTACATGAACTTGAAGATTGAAAAAGCTTGTTTTTTATTCATTCAAAAATATATGTAAACAAAATAAAAAATGAATTTGAATCCATACAAAAGTGTATCCATCCAATTTCATGAATATGTGATAATAAATATAAAATATATATTGAAAATTATAAATATGATATATACTCATTGATCTGTTAAAAGGTTAGTTCAGCCTGTTTTTTACTCACCATCGAGAAATCCTAGGTGTATATGACTTTCTTCTTTCAGACGAATCCAGTCAGAGTTATTAAACAGGGTCCTGTCTCTATGATTGCAGTGTGAGGGTGTTTCTGTTCAACTGTCCAAGACATGTTAAATAAAGCGCACGCATCCATAATAAAACGTGCCTCACAGAGCTCTCGGGGGTGAATAAACGTCCCCTGGAATGAATCCATGTGTTTTATAAGAAAAATCTCCATATTTCAAATGTAATAAATACTTTTCTATCACTTCCACTATCCAGCGGATAACGTAGGATGTCGGCGTTGTGTGATTAGTGATGAACACGGAGAGAGAACAAAATAAAACGCTGGTCATGAATTAAAAGCACAAAATGAAGATTTGTAAAGAAAAATGTCTGAGGATTTTGATATAAGCCAAGAGGAGACTGGTTTGCTAAAGTACGGAAACAACTTCCTTAAACACGTGAGACTGGCATATCTCAGAGGCGTGCACGACGCCTACGTTATCCGCCAGAACGCTTCCACATACGACAGTCAGCAGAGGTAGATTTACATTTACATTTAGTCATTTAGCAGACGCTTTTATCCAAAGCGACATACAATTATGGAATACATAAAGCGATTCATCTTAGAGAGGCAAACAGACAGAGGAAGTGCCCATAACACCAAGTCTCAGGCATTGTTCAAATAAGTACAAGCTAGCAAGAGAAGGAATAAATAAAGAGAAAAACTGTGTTTTTATTTTTTTTAAATTTAGGATGAAGTCAAGTAGTGTCGAAAGAGATGAGTTTTCAGTTGTTGCTTGAAGATTGACAGGGATCCAGCATTCCGGATGGGGTTGGGAAGATCATTCCAGCAGCCAGGAACGGTGAACGAGAATGTTCTGGAGAATGATTTTGAGACTCTCTGTGATGGCACCACGAGGCATCGCTCACTAGCAGATCTCAGACTTCTGGAGGGGATGTAGATTCGTAATAGTGAGTGGAAGTAGGAGGGTGCTGAGCCTATGGTTGTTCTATATGCAAGCATCAGTGTCTTGAACTGGATGCGAGCTGCAACTGGTTTCCAGTGCAAGGAGACAAAGAGAGGTGTAACATGGGCTCTTTTGGGCTCGTTGAAGACCAGTAGTGCTGCTGCATTCTGAATCATTTGAAGTGGTTTGATTGTGTTTGATGGAAGTCCAGCCAGAAGAGCATTGCAGTAGTCCAGCCTAAAAATGACAAGGGCCTGGACAAGAAGTTGTGCAGCATGCTCTGTTAGAAAGGGCCTGATCTTTCTAACGGAGCATCTTTCTGATGTTGTGTAGTGCAAATCTGCAAGATCGAGCAGTCTTTGCAATGTGGTCTTTGAAGGTTAGCTGATCATCAAAGATTACACCAAGATTTCTGACTGAGCATGATGGGGTAATTGTAGAAGAACATAGCTGGATGGTGAAATCCTTCTGTAGAGTCGGAGTGGCAGGGAAGACAAGAAGCTCCGTCTTTTCCAGGTTGAGCTGTAGGTGATGTTCTTTCATGAAACCCAATGAAAGAGATGAGGTGAAATCTGATTCTCTCAGAGGTGATAGAAAAGTGTTTACTACATTTGAAATATAGAGATTGTTCTTATAAAAACACATGGATTCGCTACAGGAGGCCTTTATTCACCCCCAGGAGCCGTGTGAGGCATGTTTTATTACAGATGCGTGCGCTTTACTCAACACGTCTTGGACCGTTGAACAGAAACACCCTCGCACTGCAATGATAGAGCTTAGAAGAGCCAGGACAAGTTTTATAATAACTACGACTGGATTTGTCTGAAAGAAGAAAGTCATATATACCTAGGATGCCTCGAGGGTGAGTAAAACACAGGCTAATTTTCATTTTTGGGTGAACTAACCCTTTAATAAGTAAAAAAAAAAAAAAAAAAAGCCAAAATGACATTTCCCAGCAGAAACATAATTCATGTTATAATGTGTTTCTATGGGAGTGTGAATGTGTGTTTCCCCTCCGGGAACATCGAGCTGCGTCGAAACGCTAGGGGAACGCCATCAGCGTTGTCCAGCTCTGAATCATATGTGTAATCAGTCAAAATTGACGGCCAGACGTCAGGTGCGGTGACGTCATGACCAGGATGCTTAAAAGCACGTGATGTGCAGCCGGCGCCAGCTTTTTTGTCATTCAGCAAAGCTCTCTGTGTGTGTCAGTCGAATGTGTTCTGTGAGTCTGTTACTATCAGATAGGAAATAAGAAAGTTTATTCTTAAAAAGATAGGCAAAGAAAGACTAGAAGCAGACATATCAAAGGCCAATGAGGGCGAAAGTAGATCACGTTACAGACTGTGTGTTCCTCTCTGACTGGAGGCGAAAACTCTCTTTGAGGAGGAGTTTTTCACCTGCGTCCTCGCAGCACCTGCCACGCTGCCGCTGAGGCGGAGCAGTGGCTGTGCTCGCAGATGGATTAGATGGGAAGATTAAGACGGGTGATCCCCTATCTTCTTTTCCCATCAGATCCAGCGCCGCTGCAATGCATTGTGCTCCCGCCGGGCACGCTCCGAGGAGTGTGTCCGCGCCTATGATCTCCCAGTCCCGCTGCTGCTGAGGCACCGTGGTGAGTGAGATCACGGGGATCGCACATAGATCTGGCGGACGGGTTGGAGATGGGTTCGCCCTATTTCCACCTGTATTCCCCAGGTCTAGCGCTCTCTCGGGATACACACAGTTTTTACGATGATCTGGCTGGAGGCGAAAACTCTCTTTGAGGAGGGAGTTTTCACCTGCGCTCCTCGCAGCACCTGCCACGCTGCCGCTGAGGCGGAGCAGTGGCTGTGCTCGCAGATGGATTAGATGGGAAGATTAAGACGGGTGATCCCCTATCTTCTTTTCCCATCAGATCCAGCGTCCGCTGCAATGCATTGTGCTCCCGCCGGGTACGCTCCGAGGAGTGTGTCCGCGCCTATGATCTCGCAGTCCCGCTGCTGCTGAGGCACCGCGGCGAGTGAGATCACGCGCACATAGATCTGGCGGACGGGTTGGAGACGGGTTCGCCCTATTTCCACCTGTATTCCCCAGGTCTAGCGCTCTCCCGGGGCGGAAGCCTAAGCTGTAGTCTTCCCCCTTGAGTGAGAGTGCGCTAATCTGCAGCAGTTTCTCTCCAAGAAGATTTATTTGTTTTGTTCCGAGCGGCTCAACGCGCGCATTATGGTGATTCTCGGTTCATTTATGCACTTTCAGACCGTGTTTACTTGTCTGGGTGTTTGACTGCATTTAATTTTGAATAATTAACTATGCATTTTATCCGACTATGAAAGTTAGATATATATTTATACATATATATATATATATATATATATATTGTAGAGGAATATATACAATTATATATTGTATATCACATACAAGAGCCTCTTGGGATACTTCTCAAGTGAGAGCACAATGTTTACCTCTCTTCCTCCAAGGAGGTTGAGGTGGTCAGCTTGGGCTGCTGGGCGGAGCAGCCCCAATTGTGTTCCAGCTCCTTATTCGGGGAATGTCACTTCTCGTACTCGCCAGAATCGGAGTCAGAATAACGCGCCCGGGCCGAAGACGGATCTGCGGATCGATAGTCTTCGGCCAGAACGCCCTGATGCAGGGCCTTGAGGGCCGGCCCCTCTGGGGAAGAGCGGTGTACACCGCATTACACGGTGCCCGTCTCTCCTCAGTGCCCTCAGGAGATCAGTCTGCTAACCCTGCCAGTGTTTTAGGGCACAGCGGTCTCCAGCGAGCGCTTCTCTCAGTCTCTTCCGCCCAGAAATGTAGCGGAGATGGGAGGCTCGCCACCCCTTCGGGGGTCTCTAGAGCAGCTAGATCGGCCGTCCCCTGCCGGTCCTCCATTCCAGGGCACCGAGCTAGCCGCTCTAAGTACACCAGAGGCCAGTCTCGAGAGACTGGTTCCCTTAGTAGGCCACCCGGCGGCTTGGGAGCCCCTGCCAAGCGTGTCTCATTGGGATCTGCCTGAGCAGACTCTGGTTCCTAGTCTGCCTTAGAGATGACGTGGGTCTGAGGACCGTCATTTCCAATAGAAGGCTTCTGAGGCAGTCCTGATGCCAAGGCCCAGGACTGGTGAGGGCAAGCCCTCTGGGGAAGAGCGGTGTACACCGCATTACACGGTGCCCGTCTCTCCTCAGTGCCCTCAGGAGATCAGTCTGCTAACCCTGCCAGTGTCCAGGGCGCAGCGGTCTCCAGCGAGCATTTCTCTCAGTCTCTTCCGCCCAGAAATGTAGTGGAGCTGGGAAGCTCGCCACCCCTTCGGGGGTCTCTAGAGCAGCTAGATCGGCCGTCCCCTGCCGGTCCTCCGTTCCAGGGCACCGAGCTAGCCACTCTAAGTACATGGGTCTGAGGACCGTCGTTCCCTTAGCAAGGGAGCAAAGCAGGGAAGATAAGGGTGAGGACGGGGAGAGAAAGCGACCGCCTCCGTTGAGGGCCAAAGAGAAGTTTATTTTACTGCCGAGAAGAATATTATTGCCAAAGACGGAGTTCTGAAGAGAGGAGGCTTCAGCAGGATGACTCTCTAAACGAGAGGAGACCTGACTATACTAAAGACAGCTATAACAGCTATCAGCTATTAATACACAATTAGAGCCTACATACTAGAAGTGCTGCCTAAGTAGAGCTCTTGAGAGTGGAGGCTTCAGCAGAATGACTCCTTTAAATGAGAGGAATTCTAACAACACTCAACCCAAGTTGAGAAGCTCTTAAGAGTGGAGGTCTCAGCATAACGAATATCTAAAACGAGAGGAGACCTGATTACACTCAGCTCTCGAAACAGCTAGCGAGGCTCACAATAGAGCCTACATACTAATAGTGCTGCCTAGGTGGAGCTCTGGAGAGCAGAGACTTCAGCAGAATATCTCGCTAAAACGAGAGGAAGCCTATCAACGCTCAATCCTCTCTAAAACTAGAGGAAGCCTAGTACGACGTGCTCCTAAGAGTGGTGGTCTCGGCATAACAACTCTCTCAGCGAGAGGAGACCTGACTACACTCAACACTAGAGACAGTTAGTCAAATCAAATCACTTTCATTGTCACATCACCACAGCACAAGTGCCTTGGTGAGTGAAATTCTTATGAGCGTCAGTGCAAAAAAAACAAAAAACATGCTCAACCGAAGAAGTACAATCGACATCATTCATTTTACGCAGTTCCTATTCTGATAACAGATAGAAACAAAAATGAATTCTGAAAGAGAAAGCATTCCTCGTCAGATTTCTTCCATGCCCGCCTACAATCCCAGAGATTGGTCTGACTAACTGCCTCGGCAGCCGCAAGACCTGAAACCGCAGGTGGGAGGCACTCAATTCTCAATTTTTTTAGAGAAGTACCTAATTCGAGGCATACTTAAAGTGATCACTTCCCGCAGCGTGCATTTAGCTCCTTCCAGGAGCCACACACACTCTGTTCAAACCCTAAATTCTTCAAGAATCAGGAGAGAATAGAAACTGCCAAGAATACATCGCATTAAGCTTGTTCAACTCCCTCGAGAAGCGAACGCGCTTGTGCAAACGCTGACTAAATCTCGAGTAAAGCTTTACCTCTGCCAGTAGTAGCCACGTGAATGCAAACAAAGAGCACATCCTTTTCTTTTGTGAGTCAAACACGTGTGCTTCTGTACACAAGGGCTTGAAGACAAAGAAGAGGATGACGTATTACACAGGTGCTCTTTTATACCCGAAGACGCTTACATCATAGGCTGCCGTCTGCCAATGTCAAGTTCACGCTTCAGACACCGGTCACGCTGAAGGCGTTCCCATAGCGCCCTCCAGAGGACGCGATGTCATTCCCTTTAGAAAGGGAACTCTCAATTTACTTGTATAAAATTTAATTTCATAAAAGTATTAAATGGTATAATAAAAGTCTTAATTACAATTACAAGATGTCTTACAGTTGGGGATGGAAAGACAAGAACCGCAATACAGCTGGATTAAACTTCAAATGACAAATATGTTACCATAGACATTAACCAACCCAGTGTTCATTGTACTTGTACAGCTCTTAAAAATGCTCATATAAGTATTTTTTTATTTGGGCTAGTTAAATACATTTTCGGGCTACCAAAATCTGAAGAGTACCTGCCCGAAGGACTGCCAGGGATTTAGAAATTTTGCGAGCCCTGTGTTAATAGTAAAAATAGTTAAATAGTAAGTGAAGCTGGTGTTGCTGTATGTGGAGTTGTTTAATCGTCCTCTGTTCAGATCTTGAGAGATTGAATGTCGTCTTCATCTCAGACTGCGGATGTGAGTCAGTTATTGATGTGTTTCTGTTTGTTTCTTTTCTTTTTTCTGTTCATCATGTTTCTCTTTCCTTCAGTACTTCTGATATTTATTGTTGTGACTGTAAGCTCATAGGGAAGTGAATGGTGGGTTTAACAGTATTTATTTATTTAAATGGTTAATAACATTTACATGCTTTTAATGTGATTTTAGGCTGGACATGTAAATTCAAAGTCTATTTTGTAGTTTTATTAGTGTTTTCTGTATTTCAAAAATACAGGAACAAATCTGTAAAATAAGTACTGTAACATAATTCATCATTGTTATTATTATTATTATTATTATTATTATAAACATTGTAAATTTAAGGCTTTGGTTGTCTTGTGTTTGTCATTGATGGCTAAAGATCGTTAATTATCTTTGAAAAGGACCAATCACAACTCAGTATGTAGATAAATGCCAGAAATTAACATTTTGGAAGCAAGTAACTATTTTAAGTGCTTGAAGGTAATGTGAGATTTTGAGACTTGAACTTTATATTTATTCATAAAATACTCATTTATGAATAAACATGAAATCCAGGTCACATATTTTTCTGTCTCTAAACAGAAACACCATTGTAACTGAAACTAAATGCTGCAGACAACATTGTTAATAAAAAAGAAGGATTCGTGTGAAGAACACGAGCCCTCACCTGATACTGTAAGCTGAACTCCATCACTGAACCCTGAGGAATGTGGAGCTTCTGACTGAGTTCTTCTACAGATGTACACACCACTATGAGACGGATCCACAGATGAGATTATATAGTTCTGTCCGCTGTAAACTTGTTTGTTGTCTTTATTCCAGCTGTACCGCCAGTCTCCTGTCTGCTGTCTGTCACATGTGAGAGTGACCGTCTCTCCTCTGAACACACGTCTATCAGGATCAACATCAACTACAGGTTTGGGTCTCTCTGTGAAACGAGCAAACAACACACTTATTATAATTCAAAATGAGCTTTTCACTTTCAGTCAGCAGTACAGTATCTGTTGGAACTATTTTCAGTCATCAGGTTTCAACAAACTATTATTTATTTGAATAGTTGATGAGGCAATAATGGGCTACAGCACAAGAACATTGAGAACGTATGTCTGTGTCTGTTCTCAGTCTCTCATCTCTTACAAATCTTCATAACACAATCATATTGAATGAATAACATGAAGAGTAATATGTGCATGAGATCTTGCAGACACACGGTCATTAATTACAGTGACAATTGTTGCATTAGCTTGTTTTTCTGAATACAACATTCATAATAAAATAAAACTAAAATTTTATTAAATTAAATACAAAAATAGTAATGCTGTGCAATGATTAATCATGATGATAAATTGTTGCCCTGCACTAAAACAAGTTTATTTTAATATATTTATTAAATAAAATACATTTTGAAATAAATCCTAACTTTCATTCATGGAGATGACACGGACAATGTGACATGCTTTAGTGGTAGATTGCTGCAATAAAATAAAATAACATGTAATGTCGACTACAGCCACTAGATTTCTGCAACGATCTCTCAACGGCTCATTTAGATTTGTGTTGAGACATTATTAAAACAACATTATTATATATATATATATAATAATAAAATGAGTATTTTTTAGTTAATTTAAATATTTAATTGTAAAATAGTACCACTTTTGCAATTATGCTACTATTACAGTACAACTTGAGTGTGGTGTTATATTGGTTATGTGTGTTATTTGTGTGTGTGTTTCTTGTGTGTGTGTGTGTGTGTGTGTGTGTGTGTGTGTGTGTGTGTGTGTGTGTGTGTGTGTGTGTGTGTGTGTTCGTATTTGTTCTCTATTATTGATGTATTATGATGTCACTCCTAAATTTCTGTGTTCCCAATTGAAGCTGTCCCTCAGATCACCAGTGTTTGGGGTGTTTTATAGTTTTGACCTTTAATTTCTCTGTATTTGTTTTCTGCTTTGTGGTTAATTTGTGGCTTTATTTGAAAAATGTTGAAAAATTGAACAGAGGGAAAAAAGCAATAATCAATGGTCATTAATTACATTGTAAATATTTACATCAAACGAACATTTTAACCTACTTTTTATTTCAATTTATCAGTGTTTTATCATTTACATTACATTTAGTCATTTAGCAGACGCTTTTATCCAAAGCGACTTACAATTGGGGAGTACATAAATCGATTAATCTTGAAGAGGCAAACATACAGAGGAAGTGCCAATAACACCAAGTCTCAGGCATTGTTCAAATAAGTACAAGCTAGCAAGGGAAGGAGAGAAAGATAAAGAGAAAGATGAAGATTTTGAAAAAGTGAAAGAGTTTTTTTTTTTTTTTTTTTTTTATAGTCAAGTAGAGTTGAAAGAGATGAGTTTTCAGTTGTTGCTTGAAAATTGACAGGGATCCAGCATTCCGGATGGGGGTGGGAAGATCATTCCACCGGCCAGGAATGGTGAAAGAGAATGTTCTGGAGAGTGATTTTGAGCCTCTCTGTGATGGTACCACGAGGCGTCGCTCACTAGCAGATCTCAGGCTTCTGGAGGGGATGCAAGTTCGTAATAGTGAGTGGAAGTAGGTGGGTGCTGAGCCTGTGATTGTTCTATATGCAAGCATCAGTGTCTTGAACTGGATGCGAGCTGCAACTGGTAGCCAGTGCAAGGAGACAAAGAGAGGTGTAACATGGGCTCTCTTGGGCTCGTTGAAGACCAGTCGTGCCGCTGCATTCTGAATCATTTGTAAAGGTTTGATTGTGTTTGATGGAAGTCCAGCTAGAAGAGCATTGCAGTAGTCCAGTCTAGAAATGACAAGGGCCTGGACAAGAAGTTGTGCAGCATGCTCTGTCAGAAAGGGCCTGATCTTTCTGATGTTGTGTAGTGCAAACCTGCAAGATCGAGCAGTCTTTGCAATGTGCTCTTTGAAGGTCAGCTGGTCATCGAAGATTACACCAAGATTTCTGACCGAAGCTGATGGGGTAATTGTTGACGAACCTAACTGAATCGTGAAATCATGCTGTAGAGTTGGAGTTGCAGGGAAGACAAGAAGCTCAGTCTTTGCCAGGTTGAGCTGTAGATGGTTTTCTTTCATCCATGCCGAGATGTCCGCCAGGCAGCCTGAGATCCGTTCAGCTACCGTTGGATCATCTGGTTGAAATGAGAGATAGAGCTGTGTGTCAGCAGCATAGAAGTGGTAGGAGAAGCCATGTGCCTGTATGAGGGGAGCCAGTGATGTAGTGTATGTGGAGAAGAGGAGGGGTCCAAGAACCGATCCCTGGGGAACCCCAGTGACCAATTTATGTGCTTTGGATACCTCCCCACCCCAGGCCACCCTGAAAGACCGACCAGTGAGATAGGATTCAAACCAGCGAAGTGGAATCCCAGTGATATCCAGTGATGAGAGGGTGGACAGGAGGATCTGATGATTGACAGTGTCAAAAGCGGCAGAGAGATCCAGCAGAATGAGGACTGATGATTATCAGCATGAGGAACTACACAGACAAATGATTCTGGGTGAAGGTGAATAACAGCAAAATATAGACATATCATCAGCAAAGATACAAATGTGGGATCCTCATATGATCCATGTAGACAAATAAACTACTATAACACAATTCGCAATTGTTTAATAAATCAAATATACTGCAGTGCAGCACAGTACCTTGAGTGAATCCAGCGGGGATGAAGGACATCAGCACTAAAAGCAGAAGAAACACAGATATGAAACATTTCCATTCGTTCAACACAATGCAGATCACTGAAACATGTCTAGAGCTTCAACTGAAATAGTTTTTCTGTGTTTCCATGAGAAGTCACATGACTCATGAACCGATACGAGAGTCGATTCTCTGATGGATTCACAACATACAACACATGACCATATTCTCATCAACCATGTGATACAGTTTCTGTAGCGCTCAGAGAAGATTCACAACATACAACACATGACCATACACTCATCAACCATGTGATACAGTTTCTGTAGTGCCCAGAGAAGATTCACAACATACAACACATGACCATATTCTCATCAACGATGTGATACAGTTTCTGTAGCGCTCAGAGGAGATTCACAACATACAACACATGACCATATTCTCATCAACGATGTGATACAGTTTCTGTAGTGCTCAGAGAAGATTCACAACATACAACACATGACCATATCCTCATCAACCATGTGATACAGTTTCTGTAGCGCTCAGAGGAGATTCACAACATACAACACATGACCATATTCTCATCAACCATGTGATACAGTTTCTGTAGTGCTCAGAGAAGATTCACAACATACAACACATGACCATACTCTCATCAACCATGTGATACAGTTTCTGTAGTGCTCAGAGAAGATTCACAACATACAACACATGACCATATTCTCATCAACCATGTGATACAGTTTCTGTAGCGCTCAGAGAAGATTCACAACATACAACACATGACCATATTCTCATCAACCATGTGATGCCAGAGAGTTAATTTCTCTCTCTTTAAGTGGTTATGCTTGTTTTCAGTTTGAGTTTTCTTTATAATTGACACCTGAGCAACATCACAGCAGAGACAGATCCCATGAAGATAATCAATGATAATTAGTTAAATACTGATTCTGGCAAAATATCAGCGCTGGAACTCAATCTCAGTGGAAGCAAATTACAAAAACAATAGGGCAAATACAACATAAAAAATACAAATAAAATAAACAATTTAGCTTACAATACTACACAGAAATTGATTAAAGTAATCAATTGTATAAATAAGTCACTACATAGACTTCACCACATAAATTAATTCATAACAAAGTTATGAACAATATTAAGTGAAGAACAGTGATTCATTATCTCTTTTTCTTTTGTTGTTTGATGAACAGATGATGACAGACAGCGTCAGGTTTATATCGTAGCATGATGTCACAGAATGCACAGATCTATATACTGACTAGCATTCAATTACTTTTCAAAATGTTTGTTTATTTAAGACATAACTGACTGTGTTTAGTGAAAACTCACCAATATAGACATTTTGACACATAAATAGCACAAAGTAGCCTATATTTGTCTGTGTTTAACTCCGTTTAGAATCACGTTGACGGAAAGCGTTGAGAAACCGCAGCTCGGTGCTTTGAACTCATATTTTAGTATCGAGCAAGAACGGTCGGAGACTGCATGAAAGTCACATTACATGATTTGACTGGTTTGGATGTTACGTAGAAACGGCGACAGTGCACCGCATCGAAGGAATATTCATGTTTTAATAACCAATGAGCAAAATATAGGATCGGCTCTGTGCGTCTGTCACTGTTGATCATAATAGACTTCTAGAGAGACTGGAAAACTAGGGTTTTCTGGGATGGTCCTAAAATGGTTCAAGTCAGAAGAGAGAAGTTATTATGTGACCACATGAGAGCATTAGTCTAAGCATCAATGCATTGATGAAATGAACAGTTGGATGTGCAAATACTTTCATTAGTTAATCAAAGAGAAACCTGAAGTCATTTCATTTGGAAACAAAGATGAAGTTCTCAAAGTGAATGCAAACCTTAACTCAAGCGGTCAAACAACAAGAAATCAAGTCAAGAATCTTGATATGATTCTGGAGTCAGACCTTAGTTTCAGTCGCCATGTCAGATCAAAAACTAAACCAGCATACTATCATCTCAAAAACTTAGCAAGATATGTTTTGTTTCTAGTCAAGAGTTTGTTTCTAGTCAGAAACTCGTTCATGTCTTTATCAGCAGCAGGCTGGACTATTGTAATGAACTCCTGACCGGCCTTCCCAAGAAGACCATTACACAGCTGCAGCTCATCCAGAACATCAGAACATCTGAGCATATCACACCAGTCCTCAGGTCATTATGCTTTCAGTTACATTTAGGATTGATTTTAAAGTATTATTACTTGTTTATAAATCACTCAATGGCCGACGACCTCGATACATTGCATATTTGATCACTGAATATAAGTCTAACTGTCCTCAGATCATTAGGATCAAGTCAGTAGAAATAGCAAGGTTTCATTTCAAACAAGATCTCCAGAAGAGATCAGATGTGCTAAAACGGTCGCTGCATTAACACATATATATATATACACATATATATATATATATATATATATATATATATACAGTGCTCAGCGTAAATGAGTACACCCCCGTTGAAAAGTAACATTTTAAACAATATCTCAATGAACACAAAAACATTTTCCACAATGGGACAAGACTAAGTTTTCTATAACATTTGTTTAACTTATAACATGAAAGTAAGGTCAATAATATAACTTAGAGAACAAAATGTTCAGTTTTACTCAAATTAGGGTGATGCAAAAATGAGTACACCCCACTGAAAGTCTCTGGAGCAAAGCTACATTTTAGACTACACGTCTAATTTAACAAGAATTCAACCACAGATGAGTCTAATTATTCATTACACAGGTGTTCAGCAGACAGTCGACTATAAAAGGGTGTTACTTAACGAAAACCCCTTCCCATTTCATGCTGTCAGCAATGGCACCACATGGAAGAGAAATGTCACAAGACCTGAGAAAGAAAATAATTTCTTTACACAAGAAAGGTGAAGGCTACAAGAAGATCCACAAAGCGTTACTTATCGGTCAGAATACTGTAGCAAAAGTGGTACAAACATTTAAAAAAGATGGAACTCCAACCATCTCACAGAGACGTCCAGGTCGTCCACGGAAGTTAACACCTCGTCAGGAGCGTCTTCTGATGAGAAGGGTTGAAGAAAATCGACATGTAAGTTCACTGCAGTTATCTAAAGAAGTAGAAAGCCAAACTGGGGTGACTATTTCCCCTGACACAATACGGCGTACACTGCAGAGGAATGGCATGCATGGGTGCCGTCCACGAAAGAAGCCTCTCCTAAAGCCCAGGCACAAAAAAGCCTGCCTAGAGTTTGCCAGGGCCCATACTGACAAAGATGAAGACTACTGGGACTCTATACTCTGGAGTGATGAGACCAAGATAAATGTTTTTGGAACTGATGGCTTCAAAACTTTATGCCGTCGAAAGGTGAGGAATACAAAGAGAAATGCATGGTGCCTACAGTGAAACATGGTGGTGGCAGTGTCCTTATGTGGGGCTGCATGAGTGCTGCTGGTGTCGGGGAGCTGCATTTCATTGATGGCATCATGAATTCACAAATGTACTGCTCTATACTGAAAAAGAAGATGCTACCATCACTCCGTGCCCTTGGTCGTCGTGCACTTTTCCAACATGACAATGATCCTAAACACACATCTAAGGCCACTGTTGTATTTCTGAAGAAGAACAGGGTGAAAGTGATTCAGTGGCCAAGTATGTCTCCTGATCTGAACCCAATCGAACACCTATGGGGAATTCTGAAGAGACAAGTTGAGCATCACTCTCCATCCAGCATCTAATCTCTAAAAGCGGTCATTCTTGAAGAATGGAAAAAGATAGATCTGGAAAAATGTCACCAACTTGTTAATTTCATGCCTAGAAGACTTGGTCCTGTCATTAAAAATCATGGAGGCCATACAAAGTAGGTGACTTGTGCCAGGGGGGAAGTAGTTCCACCCCTTGTTTCTGGAAGAGCATAGAATAAATTAGTCATGTGACCACATAATTTTGAAAAACCATCCATTTTACTCATCCTCCAAAGAAGAGAGACACGTGGCATGAGAGGTAAGCACATTTTAGCTCAAAAAACTGTTTTTTTCCTTTCAAAGTAAAATTTCTATGATCAAGGTTTTTTGATTGTAGTGTCGGAACAATTATAGACAAGTTTGAAAACATTTCACACATGTGTTAGTGCTTTAGCAGGGTACACAATGAGTCTATACAGTTAGCATGATGTTAGTTCTTAACTGCTGGATCATGCAAGTTTTTCAAACTTGTGGGTCTGGGGTGATTTGTGCCAAAGGGCCTGGGTTAAGTTGTGCCAGTGGCACAACTCACCCCCACTTATAATTATTTTCAACATTATTAATTTATAATTGTGCATTTTACTCTTACATTTTAGCACTTAAACTATGTGACATTCTTAATTTTAGACCAAAACCCATCATGCCACGCACTTATAAACTGAAGACAGACAGGGCTTAAACTCCTCTTGTGGAGTTGGACAGAGCAGTGAAAGAGGTGCAACAGGGAAAGACCATACGTCAGGAGGCAAGGGAGATGAAGATTTGCAGGTTGACCTTGAAAAGATTCATGGAGAAGAAAAAGATAGAAGTATCAAAGACAGGGTATAAGAGAACAGGACTTGCCAACCAAGTCTTCAAAGAAAACATGGAGACAGAGCTGGCAGACCATATAAAGGCACTAGCAGCAATGTTTCACAGCATAAGTGCCATGAAATGCCGTGAGCTGGCTTTTGAGTATGCACGAAGAAATGGCATTGATATCCCCACCAGCTGGATCAGAGAGAAAAAGGCAGGTTAGGTTAAGTGTGCATTATTAAGAAAAAAGGTTATAGGGAACATTGATAATTATTTTCCCAGGGCATGCTCATTATCAGTTATCACCATGCACTTCCTACAGAGAAGCAAAATTGGGTAGGCTACTTGTTTAGAGCATATTGATTTACCTTATGTAAAATCTGAATGTAAACTGAAATGGTTCAATAGGGGATAAATAAAGAGAGACCCTTTATGCTGATAAACTATTAACCTTTTCTACGACCCGATTGGTGATGGTGACAAGGATCTGTCTGCTGGTGACTTTGTCATTGTGAGCTTTGCTGGTAAAACCAAATCCTATAACTACGTTCGATTGGTGGAGAAGGTTGAGGGTGCAGACATCAGCGCAAAGTTTCTAAGGCAAAGTTGTAAGAAGTCTGTGGATGGAAAGCCAATCTTTACATTTAAAGAAAATGATGGAGTCATCCCTAGAGGTGATGTGCTCAAGAAACTACACACTCCCCAAAAACTTGGTGGTACAACCAGAAGGGAGCAGAAGTTTATATTCCCCTGCAGCATTGACAAGTGGGATGTTTAGTAGGCCAGATCCAGACCACCTAGACCTACATACCCACAGGGATAATCTGGAGAAGTGAGGAGATGAGCATGCCTCATCAGTGTTTGACTTACCTGCCATTTGTTTAATTTAGCTAATACCGATTTCATTTGAGTTTGCACTGTTATTAAAGATAAGTTCGATTCAGTTTTAAAGTGGCCTAAGTCACAATAGGATGTTTAAAAATTAGCCTTGTCACTTTATTCCTGTATGTTACATAATTGACAGACAGCGTTCTATGTATGTCAACAGGCATATATTGGCAAATACTTTTTTCCTGAAATGATTCACAAATATCATATATTGTGTATTTAAGTTTTTTGTGTTTTCCAAAAAACTACAAAATATGACTTATTCCAACAGTTTAATAGGGTGACAATATCTAAATAAACCTTAAATTAGTAATTTTGTATTGAATCTGTCTTGCTTTCATATAGCATTAAAGTTCATAACATTAAAATGTTCTGTTTTACTACAGAAATCACTGGCACAATTTACCCCAACGTATTCTCCCCAAAGGCACAACTTACCCCGCACCAGGGCCAAGTTGTGCCACAAGACCACTTTTTCCCCAAAAGCTATATTTCTGAAACAATTTATTTCAGATCCAAAATTATTGTTCTCAGGGATGCACCACATCCTGAAATATACGTACATTCTTAAGTTGAAGGCATTACTGTCATGGCCTCACTTTAAAGTCACTTTGAGTAAAAACTGGCTCAACTCACCCCACTTTCCCCTACTAGATTTAGTAGTTTTTGTTGTGGGGTGTACTCATTTTTGCATCACCCTAATTTGAGTAAAACTGAAAATGTGTAATCTAAGTTATTTTATTAACCTTACTTTCATGTTATAAGTTAAACAGATGTTATATAAAACTTAGTCTTGTCAACATTTTGTAAAATGATTTTGTTCATTGAGATATTGTTTAAAATGTTACTTTTCAAAGGGGGTGTACTCATTTACGCTGAGCACTGTATATATATATATATATATATATATATATATATATATATTTGTTTTTAGAAATAAGGTAAATCTCAATAGAGTGCTCACCACGTATTGGCAGAGCTTTTAACATCTATTCATGTGTTCTTCTTTGATTCACAAACACACATTACAAGCGAATATAAGCATGAATGAGATTTTACACTACAGATGCTTCACTGGAACAAAACAAACTACAGACTGCAAACCACATCAGGTCAAAGCTTTTAAGAAACACACCGCCTCACTTCCTGTTTGAGACTGACATCATCAGCTTAACCCTCATGTTGTGTTCAGGTCATTTTGACCCGGAGATGATTTTATTTTTCCCACAAATGCAAGTTAATGTTCTCGCATTGAGCTAAAACTTACTGTCATTGCTCACACGTCATAGCAACTTCCCAACATTTAGTACTTTTGGGGGACTGTGATAAACAGTACAAATTAGTTTCATAATGTTATTAAAATATTGTCCAAATTATCCACAAATAACTTCTCTCAAAAACTGAGGTGCAATGTCTAATATTAATGACTCCTATGATCAATCATTCAAATTATGTCCTAATTGAAAGAAAACAAGCTGACAAAAGATTTTATCCAATATTTGTTGATAATATAGCATAAGAGATTTACAGAGAGATTTTTTTTTATAATAAGGAGGGCCGTTTTTGACCGGGAACACTAAAGGGGCTTTAGACAAATTTGGAGTTGCATCACTCGCACCTGCGCACACGTAATGGTGGCAGAAAACACTGGTAATAATAGGTGACCGGGAACACTAAAGGGGCTTTAGCCAGTGCGCACACCACACACCAGCTACAGGTGGAGAGGAGAGAGAGTCATAGAGCCAATCAAGTGTATGCTCTCACCACACACCAGCTACAGGTGGAGAGGAGAGAGAGTCATAGAGCCAATCAAGTATGCATCTCTCACACACCACAGCACGGTGGAGAGGAGAGAGAGAGAGAGATAGAGACAATCAAGTGTATGCTCTCACCCACACCAGCTACAGGTGGAGAGGAGAGAGAGAGAGAGAGAGAGAGAATCACATGTATAGCTCAACCACACCCACTACAGGTGGAGAGGAGAGAGAGAGAGAGATATAGAGACAATCAAGTGTATGCTCTCACCACACACCAGCTACAGGTGGAGAGAGAGAGAGAGAGGTCATAGAGACATAGGTACAACAAGACCATCTACCTCACCAGCTACAGGTGGAGAGGAGAGAGAGAGAGAGATAGAGACAATCAAGTGTATGCTTTAAGCTTTAAGAATACGAAACATTTGCACTAAAACTTAACTAAAATTTAGTTTGTCCAGTCCTCATAGAAAAAGTAATAATTTTCGAATATTTTAAGTGTAAAATTACGGTGACATAATACTGCCCACACATAATATTTTTTCCACTCAATTATGTCGTTATAACGAGATCTTTTCTCGTTAAAACGAGATCTTTTCTCGTTAAAACGCCATATTTTCTCGTAATAACGAGATCTTTTCTCGTTAAAACGCCATATTTTCTCGTAATAACGAGATCTTTTCTCGTTAAAACCACATATTTTCTCGTAATAACGAGCTCTTTTCTCGTTAAAACGACATATTTTCTCGTAATGAGATCTTTTCTCGTTAAAACGACATATTTTCTCGTTATAACGAGATCTTTTCTCGTTAAAACGACATAATAACGAGATCTTTTCTCGTTATAACGACATATTTTTCTCGTTATGTGTCGTTATAATAGATATATGGTAGGGCTGAGGTGAGCGAGTGTCTGCGCTGCTCAGTCTGACATAAAGGAGGATCTGCACGCTGCTGAATTGAAATACACTGTTTTAAATGTATTTAATGTAATGGTTTTAATTATAGCAGCATGTTTATTAGGATTAATGTCCAATACAACATTATCCAATAACAGCACTCAGACCCATGACTTGTTTACAACTGAACAACTGAAAACTCATCTCTTTCAACTCTACTTGACTATATAAAAAAAAAAAAAAACTTTCACTTTTTCAAAATCTTTATCTTTCTCTCCTTCCCTTGCTAGCTTGTACTTATTTGAACAATGCCTGAGACTTGGTGTTATTGGCACTTCCTCTGTATGTTTGCCTCTTCAAGATTAATCGCTTTATGTACTCCCCAATTGTAAGTCGCTTTGGATAAAAGCGTCTGCTAAATGACTAAATGTAAATGTTTAGGCTATATATGATCAGATCAAAACAGTTATTTTTGAATAATTGACTCTGGGCTTGGAATATTTATTTATTTGAATGACTGAAGTTTGATTGAACAAATCGAAATATGAACAATAACGGTAAAGGCCTCCTCATGTCGTGGCCTCGCTATGTTGAGGGAACAACATCCATTTCTCGTTTAATGCATAAACAAACCTACTTGACCTTTATGAATTATTAAAGAAATTATTACATAATTAATTATTATATTGACCATAGGCTACCGGTCTGTAGGCAATGGCACGCGATGTACACAGCATTCAAGTTTATCACGAATAGGCTAATATTACATAAAGTACATAAAATAAAACTGCATGTGCACACAGTGATTTACATGATCATATCACCCACCTGCAGCACTTCTGCAAGCAGAGAACAACATAATAAAGCTAGGCGTTATATATTATAACGAATAAATAGGCCTATACTAAAAATATATTTTGACTTAAATAATCATTTAAGAAAATAAAAGAAATGTGCAACAAGCAGCCTACTCTAAAAAAAAAGTCCTGGATAAATTTTTTTTAACCCAAATGCTGAGATGAGCCTTTTGGGTAATTTATTTGAGTTATTTTTCCAGTGTTTGGGTAGTTTGTGTACATTTTATTTTATTTATAAAATTGTTTCTGTGCAGAATATCGTTCAAATGTATGCAGAGCAACATACAGGCGCAGGGTGTGAATAAATAAACAAACGTCCTCGCGTTGCGTCGGTTTTATTGCTTGATGAAGAATCTGATGCTTTGCTTAAAATAAACGATGTATTTATAAAGATACAGAACACAAATACTTTGGATGTTAAAACATGTCCTCAGAGCTGTTTACTGTTTGTTTTTGGTCAGGTTATGAAGGCAATCGCAGTTCATTTCGTCCATGAGTGAAGCGCAGAGCGGCGGTCTTATCCGTGATCAGTCCCCGCTGAACACGACTCCACGGGGTCTTTTAATATCAAAGAATAAAACAGTTTAACAAGAACAAACCTTAAAAATTCTCGCCAAGTTGTCCACTGTAATGTCATCCTCTCGAAGTACTGCAGACAAACTGCCCCTTGTGAGTGTATAGGTTGTTGTTCCCAAAGCCAAAGACATCTTTAACTTGCTGCAGGACCGCGACAAGAAACCGCGACAATTTAAGCAAAAATAACCGCCTTGCATCACATTACATCCATTTGACGTGCGATAGCGCCAGTACGCCGCTTAGAGGTAGTTTTAAGTCAATACTTTGGTAAAGCATTTGACTGAAATAATAGCTATACCATTGTTTATTATGACCATACAGCCCTTGGACTGCATTATTTCTTAAATGATTATATAAATTACATTTTGACCATTTGACCACAAATGACCTAGACATTTACAATACGTTGGCATATGTTTGTAAATGTATATTCACTTATTTATCCGATTTAAAGAACTTTTAAAATTTATTTTTACATGTCATTTTACATTACTATATTCTAAAACAGTAACCATACACCAAACCGTACGTGCAGCTGTAGTTTACCCCCCTTGTTTGCCACGGCCTCTGGATTAGCGTGCGAACGCTGATTGTTTTGAAATTGGAGGAATGGCGGCAGCAGGATGGAGAGATGGACGAAGCGCAGTTATCGCTGGTGATCTTGAAGGTGGAGGAGAGAGTAGTCTTCTGGAGCTTGGTTTGAATGAGCGCTGGATTTGCGACTGAACTGCTCAGAGGGAGTCTCTTGGTTTGGATCCGTGGATTCCGATGATTTGCGGGTTGCGACTGATGGAGTCTCGGTACAAGAGAAAAGTTCGTCATCTGTAGGAAAGGCTGGAAGTCCGGTATGTTTGGCCTGGTTCTGAACAACACTACAGGATGTTGCTGAAACAGCTGGGACTAGAAAGAGGTAAGCAGCTGCTTATATACTTTGGCTGTTGATTGAATGATTAGATGGGCTCGCTCCTCCCTAACTTACGTTTAAGAACTTCATTTAAACCTATTACTATTAACATTATATATAACATTTATTTACTTTATATTACAATTCTGACACTTTTTCTCACAAATGCAAGTTTATATCTGCTTGGTCTACTGTATAACTCTATTTAACTCAACAATAGTGAGTTTGTCAATTCTGAGGGAAAAAGACAGAAGTGTGGGATATAAACTCATGATTCTGAGCCAAGGGGAAAAGAGATGACGAGTTGTTTTTCTTTATCAGAATTGTGAGATATAATCTAGGAATTGCGAGAATAAGGTCAGAATTTTGAAATATAAACTCTGCAGGGATCACCCAGAAGCATTCTGTAAACGTTTTGTAAAACTTAAAGTAAACGTATTTAGCGTTTTGTGTGATTATTCTCAACAAAAGTTGTAATAATTGTTAATAATAAGTTGTATAATTGTAATAATAACAGTCACATGTTTAGCTCTTCTGATAGTATTTTGAGGTTTATGAAAGTAAAAATCCAGAATAAGAATAACTATCTTCCCCACTGTTTAAAACCATAGAGCAGAAAGAAGCAAATATTAACTTGAATGTGTAAGTGCTCCACTGGAACAAAGCAAATTACAGACTATAAACCACATCATGACAAAGTGTTTGAGAAACACACCGCCTCACTTCCTGTTTGGTGTTGCCATCAGACATAATTTTGACATATAGCCAAACAAATTTGAACTTAAATAATTTTACATTTTGGGTGTTTTCACATAAAGTATATTATAAATGAACCAAACCCAGTTCAGTTCAAGTGAATCAGAAAGGGAACCAGCAGCAGGTGACGTCAATGCTTTTGCTGTTCACAACCAAACTAAACAACACCCACAATGATGTGATCTGAGTGCATTTTATTTGTAGCTTCTTTTAGCAGGTCTGAGATCATTTGACGTGTTATTTTTATTTGTAGGTCCTTTTAGCAGGTCTGAGATCATTTGACGTGTTATTTTTATTTGTAGGTCCTTTTAGCAGGTCTGAGATCATTTGACGTGTTATTTTTATTTGTAGGTCCTTTTAGCAGGTCTGAGATCATTTGACGTGTTACTCAAATAAACTTGGTGTGTAAACACTCTTAAACTATTAAACCAAGTCAAAGCAATTCGCAGAAATGTAACACAAGCACTGTTTTCACTCAAAACATATCACAAAATAAAGTTATGAAACAATAAATATGTTGTTCAAAATGATGATCAATATTGTCCCGCATTAGTGAACATGTTCATATATTAATGTAAAGAACTACAGCTGTGTTTTTTCTGCTGACAAAGTGAGGAGAACTGACACACATCCGCTAAACATGACACTTAGACAAACTGGTTAAAAATAATCGAAAATCAGACGTTCATTCTGAGAAAAGCATTAACATCATTTTCTATTTTTTTTTGCAGATGTCATTTAAAAAATCTGTAATTTTCATTGTTTTAATTGTTCATTTCAAAGTGTAATTTTTGACATAAACTTCTCAAACTCTCTGAATCTCTAATGGAGAGTCTATTTAAAGATACAGTACCATACAACACCAAACTCATATTAACACAAATACATCTGATTGAACTGAACTGCTGAAAATAAGAAGAGCGAGTATCATAAACAGCAAAAGCACATGTCCACAGGACCTCCATCTTTCACACGCAGCACAGATAAATACATGTTCTCTGAAACTCTGTGTCTGATCCACACGTAACATATCATCACATCGAATCTGAATAATAAATAATATTGTGGATTCTTAGACCCTCCTACACATAATCATTATTTTATCTTCAGCTGAATACTGTTTTAGAAACAGAATAACAAAACAGAAGATAGAGTAGAATATAATGAAATACTCACAGAGTATGAGAGGCAGTGCACTGGACCCCATACTGACACATTAATAGACTGTTTTAACAGAGACGCGTGCGCTAAATCAGACACTTCCTTGTGTTTCACACGTCAAGAAGAGATGAGGGAGGAGACTAAACTCTACACAGAAAAAGACACCCATTCTAAGATATTTAGCTGCTCTTTCAGTGCATGTAAGCTGTGTTTCTACTGAAAAGACTGTTTCACAGAGAATGTCTCCAGGTAATTGTTCTCACACTGCATTATTGTGATGTTCACAGCCAGAGCCGCACACATTACAGACAGAGCAGTGAATAAAGTGAATAATGTAGGCCTGTTCATGTAAGGCCGGCTCTTATTTGAGTTATTCTCTCATCAACAATTACAGCGGTTCTGTTAATGACAAATAATCTGCTTTTACACAATGATTGAGATAATCAACAAGTAATCCAATGTATCTGTTATTAAATTCTAGCAATATCTGCATAATTTCCTTCTATTTGGAGATTATTAAAACATGATTCCTGTAATACTGTCATGAAAGTATTATTGCATACATCACCATATTTCATATATAAAGACTTCGCAGCAACAATAATCCAGAATCAAAACATATAATTGTTGTCATACAAATATATGAAGAAAGTAAATAAAGATATTAAGTTTAAAGGTGTGATTGATTGTGATTTCACTTTTTTAACTTTATTTAGTGTGTAGTGTTGCTGGAAGGGACTACAGCCAGCTTCTTCCCGAGCCGGTGACATCACAAACCCAGACATTTACATTTTTAATTACTTTATTAATCCCACAAGGGGCAATTCAAGCAGGGTAGCAGCATCATATAGCAGACACAAAACATCACATAGAAAAAAAATTAAGAATTATAAGTAACAACACAACCCAACATGCTTCATAAATAAATTCATTAAAAAAAAAAAAATATATATAAAAATATACAAAAAAAAAAAAACAATAAAAAGATACACTTAAGACTTTGAATTGCAAAAACGAAAAGCCTCTGGAACAAAGGTAAATTTATATCTATTAGATGAGCATTTAATGCTTCTAAGTCGTCTTTCAGAGGGCAGTACTTCAAAGAAAACCTTCAAGGGATGAGAGTCATCTCCCATGATACTCCGAGTTTTCCTTAACATTTGTTGCTAAACAAATAAACTCCTCCCCCGGGAACATGCAGCAAACTAAGTGGATTAGTGAATCACAACACACTGAGCCAGCTAACCAATCAGAGCCCATTGTGTATTTCTGAGGGAGGGGCTTCATAAAAACAGGAAATAACCAGAGTGTTCATAAGAGAAGGGACAGTGCAGTGAAGAGTAAAGGTAAATTATATGAAAATGTATGTTTTTTTTTTATTAAATATATATTTTTTTCAAACAAAGCATTAACATATGTAAGACTGCACCCCATAAACATAATCAAGCCTAAAAAAAGTCGACCACTCCTTTAAGATATTTCACTTCAATTTTTCTATGGTCACACTATCAGAGAATACATTTAAACATCAACACATGCAAATCACATGTATAAATGACTTAAAGTGAATATACTGTCACACATAAGTGACACATCAAGCCTATAATATTGATTCAGACGAGCCGCCTCAACAATATTTGAAATGTTTATTTCTTCTCTAAAAGGAGTAGTTACAAGACAGCAGTTAAGAGTCAAGGAGACTCTTGTGTATCTTCAGCAAGATTCTTTATTCAGTCATTCAGTCTAATGCAGTGAAACGCTGTAACATACATTTTGTAGAGCAGTTGTTATAGGTCAAGACAAAAGAGACATTAAAGCAGGCAAAGCAGCAATGGGACACTTGCCACAACTTCAAAGACTGGAGCAGGAAAAGCCTTCGTAGACAAAAGGTGATCGTCTCAGGTTTAACTATCGATATGGAGAACAAGAAATGGCAGAATCTCCCTCTAGAAATGTTGCTTCACCAGCTGGTATTATTGCCGCTTTACTGTCAAATAAAATATAAGATATGTTATTATATATAATACAATCTGACATTAGACAGTTTCTAAGTAACGGAAGTAAATGAAAATGACATGCACATGTTGCTGTGAATCGTTGTTGTAGTATTTTGAGGTTTATGAAACTAAAGATACAGAATAAGAATAGCTATCTTCACCACTGGTTAAAACCATAGTGCAGAAACAGAGCAAACGTCAGACCACAAACACCAGCTCCACTCTTTTATTAGATCTCTTTCTCACCGCAAGCAGCTTCTAAAGTTATCAATGCACAAATAACAATGTGTCTTCAATGATGAGCTAAAGAAGGGTTAGGGTTAGGTTAGCACTTGAAAATTAGAGGCATATTTAGGGGCGTAAATTTGGGGAGACAATAAATATACAATTTCTCAAGATACATTTTTTAAGGAGCGCAACAGCGCTCGTGTCTGTTGTAGACATTACTATCCGTCAAGCTAATGTTATTATTGCTAACATAGTGGACTCATTGAAAATCACACTTGCATCATCTGTATTAAAGTGAAAATAATCATATTTCTATATTTTTAGGGGGGACAACCCTCAGCTGGGGGTCCTGGCCCCCTGGTATTTCCGCCTAAGGACAACTGGGCGGGAGCTACAAACGGTTTGAAAACATGAGTTGCACAGCCATTGGCCAGCAGTTATTCCAGACAATAACCAATCAAAATGCTTGAAGCTACACCGTTCAATGAGCGCATGACAGCCCTGTGCTTAAATGGGTCTGTTTTTGGTTTGGACCAGTGTTGCTACTTTAACACTATTGCCGCAGGTTGTTTTTGAAGTCCGCGGTTTGAAGCGACCCCAATAATGTCATATTTAGCCACTGAAATTTGAATTCACGAGGGGAACCCCACCAAAAAAAACAAGTATTTTATACTCAAGAACACAATTTTTAACGGGAGACCCCCCTCGAAATGTGATTGGCTAGTTTTGGGCTAGTTTTGAGTAGCAATTGGATGCGTTTTGTTGTGAAAATCTGGCAACCCTGGTTTGGACTTATTTCTAGTGTTGCATCTAACAGCAACAAGTTTTGTTCTACGCAATGGCCAGAACCAAGCAAACCGCTAGTAAATCCACCGGAGGCAAAGCCCTGAGAAAGCAGATGGTTATTAAAGCCGCTCGTAAGAGTGCACCCGCCACCGTTAAGAAGCCCATCGTTACAGGCCCGGTACCGTGGCTTTGAGAGAGATTTCTATGAAATATGATTTACTTTAATATTATATTTTATATTGTTTTACAACTTTAAGTTGGTGCTGTTAAAATAATTAATGACGGTATAAGTGGTCAGAATTAATTGAATTGTTATGCTATTAAAAATTGTATTTAAAAAGTAGTTCTTTAAACCCTTATTATTTCCACAATGTGCATTGCAAGACAGAACTGGACTAGAATTAGACATAACGAGTGACGTTTAGTGATGGTCCAAGCACCGATTCGTGACGCTCCGAAACTTTTGAGAATCATTTGTTTTGAAACAGTTCTTCTGAGCATGTATCAAACTGCTAGAGTCACATGATTTCAGTAAACGAGGCTTCGTTACGTCATAACTGTTTCGTAACGTGTCTAAATGTAAATGGCTGGGGGTGATATCTGTAAATCCGTGAATCATGCGAGTTCATTGAGATTGCTCCCAGTCTTTAGTCTGATTGTTTGTTGCATTTGCACACTTTTGACCAGCAGGCGGCACCAGCACGTGGTGTATCGAGCACTTCGAATATGTGAATCATTTTGCGAAGCATTGGTTCAATTGATTCAAAGTTTCGAAAAGGTTAGTTTATCCCGTATAGTGACGTTTAGTGGAAACACCCATGATAATGGTTTCACCTAGGTCCTTTAGCGAAGTATAACCTCAAAATGCTAAAATAAAAAATAATAATAATTATTATTATTACAATATCTAGAACCAACCTCAAAAGTCTCAACTTTTCACAAAAAGTTGCCAAAAACGAAAAGAAAGTAAATACAGGTAAATGTGGTAAAGATAAAGGAAGTTAAATGTATATATTTTACAAATGATGACAGTATAAAAATGATAACAAAAGCTGAAATATAACAAAAAATTCTGAAGTGAAATTAGGAAATGCTTACTTGTAACTCTACACGACACATTTGAATCAGTAAATTATTCCTGTGATCTGCAAATACATCAAATAAAACCTTTATTCATACAAATTTATTTTAGTCAACACACTCTATTAATACAAAGTAAGAGACAAATACTGCATCCCAGCACATATGACACGATGAGGATGCCCTGTGTCTCTCAGTATCTGATTGACATGATTGTGCATGAATTGTGGTATAATTGTTGTGTCTGTGGTTTAAACGATGTTCATGCACTGAGTAGTTGGTGCCCTGATGTAATCATATTTTTTTCTCCGTCATCTTGATGCTTATAATTAAATGGTGGTGTGTGTCATCATGGGTGTTTCTCAAACGGAAGGCTGCATCCTACAAAGGCTGCATTTCTCGACTGTCACGTCATCAAACTTAGCTGAAGGCCATCTCAATCGGTGTCACGGTCCTGCTGTTGTGCCCTGGCTGGCCACCAGATGTCTCTGTGTGTTTGTTTGAGCACATGGCTTGTTGTTTGTTGTTGGTGCCATGTGCTCTCCTCTCTGTTGTCTGACCCAGCCCTTCTTGTTATCTCATTATTGTTTCAGTTACGCCACCTGTGTCTTCCTCGTTACCCTGCTAATTGGTCTCCCCATTTATTATCCTGGTGTCTGCAGTCCTGTGCTGGCACTCACTAGTCTACTAAGTGATAAATCTGAAGCTAGGCAAGATTTAGTATTTTAAGCTTTACTGAGGCGATGGGAGTGATTTACATTTTAAAACCTCTGATTGGCTTTAAATTGACCAATTAAATAATTGTGTGGGTTGGTCCATGGAGATGCCCAATCACAGATCGCCATTTTCCTTTTTGAGATTAGCATAGGACAGTGTATAAAAGTTTGTGTGGTCTCATAAAATGTAATTCACAAACCTGATAATGTTTTAATTTGTTCTGACTCAGTTCTTTTAAATCAATTCACCAAGATATTCTCTTTTTATTATCCTACAAATACATTCAAGAATTGTTTAAAATGATACATCAGTCAGTGTTATTTGTGTCCCAGTACACAGAGGAATAAGGAGAAATGAAGAATTGGATAAATTATCAAAGCAAGCTTTACAGAAAGAAACTATAGAGTTACATTAGGTAAATCAGAGATAAAGGTTTTAATCTGGAGTAAAGTGAATAAAGAATGAATAGTTAAGTGGAACAATGTGGAAATGGGTAGATTAATTTATAGTTGAATAAATAAAGCAAATCAAAATATAAAGTGTACAGGTAAGTCAAGGAAAGAGATAATCTTTAACAGAATATTATAGTACTCAAATTTAATATCACACTAAAAATAATAGAGAAATGGGTTATGTGAATACTGTAATGTTGAAGAAACAATACTTCATGTATTTATTGAATGTAGGAAGAAGGGGTGGTTCTAGGATTTCATCATTGGGGGGCGTAGCCCTCACTATTGTTGCTGATAACACCACCTAGTGTTGTTGCTGATAACACCACCTAGTGTTGGGGCTGATAACACCACCTAGTGTTGGGGCTGATAACACCACCTACATTTACATTTACATTTATGCATTTAGCAGACGCTTTTATCCAAAGCGACTTACATTGCATTCAAGTTACAGTTTCTACATTTTTTATCAGATCTTGCTTTCCCTGGGAATCGAACCCATGATCTTGGCATTGTTAACGCCATGCTCTACCAGTTGAGCTACAGGAAAGCTACATCATGTTAATGTTAAAGCGCCACCTGCTGGCAGAGAGTGAATCTGCATTAATTCAGTCTGTCTCCTGTTTTGTTTCGTACAGATGTTTTATGTAGAATAGTTTCACAAAACTAAAGTCAGACCATTTAGTTTTTGCTTCAAATTTCGAAATTATAAAATCCAATTTAGATTTAAAAACTGCTCGTGCTGGATGTGTTTTCTATTTGTTTGGATTGAGTTGTGTTTAAAATACAGAAGTTGCCTCTAATTTTACATTGAAAAAGAGCACAGACAAAGCCTTAGTTTGTTTATATGAGATTTATTTAATTTGTGTAATTCATTTGATTTATTGGGGTTTTAAAATTTTGTTTTGTTGTTTGACATATTTCAATTTTGAAATGTGCAGCATTTCATCTGACACTTTATAAATAGACACCTTTTAATTTCCTAATTGAAAATATTTTAAAAGTTTTTTTTTTTTTAGGGGGGAATAATATCATGAAATCAGTATTTAAAAACTGATTTAGCCTCAATAATTAGCTGAAATAACTGTTGCTAATCAATAGAACAAAGACTTGAGACTGACTTGGACTCCTCCTCAAAGTCTTAAAGGGACAGTTCACCCAAAAATGCAAATTCTGTCATCATTAACTCACCCTCAAGTAGTTTCACACCTGTATGAATGTGTTTGTTCTGCTGAACACAAAGGAAGATATTCTGAAGAATGTGGGAAACAGAGCATTTCTGGGGCACCATTGACTTCCAGAGTATTTATTTCCTGCTATGGAAGTCAATGGTGCCCAAAAACAGCCTGGACTTGACTTGGACTTGGACCTCGTTTGTTTGGACTTGTTTGTTACTCCTTACTACTGTATTTGGTAAAGAGAAGTATTATGTGAAATTAATTAATGAAAAAAAATGTCCAAAAGTTTAAAATAACTGAAATAAACTGCACTAAAAGATTACATTTTATGATTTTTTTTAACCTGATTTGTATTGATTTTAAGATGTTGTGTTTGTCTTTGTTTGGTTTTCTTGAATGCATTGCACTTTGGGCTGCTCTTGAAGCAGTAGAATTGTTCTATATAAGAAAAGAAACAAACTAGACTTGACTTGGACCTCAGAGACTTGTGAACATGTCTGCTAATGCTCGAAAGGCACTCAATGATTGCAGGAAGATCATCTATCACTGCTTTTACTGAACATAACTGACATACCCACTGTGTTTGATAGCTGCACAAGTTCAGCTGGATGCAATCCTAGTTGCTTTTGGGTCTCTGCTGATGTGTGATGGTTCATATAAATAAAACAAAAAACTGTAAATAAAACAGTAAAACAAACACCACACTGACAAGTTCTTTACAAATTCATAACTAATTTACAAAAAAATACTTCCATCTTCTGTCTGCCCATTCTTTATTCTGTTTTCTTACATTTGGATCTGTTTCAAAAAGGGAAATGGACCCCAAACTCACTTAAACTGGGGTAGTTATAATGAAGGGGAACGTTTTAATACATTGTTTTCTATTTTAAAGTGTTACAGAGATTGAAAATTGTAAAAAGTTACAATATTTTGGAACAACATAAGAATGAGAAAATGTCAGGGTTTTTATTTGAGGCTTAATTATTCTGCTAAAGGATGTATTGATCTATCATAACTATTTAACTGTCATATGAGCATCAAATAGTTTAGGGAAATAGAAAGTAAGATACATTTTGTGTAAAACAGCTGAATTGTGGACACTGTTCAATATAGTAAAGTGTGTTTAGTTGTCAGAACAATAGAAAATGTTCTCTCTATTCTTGATCATTTCTTACCTGTCTCTATCTCTCTATCTCCTGTGGTCCCTTCAGTCTCTTTCTCTCTATCTCCTGTGGTCCCTTCAGTCTCTTTCTCTCTATCTCCTGTGGTCCCTTCAGTCTCTTTCTCTCTATCTCCTGTGGTCCCTTCAGTCTCTATCTCTCAATCTCCTGTGATCCATTCAGTCTCTATCTCTCAATCTCCTGTGATCCATTCAGTCTCTATCTCTCTATCTCCTGTGATCCCTTCAGTCTCTATCTCTCTATCTCCTGTGGTCCCTGCAGTCTCTATCTCTCTATCTCCTGTGGTCCCTTCAGTCTCTTTCTCTCTATCTCCTGTGGTCCCTTCAGTCTCTTTCTCTCTATCTCCTGTGGTCCCTTCAGTCTCTATCTCTCAATCTCATGTGGTCCCTTCAGTCTCTATCTCTCTATCTCCCGTGGTCCCTTCAGTCTCTTTCTCTCTATCTCCCGTGGTCCCTTCAGTCTCTATCTCTCTATCTCCCGTGATCCCTTCAGTCTCTATCTCTCTATCTCCTGTGGTCGCTTCAGTCTCTATCTCTCTATCTCCTGTGATCCCTTCAGTCTCTATCTCTCTATCTCCTGTGGTCTCTTCAGTCTCTATCTCTCTATCTCCTGTGGTCTCTTCAGTCTCTTTCTCTCTATCTCATGTGGTCCCTTCAGTCTCTTTCTCTCTATCTCCTGTGGTCTCTTCAGTCTCTTTCTCTCTATCTCCTGTGATCCCTTCAGTCTCTATCTCTCTATCTCCTGTGGTCCCTTCAGTCTCTTTCTCTCTATCTCCTGTGGTCCCTTCAGTTTCTTTCTCTCTATCTCCTGTGGTCCATTCAGTCTCTATCTCTCTATCTCCTGTGATCCCTTCAGTCTCTATCTCTCTATCTCCTGTGGTCCCTTCAGTCTCTTTCTCTCTATCTCCTGTGGTCCCTTCAGTCTCTTTCTCTCTATCTCCTGTGGTCCCTTCAGTCTCTATCACTCTATCTCCCGTGGTCCCTTCAGTCTCTTTCTCTCTATCTCCCGTGGTCCCTTCAGTCTCTTTCTCTCTATCTCCCGTGGTCCCTTCAGTCTCTATCTCTCTATCTCCTGTGGTCCCTTCAGTCTCTATCTCTCTATCTCCTGTGGTCCCTTCAGTCTCTTTCTCTCTATCTCCTGTGGTCCCTTCAGTCTCTTTCTCTCTATCTCCTGTGGTCCCTTCAGTCTCTATCTCTCTATCTCCTGTGGTCCCTTCAGTCTCTATCTCTCTATCTCCTGTGGTCCCTTCAGTCTCTCTCTCTCTCTCTCTCTCTGAGTGCATGCTGGGAGTGAGTGGAGCGTTGTGAGCTGAGTGTGAGCGTGACTCGTGCTTGTTTTTTCCTTTTTCTTTTATTTCTCTTTTTTTGGTGTATGGTTTAGAAGTATCTAGTTTTGGTTGGTGGGTTAGGTATTTTCTTTGGGTTTGTGGGGGTGGGTGTTTTGGGGTGTGTGAGGAACATGGCGGTTCCAGGTGCACAGGTTTTGAGTTCACTCACGCGTCGTCACGGAGTAAAAGTGACGTCTACAGTGAGTGTTGAGAGTTGTTGTTTGGCTGTGGGGGAAGTTGTGGCACATGAGAATATAATTTCTGCCTCTAGGATGAACAGCGCTATTGTTATCTTTTTTAATACGATAGAAAAAGCAAACGAAGTAGTTCAGAGGGGAATTATTATCGACGGCGTTCTCACGCCTGTTTTGACACTTTCATTACCGTCTAAAAGAGTCACAATCTCAAATGTCCCGCCGTTTATTAGTGATGTTGTTTTAACACAAGCACTATCTCGCCATGGAAAATTGGTCTCCTCGATTAAAAAAATTCCAATTGGCCGTGTTTCCCCTTTACTGAAACATGTTGTGTCTTTTAGACGTTCCGTTTACATGGTTTTAAACAACGACGCTGATCTAGATTTTGTGCTGAATTTCCGAGTGGATGATTTTGATTATGTGGTTTTCATCACCACGGATAAGATCAAATGCTTCGGCTGCGTTAATTTCGGCCTTTTGGTTCGAGCTTGTCCTAACAAACAAGTGGAAGAAGACAATCGTTCAGCTGACGCGGAAGGTGCAGCTAATGGTACTGTGCAGACGACTGGTGTGACCGGTGAGACCGAGGCCGAGGCGGAATCAGCGGTGGCGCGGGCGAGCGATCCTGATGGAGCTCAAAGCGCTGGGACTTCAAAGGATGCTTTGGTTTCAGTGGAGGAGGAAATCGAAAGTGAAAAAAATGTTGAAACCGAGGAAGACAAAGGTGAGTCAAGCGATACAAGAGTTGTAGAAGTTGTTATGAGGGATGTTCGGGGGGCTGACAGTAGGCCTAATGAAATTGTTTCAGAACAAATGGTGTTTAAAGTGCCATTAAAAAGGAAGAAGACTGATAAAGTTCATGATTATAGACAACAAAAGAAAATAGATCTTGAAGATGTTACTGAACATATTGATTCAGAGAGTGACAGTGAGTTATCTGACTCGAGTATTACTTTGTCACAAAGTGAGTTTTCCAGCCGCAACTACGATGTAGATGACATTAAACTGTTCCTTCAGTCAACGAAGAATAAGAGGGGGGATTTAGTCAATGAGTACTTCCCAGATGTAGGACAGTTTCTGGAAAAAGCTAAGAATTTTATGATTTAAAGCTGTTTTTCAAACAAGGAGGTGTATCGTTTAAAGAAAATAGTGCGGAAACCCAACATGAATTTAAATGATGGCAGTGAGAAAGTTTAAATCTATGACTATGAATCATAGTTTGATTTTATTTTTGTTTTTAAGCATGATTGAAGTGTGTATTGCGTCATTGATTGTGAATGGTGCTAGAAATGGAAAAAAAAGAGCTGATTTGTTTGAAGTTATTAAACAGAAAAAAATAGATGTTATTTTTATTTAAGAGACACACAGTGATGTTAAAAATGCTGCTGATTGGATGCAGGAGTGGGATGGCATTTCTGTCCTTAGTCATAATACCACACTTAGTGGTGGTGTGGGTATTTTATTCACTAAGAGTTTTAGTCCAGTCTCTTATCAAGTTGATGAGATTGTGAAAGGAAGACTCTTAAAAATAAGAGCTATTTTTGAAAAATATTCCTTTGTTTTTGTTTGTGTTTATGCTCCAACATCAGCAATGCAAAGATTGGTGTTTTTAGATGCACTTAGTTCAACTTTACAAACATGTAGTATTGAAGATTATTTATTTTTAGGAGGAGATTTTAATTGTTCTCACTAAGATGATAAATGTGAATGATCTATGTGATGTTTGGAGGCATTTTCATGATGGTCAGAGACAGTATACATGGGCTCATGCTCGTGACAATGTTCTATCTCTTGCTAGATTAGATCGTTTCTATGGTTTTACACATCAGTTGGGTATTTTTAAAAGTTGTGTCATTTCACCGGTCAGTTTTTCTGATCATCATATGGTATTGTTTTTTTTCTTCTTAAATCAAATTAAACCACACAGTGCATACTGGCACAATACTAATGTATTGTGTAGTAAGGATTTTAAGGATGTATTTAAAGTATTTTGGGAAGAGTTTAAAAAGACACAAGATTCTTTTAAAGACCTACAGCAATGGTGGGATTTTGGAAAGGTCCAAATAAAACAGTTTTGCCAACAGTACACTCGAAATGTCACCAAAGAATTAAATAGTTCTATGAAAGCCTTGGAGGCATAAATAATTAAATTACAGAGTTTAGCTGATTCAACAAGTAATCAAAGTTATACAGAGATGATCTCAAACAAGAAAACCCAGCTAGCTGACCTTCTGGGGGTGAAAACACAAGGAGCTCTGGTTCGTTCTCGTTTTTTAAGTATTGAACAGATGTATGTACTATCTAAATATTTTTTTAGCCTTGAAAAGAAAAATGGGCAAAAACGTTTTTTGCACTCTCTACGCTCTGAGGCAGGAGTGATTGTATCTAGTCATGCAGAAATACGAACAAGAGCTTGTGGGTTTTATGAGAACTTGTACAAGAATGAGTTGGGAACAGGATGGGATACTGAAAGTGTTTTTTTTTAAGGATTGACCCAAGTGTCAGACTGTGCCAATGCAGAGCTCTCAGGAGCATTAAACCTGGGGGAGTTGCATAAGGCCCTTCAAGGCATGAATTCTGGGAAGGTGCCAGGAATTGACGGCCTTCCTGTTGAATTTTATAAAAAAAATTGGACAGAGGTAGGGGAGGACCTTTTGCGGGTGCTTAATGATAGTTTGGGCTCAGGTAAGTTGCCTTTGAGTAGTCGTAGAGCGGTCATCACTCTCCTCC
The DNA here is from genome assembly GCA_027474115.1 of Schizopygopsis malacanthus. Classification (NCBI taxonomy): domain Eukaryota; kingdom Metazoa; phylum Chordata; class Actinopteri; order Cypriniformes; family Cyprinidae; genus Schizopygopsis; species Schizopygopsis malacanthus. Next base: position 72,386 of record JAPDDM010000079.1, read on the forward strand.
CCAAAAAAGGAGATTTGTTAGAAGTTAAGAATTGGCGTCCTGTTTCGCTCCTTTGCTCAGATTATAAAATACTCTCAAAGGCTTTAGCTAATAGGTTAGCTAAAATTATAGATCAGGTGGTACATCCAGATCAGACTTATTGTGTCCCTGGTAGGTCCATTTTTGACAATATTACCCTTATTATGGATATGTTTGATGTCTCCAAGTTGCTCAACATTAATATTGGACTGATTTCATTAGATCAAGAAAAGGCGTTTGATAGGGTCGAACACCCTTATTTGTGGAGAACTTTAAAAGCTTTTGGTTTCTGTCAGGATTTTATTGATAAAGTGAAAGTGCTCTATGGTGATGTTGAGAGTGTGCTTAAGATAAACGGTGGCTTATGCACTCCTTTTAAGTTCTCTAGGGGTATTAGACAGGGCTGTTCTTTATCTGGAATGTTATATGCACTTGCTATAGAACCTATGTTGCAACAATTAAGAGAACATATTTGTGGTTTGAATCTACCTATTTGTAAAAGCAGCATTTCTTTGTCTGCTTATGCTGATGATGTGGTAGTTTTAATTAACGGATAAAATGATGTACAGGTTTTAATGAAAGTTTTAGAAGATTTTAGAGTTTTGTCATCAGCAAAGGTTAATTGGAACAAGAGTGAAGCACTTTTAATTGGAAATTGGCCAAAAGGGAAACCAAGCCTTCCTGATGGTTTAACCTGGGGAACAGGAGGTTTTAAGCATTTAGGAATGTATTTGGGAGATGAAATGTCCATTCAGAAAAATTGGGAAGGGGTTGTTGATAAGGTGAAAGGCAGGCTTGACAAATGGAAATGGGTAATACCAAAGTTGTCATATAAAGGGAGGACATTAATTGTGAATAATTTAGTAGCTTCCTGCCTTTGGCATAGGCTAGCATGTTTGGATCCTCCCGCACAACTTCTAACAAAAATTCAAGGGATGTTGGTTGATTTTTTTTGGGATAAATTACACTGGGTCCCTCAGAGTGTGCTGTTTTTACCTAAAGAGGAGGGTGGCCATGGTTTGATACATTTGAAAAGTAGAATAGCAGCTTTGCGTTTGCAATTTTTACAAAGATTTCTGTATAAATCATCAACAAATGGCTGGCGAGCTGTTACATGTTAAAAGTTATCTGGGATTAACGTTTTCTGTCACTACGATGGATTTCCATCAATTGTAAAAAATGAGGGGAAAAGAAACATGCAGCGCACTGTTGTTCTGCTGGCACACCAAAAATCATCCCGCCACGGCTGGAGCTTCTGACAACATAGTAATGCCGCTCACATCATTCACAGTCGTTATTAGCAGAGAACACAGAGCAGAACTTGAATTTCGGCGTGCGATTGTGGATGTCAATAATAATTATACTCATTCCCGCAGGATCCAACGGAATGTATCACACTCACTCACGCGCTCTCATTTTCTGTGCGCCCTCAGATCACGGTGAGGAGAGTGATAGCTTTTATTAATTATTGAGGGAGTTTTCAAATGTGACTTTTGTGTTTAATACAACAGATCAATAAACAAGTCCAGCATGATTTTACTCTATATCATCAACAAAAATAGTTCCCTTTCAGTCGGTCACTCCGAGTCACATCGGATGACCGACGAATTGGGATCTCGCCAGAGAGACCTATCCATTTCGAGTGTAACTAAACGAGCCAATGGACATTGGCATGCGATCATTGCATCCAGCTGCCGCTGATCACAGCGTGAGTATAAGAGGCAGCCGGTGCACCGCATTAATCATCCTTTCGCTTCGGAGCCGAGCGGTGGTGCTTCACTACTGCTCTTCCTGTCGCTGCGAGTGAGAAGCTTGAGCGAGTGCGGGCGTTACGGCACAGCAGCGGTGGTCGCGGTCTCACGGGAGAACAACGGTCCGTGAAGACAGTCACACCAGGAGTGTGCGGTGGCCAGCTCCCCTGCGTGCTTCAGCACTAAAGAGCAAATTTCTCTATTAACACGGGTGATCGCGTCTTTATAAAGATGTCTTATCACCCGTGCGTTTCTGGGTGCGGTCGATCTCTGGCACCTCAGGACGGTCATGATCACTGCCTCACGTGTCTGGGCATTCAGCACGCTGAGGAAGCTTTCGTGGATGGTTCATGTTCTTCTTGTGGGGACATGACCATCTCGGAGTTGCGCAATAGACTCCGCTGTGTCAAACATGGCGGGGTCCCTCTGCCTCGGCCGCGATCTGGCGTTCGTCCTGGCACAAAAAAGCAGGGCGGCACAGCATCCGGTGGAGTCAGAGGTGATCTGAGGATTACGGTGAGGGCTTCCCCAAGTGGAGTTCCTCACCCCTCAGGCACTCCGCAGCCGGCGGGGCTACCGTTGGTTCGGACTGGGGCCTCTGCTGAGTGGGGTACCCCACCCGTTTCCTTCGGTGCCTCCCCTGATGACCAGATGTCGGTCGATGCATCGGAGGGCGAGCCCTCTCTCTCCGGGGATGACGACTCTGCTGCGTTGCCCCCTTCGGTGTGGTAGCGTTGTCCGAGCCAGACCCAGAGATGACGGCTATGCTTTCCCGGGCCGCCGAGAACGTCAGGCTCGTGTGGAATACTCCACCGCGTCCCGACCTTTCTAGGTTGGACGAGTGGTTTCTCGGGGGGGGGGGTCGCGCTGAAAACAGCGCCCCCTTCCGGTGCCATTCTTTCCGGAAGTGCATGAGGAGCTTACAAGGTCATGGAAGGCACCTTTTACTGCCAGAAATAAACCTTGTGGCTCCTCCCCCCTCACCACCCTCGATGCTGGAGCCGCTTTGGGGTACACGGGCATCCCCTCTGTGGAGCGGTCTGTGGCCATGCAATTGTGTCCAACAGTCGCTTCCACTCTGCGGGGTGAACCGTGTCTCCCCTCACGGGCCTGTAAGTACTCGTCAGGCCTCACTGGCAGTGCTTATAGAGCCTGTGGGGAGGTGGCTTCTGCCCTACACACCATGGCGTTACTGCAGGTCCATCAGGCCAAAGCAATGAGAGACCTGCACGAGGGTGGGCACGACCTGGCGGTTCTACATGAGCTGCGTGCTGCGACGGACCTCGCGCTCCGAGCGACGAAGGTGACCGCACAGTCTCTGGGTCGTGCGATGTCCACGCTTGTGGTCCAGGAGCGCCATCTCTGGCTGTGTCTCACTGACATGAAGGAGCAGGAGAAGGTACAGTTCCTGAATGCTCCCGTGTCACAGACCGGCCTTTTCGGCGATGCTGTCGAGAGCTGTGCCCAGCAGTTTTCGGCAGCACAGAAGCAGACTGAGGCGATCAAGCACATCATGCGCCGGAGGAAACCCGATGCAGGGATGTGGATGGCACGAAGGGACCTCAGATGCTTCTGACTCCAGAGGAGGAGGTGGCGGGCGAGTCGTTGGTCTAACGAAACCTGAGGTAACCCAAGGTTGTGGGTTCGAATCCCAGCTCCGGCAGGAAGTCCACGACTGCTCCCCGGGCGCCGCACAGTCGGCTGCCCACTGCTCCAAGTTTGTGCACTTGGATGGGTTAAATGCAGAAAACACATTTCACTCCTCATTATACTCTGCATAATTGTGTATGTGACAAATAAAGCTCATCTGAGCTTAATTTGTATAATTTGTATTTATCTCCAGAAACCACCCACTGCCAAGGGTTCTACTCCCTAACCGAGGCAACGCTCAGCACGGATGCACTGGCACACAGCTGGCTCCCGGGCCTGCGCAAATATGCGTTCCCCCCAGTGAGCCTACTAGCACAGACACTGTGCAAGATCAGGGAGGACGAGGAGCAGGTCTTGTTAGTGGCTCCATATTGGCCCAACAGGACCTGGTTCCCGGAACTCATGCTCCTCGCGACAGCCCCTCCCTGGCCAATTCCTCTGAGGAAGGATCTGCTTTCTCAGAGACGGGGCACCCTATGGCACCCGCGTCCGGACCTGTGGAAACTCCACGTATGGTCCCTGGATGGGACGCGGAGGTTCTAGCTGACCTACCCCAGGAGGTAGCACTCACTATCACTTCAGCAGGGGCACTGTCCACGAGACGGGCCTATACTCTGAAGCGGAACCTGTTCGTCGAATGGTGTTCCTCCCACCAGGAGGACCCCCGGAGATGCTCGATCAGAGCTGTGCTTTCCTTTTTACAGCAAGGGTTGGAGCGTAGGCTGTCCCCTTCCACCCTTAAGGTTTATGTGGCCGCTATTTCTGCTTACCACGACCCCGTAGAGGGGAAGTCGGTGGGGAAGCACAATCTGGTTGTCAGGTTTCTTAGGGGGGCCAGGAGGTTGAACCCTCCTAGGCCCCCCTCTCTACCCTCTTGGGATTTGGCTTTGGTGCTAAGAGCCCTAATAACTGCCCCCTTTGAGCCTTTGCAGTCAGTCGAGTTGAAGTTTCTGTCTATGAAAACCCTACCCCGGCCCGGCTATGTGCCCAAGGTTCCTACCACTCCCTTCAGGGACCAGGTAGTGAATCTGCAAGCGCTGCCCCCGGAGGAGGCAGACCCAGCCCTAGCTTTGCTCTGTCCGGTACGCGCACTGCGACAGTACACGGATAGAACTCAGAGCTTTAGGACCTCAGAGCAGCTCTTTGTCTGCTACGGAGGACAGCAGAAGGGGAAGGCTGTTTCCAAGCAGAGGATGGCCCACTGGATAGTGGATGCTATCACCTTGGCCTATGAAGCAAAAGGTGTGCCCTGCCCGCTCAGGTTGCGTGCTCACTCCACTAGGGGTGTTGCATCGTCCTGGGCGCTGGCTCGTGGCGCCTCGCTAGCAGACATCTGTAGAGCTGCGGGTTGGGCGACTCCCAACACGTTCGCTAGGTTCTATAGCCTGCGTGTCGAACCGGTTTCCTCCTGTGTTCTCACCTCAAACGGGTAGTGGCACTGAGAGGCCCTGTTCAGAGTCGGCTTGCGGCGTCCCTAAACGCCTTATTCTCCAGAGAGTTCCCTAACCAGGCAAACCCTGTCGAGTCCTCCAGCACTCCAGTGTCCAGACGTGGCGGAACGTACGGCGCCAGGCCTTTCAGCCAATGAATTCTTGAAATCTGGTGTGAGGCTAGTGCCCATATGAGTGACCCTGTTGGGATCTCATATGTGTTCCCCAGGTAGACCATGTTCTGCCGTCTCTAATGATGCAGCCTGAGCCATCACAGAGACTTCCATGTGCATTTGGGCCCTACGGGGTTACTTCACGTGAGTAATGTCACTTAACCCCCTCTGGGAGGAGGTGACTCCGCAGTGTGCCTCTTCCAAGTGGAAGGGCACACTTTCCCAGTGTATTCAAGTCCTACTGTTTGGGTTGCTCTAGGGACAGCAGTAGTCGACCTTCTCTGTGTAGCCCGGTCCTATCGTCTGCCTTATAGGAAGGATCAGGAGGTCTACACAGGGCGCTGGAAGGGGCAGCTCCTGTGGTGCTTTGGTAGGGATCCCAATTCGTCGGTCATCCGACGTGACTCGGAGTGACCGACTGAAAGGGAACGTCTCGGTTACGTATGTAACCCTCGTTCCCTGAAGGAGGGAACGGAGACGTCACGTCCCGTCACCACAGTTGCTGTACCACCGCTGGGCGGCCGGGTCTCCGGCTTGGCTCCTCAGCGAAAACATGATTAATGCGGTGCACTGGCTGCCTCTTATACTCACGCTGTGATCAGCGGCAGCTGGATGCAATGATCGCATGCCAATGTCCATTGGCTCATTTAGTTACACTCGAAGTGGATAGGTCTCTCTGGCGAGATCCCAATTCGTCGGTCATCCGACGTGACGTCTCCGTTCCCTCCTTCAGGGAACGAGGGTTACATACGTAACCGAGACGTTCTACATAAAGAAACAGCTGAGGCGCTCCGCATCCCTAAAAGCAAACACAGCGGTGTTTCATTCGTGAATGAAAGTGCTTTTTATCCGAATCTAGTGAGTCAGTGATTCAAGTTTAACCTTTCATAAAGACAGTCACGTGCTTCATTCCGGAATTAATCAGCCGTTCAAACAAACAATTGAATTAATGATTCAGTGAAAAAGATCCGTGACTTGCTGCAAGCTGCTGGTGGTTTCAGTAAAATTTTTAGCGTATCATAAGTTATTTAATTCATTAATTATTTCTGTATTCAAAATTTTATATTTCAAACTTTAATCTCCACATGTATCTATGAATTTAATTGCACTCATGCCACATCTGAGCCTCATTAAACGTCTGAAAATGTACTTATAACTACAAGCCACTTTTGTGTTCTTCTGTGCCACCTCTGTATTACAAATTCATTTTTTTATTAATACTAATTTCATATGATTGGTAACTTGTCTTATTCTACTTCTTATTATATTGTTTTAAATATAATTTTTAAAAAGCTTATAACCATACATTTTTTTTAATTTATAGATTAAAATGATGCCATTGCAAAGGTAAAAAGAAAATACCCCGGTAAATCACTTTAAGGAGTCAAATGTCACCTCGTATTAGGGAGGCTAATTTTTGATCAGAATTTTTGATTATTGTTTAGAAGGTGATACTAAATTGTTTAAATTAGGAGGACAAGCACTCCTAAAAAGAAAAAGAAGCATCGAGTCATGTGTAACATATTATATCCATGCATGAGGTCTTAAAGAGACAGCAGCCTAAATAAACCTGCTGCTGTCTTTCATTATACAGTGAAGACTATCCAGTGTTATTTTGCAGTTGAATAGAGTGTAGTTAGACCTAACTTGAAAAAAATAAGTACAAATTATTTAATTGTATTTTGTTATTGTTTTTTTCCGTGCTATTGGTTGTAATTATTTGTTTGTGTTATTATTTAATTATTTTCTATTTACTTGTCTTTTTTAGATCAAATAAATTCAATTGTAAGTGCACATGAATCTTGGGTGAGGAGGGAGCGTGGTCCATGAGAAATAGTCCTGCCAGCATCGCTGGAAAATGTCCTAGAGGAAACACTGCATACATTTAATACAATGAGAACAAAATGCATTTACAAAGTTAAAAAGAAAGTGCAGTTTGTCAAATGTCACCTTCTATTAAGAAGGCAAATTTTTTTATCAGAATTGTTTTATTATTGATTAGAAAGTGCTCCTAAATTTCTTACATTAGAAGGACAAGCGCTCCTAATTACAAGAAAAACACGGCTCTTAAACTGGGTGTGTGACAGGTATGGCTGTGGAATGGGTTTCGGCCATGGAAAAACATTCAGCCAGAATAATTGTGTTGCTTTAATCCATGTGATTTGTGTAAATATGTTCCTGACACACTTTTAGGTTGGCTGTTTTGCTGTTGGCGAAGCATCAGTTGAGGCACGTTTCAGGATGCTGGGCTGTTTATACTCGTCTGTTTATACTCGTGCACTCTTCTGCCACTTTAAATTCTCAAGGTCGTTATAGCAAGACTGATTCTGATTGGGTGTCAATGTTTTTATCATTCATCAGCTGGAAAAATAATAATTCTTAAAGTGATTCCAACGATATTGTTTCTGCATATATCATTGTAGTTGTGGTGTGGACTCTTCTAATCTTTAATATTGAGAAATATTTTTATAACTATATTTTTAGTCATCGTCCTTGGTGTGAACAGGCCTTTAGTTCACTCAAAAATGAAGATTTTGTCATTTATTCACTCACATGTTGTTCCAAACCTGTATCAGTTCCCCTTCATGGGAACTCGAACTGCGTCCCCTAGGGGTCGCTACGGGGAACGCCCTCAGCGTGACTCGGTCTGAAGATACATATGAAAAAACACCACCTGTTGGCCGGCGACAGCCCATGACGTCACTACCGGCGTGCCACAATAAAAGTGCCGCCGGGAGAATACATCATCAGCTTTTTCGTCTTCACTGGCTGGTTTGTTTGAAGCGTGCAGAGTGAATCTGGTAAGAGTACAGTTTTCTAACTCTACTATGGCGAGCACTAGCAAGGCGTTTAGGAAGTGTGTGGATCCGTGTCCTCGTTATTTGACACCCGATGACACACACGACTGTTGCGTCTTTTGTTTGGGCATGGAGCACGCACGCGATGTCCTTGAGGGGGCGGTTTGCGTGCATTGTGAGCGGCTCTCTATGAGGAAGCTCAGCTCTCGCCTGTCCCTCTTTTCGAGGAAAGAGGGGCAGCCGTCTGCTTCCCGCGATTCAAGACCCACCGTTGCCGAGGCACGGAGGCGAATGAAATCGTGGGGTTCGCAGTTGGATGTGGCCGATGAGTTGTAAAGGGACCGCCCCTTTTCGCGCGTCGGCCGAGAACGAGAGTGAGCTGCTGGATTGTGATGATGCGATCTTTCTGACATCATCAGATGCAGCAGCTAGTGCTCCGCTGCATATGAACGAGTTTTTGGAAGGGTTATGGATTAAAAATAAATCTAAAATAACCCCCAGCTCGAGTGAGCCTTCCTTTCTTCATAAATCTCGATAAATGTGGAGGTTGAGAAGGAGTGGGAAAAGCTATTTTTTTTCTCGTATTCATAGGTTTCAGCAGTTATGCTGACACTGAGGGGATGCGTGAAAATGGCTATGAGGGGATGCCCCCTGTGCAAGAGATGATAACCAGCTTATCTCTCTGTGGCAGACATCCTCTCTCAAGGCTCCCTCCTGGCCATCTAAGCCCCTGAATCTCGCTTAAATGGCAGGGCATATGCAGCAGCAGGTCAGACCGTCGCTTCGTTGCACACGAAGGCGTACCAGACTGACCTGCTGAAAGTCCTGGATAAGGTCCAGGTCTGAGCCCGAACAACCAGGGGTCCTAGCCCATCTCGGTCTGAGGATCAGAGATGGGCTTAGAAGGCTAGTCTCGCGACTCATGCCCCTCCCCCTCCTGCGGCTAGGGGGAGACAGAGGCGCGGGTCAGAGAGAGGCAAGCCCTCTCATTCCTCTCTAATTCCCCTGTAACCACCGTAAACTCCACCGACCGAGGTTAGGTGGAAGTTTCCTGCCAAGCACCTAGAGGCGCTCCCTTGTGAGCGGCGGAGTTCCCTCTCATTCTGAGGAATGAGTTCTCCGCTCCTCAGAGCTCTGTGATAGGTCGCTCTCCGTGCTGGTCGAGCTAGCATTGCTCCCCTCACTATAGAGGGTTATCTATGAGCATGCCGCTCCCTGCTGAGCGTCTGAGTTCCTTCTCATTCTGAGGGATGAGTTCTCCGCTCTCCAGAGCTCGATATAGGTAGCATTATAGGCTCTCATTCTGAGGAATGAGTTCCCATCTAAGAACTGCAGTCAGGCTGAACCTATGATGATTTCAGACAGGTTCTGTATTCTCGAACTGCCTTACTGATGGTCTGGACGTGAGTCCCCTCGGAGGTTTCTGCGGATCCTCCTGGATCTTCAGTCATTCTGGTCACCACTGCAAGGGTAGAGCCAGCATTACTCCCCTCACGATAAGAGGGTTACCTATGAGTATGCCGCTCCCTTCTGAGCGGCGGAGTGTCTTTTCATTCTGAGGAATGAGTTCTCCACTCTCCAGAGCTCGTTATAGGTAGAGCTAGCATTGCTCCCCTCGTTAGAGGGTCATCTGTGAGCATGCCGCTCCCTGCGGAGCGTCTGAGTTCCCACTCATTCTGAGGAATGAGTTCTCCGCTCCTCAGAGCTCTGTGATAGGTCGCTCTCCTTGCTGGTCGAGCTAGCATTGCTCCCCTCACTATAGAGGGTTATCTATGAGCATGCCGCTCCCTGCTGAGCGTCTGAGTTCCTTCTCATTCTGAGGAATGAGTTCTCCGCTCTCCAGAGCTCGTTATAGGTAGAGCCAGCATTACTCCCCTCATTAGAGGGTCATCTTTGAGCATGCCGCTCCCTGCGGAGCGTCTGAGTTTCCCTCTCATTCTGAGGAATGAGTTCTCCCGCTCCTCCGAGCTCTGTGATCTCTCTTGCTGGTCGAGCTAGCATTGCTCCCCTCACTATAGAGGGTTATCTATGAGCATGCCGCTCCCTGCTGAGCGGGGAGTTCCCTCTCATTCTGAGGAATGAGTTCCCCGCTCTCCAGAGCTCATGGTTGGGCTTGCCGCTCCCTTGTGAGCGGTGGAGTGCCTTCTCATTCTGAGGAATGAGTTCTCCACTCTCCAGAGCTCGTTATAGGTCTCACTCTGAGGAGTGAGTTCTCCGCTCTAGAGCTCCTCATTGGTAGCTGAGTTCCTCTCATTCCGAGGAATGAGTTCTCCGCTCTCCAGGGCTCGCCGTCGGTAGAGCTAGCACTGCTCCCCTCAACCGGAGGGTCACCTATGAGCATGCCGCTCCCTTCTGAGCGTCCGAGTTTCTCCGCCCCCCAGAGCTCTGTGATAGGTCGCTCGCCTTGTTGGTCGAGCCAGCATTGCTCCCCTCAACCAGAGGGTCATCTATGAGCTTGCCGCTCCCTTCTGAGCGTCTGAGTTCCCTCTCACTCCAAGGAATGAGTAGTTCTCCGCTCCAGGGCATAGAACGTTCTTCTAATAAGTGCACACGCGAGACTTTGGGCACTTTCTAAAATCCACTCAGTGGTAAGTCCGCACATCAAAGGTTCTGCGTTCTTTCTAAAATCCCGAAAGGGTAGGGTTACGCGCACAGCTTCGTGCCCTTTTTTGAGTTGGTTAAAGCCCCGGCTTGTGCCTTGGGCCCCGCTCCCCTGTCCCATATATGTTGGGTCCAAAAAAGAAAAAAAGGGAAAAGAAAGGGGTGTACGCTACCAAGAGGTCTGTTGAGACAGTTCCCTCGGTAAGCTTGAGAGCAAGTGGTAACCCCTGAGTGATCGGCCAGGACCTAGTGAGCCAGGTGCCTGGCCACATCCCCTTAAAGGAATCTTTCTGATTCCAAGACTTTGAGCTCTACCCTAGGCCCGGTAATCCCGGCACCTAGAACAGGTAAGTACTAGGGTATGCAGCTCAGGCCTTTGGCCGAAGGGGATAATATCACTGACAGCCATCAGCCGTCCCAGGGGCAACTCCCTTAGAGCTGGCTTAGTGCTCGCCTTTTTTGAGAAATTGGCTTGCATTCCCCTCAACATGGTGAAGTGGGTATAACGTTCCCCGTAGCGACCCCTAGGGGACGCAGTTCGAGTTCCCATGAAGAGGAACGTCTCAGGTTACGTATGTAACCATGGTTCCCCGAGTGGGGAACGAGACACTGCGTCCCCTAGGATTCGAGCCATGCTTCGGACGCAAGCTTCAGACGAAGAAGCTGATGATGTATTCTCCCGGTGGCACTTTTATTGTGGCACGCCGGTAGTGACGTCATGGGCTGTCGCCGGCCAACAGGTGGTGTTTTTTCATATGTATCTTCAGACCGAGTCACGCTGAGGGCGTTCCCCGTAGCGACCCCTAGGGGACGCAGTGTCTCGTTCCCCACTCGGGGAACCATGGTTACATACGTAACCTGAGACGTTTCTTATGATGTTTTATTAATAAGGTTCGGTAAGTTAACCCGTTTAGCCAACTATCCTAACTAGCACAATACGTGTATATATATACAGCCTACCTACCTCTGTCCTGTCAATGGTCAATGGCTGCCGTCAATTATCTGGTTAACCACATTTATTTTATGTTCTACAGAAGAAAGAAACTCGAACAGATTTGGAACATTGATTTTTATGAGTTTTTATTATATATATAATTTATAAACAGTATAGAATGAAGCAATGCCATTAATATCAATATCTAGTAGTTTATTACAAGCACATCTTAAGAATAGGGGGCACTGTTGAGCTGTTGTTGTGGAAAGTGAATAATCCAATTTATTCCAAACATGAAACATGCTTTATATTAAAGGTTTCAAAGTAATACACAAGTATATCTGCAGGTGCTAAAACTTTCTATATTAAAATTAATTACATTTTCTTCAAATTTAATCCACCCTGTTTTAACTTGAAATGTAAACATTTGCATTTAATTTTGTAGTACATTAAGTCACATTTCCAAATATTTATGACCCGGGTTCTTTCAGTTATACACTGTATTAATCAAATATTTTACATTGTGCAGTTTTAACATCTTGTTTGTTTTTATACTTTAGATGCTTTACAACAGCAAGTGAAAGCTGAGAAAGCTCAGAGATCATCAAACTATCCGTTTAATGAGTAAATACATCTTTTTAATCATAAAAGTATCTTCAATCCATGAACAGCTTCAAGTCCCGAACAGCAAACTGGTAATATTTCAGTCTGTGCACTCTTAAAAATAAAACGTTGTTTAAAATATCACTATGCCTTTTTGTCTAAATGGCTGAAGACGCATAATTTTTCTATGTTGATTCAATGTTAAATAAGTGATTTAGTTTAAGTTGAAGTAATGTTGATGTGACGAGTGGAGCAGGGTCAAGAGCCGTGGGAACGGAGCGAGGCCGGTGGAGTTCATGATGGAGTGGATTTACAGTGAGTTTTCTGGGGGGTGTAAGTGTGGTTTTGTGCACGTGTGGGTATTCAGTAATACAGACTCTATTGAAGCCTGCTGTCTAGTCGTCTCTCTATTGTGAAGACCCTGCTCTTGTTTTTTAATGTATTTCATGGTAGCTTGTTGCGATTGCTGTGTATAATCTTTCTTTATCATTGAACACGATTTATTTTAATTGAGATATGGTTTAATGAAGATGTGATACTTTTATACAAGGTATTCAGGTCTCTGGGTCATTTTGTGAGAAAGTGAATCTGTGGGTATTTCCCGGTGTTAATTCCTGGGTGGCGTAATCGTGATAATTAGTAGAATAGAATTTATTTAACCCTTTATAACCAATTATCACGCTCGTCACACTTAGTCACAAAGATGATGTCTGTTTTGTGAATATTTTCTTTATTTATTAATTTTAAGATGAATAAATACTATATTATATTAGGGTTGTCATAGTGATGCACTGTGTCCAGATGCTGATGAACACAAATTAATAAAACAAGTAATACATAAAAATATGTAGGAAATTGAAAATAATAAATAAAATAGTAAATCAATTATTAAAAAAATAAATAAAAATAGAAATTGGTATTTACATCAAATATTTATATTTATATTTGTAAAATAATGTGAACAGACTTCAGCGTCCAGCAGTGTCTGATGATTTCGTCTGATAATCAGTTAACTTAAATGATCTCGACATCGCTCTAATGATGACACGCTGTTCACCATGAATTCATAACGCCAAAGACAGAACGGTTGAGATTGAATTGAGTTTTGATTTCTATCTGTTTTAATACTCTTCATGTAGGTGCTGTTTTCTCTGTCGGTCAGTTTAGTTACAGCATCCGAGAAGAACACATTGATATAACGTTAACATGACTCTAGGTTAAGAATTGTGACAAAAGTGTTGAAATGTTGTCAAATGTTTTCATGTGTTTATTTATCAAATATTAATCTCACACTTCATTAACTGCAGCAAAAAACAGCATATATAACTAAAAATATATGAATGTATAAAGCAGTACATATGAAAATAAATGAAAGCAAAAACATAATCTGTCTTATTGTCTTGGCAAAAGCACAGGCACTATATCATAACACATAAAACACATTGTATTTAATTAAACTAATCTAAAAGAAATAATCAAATGTAATCTAATAATCAAACACTATTTTATACTGTTGCTGCACATATAGTTATATGCTGCAGTATATAATAATTTAATAACTTTAGATCATGTTCACCTATAACTGTGTTAAACATAAGTGCTCCCTGGAGGAAAATAATACTGTTAGAGAGATAATACAGTGCATATGTATCTTTCATAAGTCTTTCAGTCAAGCGTGTGCAGAAGCAGTTGACTCAGATCAATGCAAGCGTTACTGTGTCTGCTGCTGTGAATCTCTTTTAGCCGTCTGCTGTCTTCACGGCACTCAGGGACCTTTAAACAGATCAAAGATGATGCAGGTGATGTGAATAATGAGCTCAATCTGTTGATGATTTACAGTTTGAAGATCACAAGTAACTGAATCACTTAAAGCAGATTTATGATGTAAGATAACCAATATATGCCACAGTCTGAAACAGCAAGTGCACATTATGAGCTGATAGTCAGTTATACATGATCTGAATCATATTGTAATATTGCTGTACATAGAAACATAATTCTTACGGGCTTTATTCTTCTTCCTGATAGGTTGAGCGTAAGTTGCATCACCAGCATCAGCACCTGAAGAACACAAATGATGAAGAAGAATAAAATAGAAAGAAACGGTGATGGTTAATATTTGATATCAGTGGTTTGACTGTAACAGTGATGAAGCTTGTCTTTGTGTTTCTCTCACCATATTTTATTAGCAGGTTGAAATATTTAGGTCATATTTTTTCTAGACATGTTCACATGTAACCTGCTGATTTACCTCTTTGTTTGTCCTTAGTTTTCATTTCAATCAGAATATTGTGAAGTCCAGCACCTATCATGAAGAACGAGAGGATGTTATCTGACACTGTCTAGAACTGTTTTATTTCTGGTCTAAATGCAGAAGCAGTAAAACAGATGTGATTGTGTGTGATTTTGTGTATTATTCTGTCGGAGTTAAATCTGATGAAATGTGATGATGCAGTTTGTTGTGTTACCTTTGCCCTTGGTTTTCTTTTTGTCCTGTAAATCAATCTGTGCATAAACCAGATCACTGGGTCCTGCAGTATTAATATCTAATAAAGAACAGGGGTCAAGAGGTCATTCAGAAAATGTCAGAAATATTGTACTTTAGGAAAAACAGGATCTCACCTTTGCTTTTGGGTTTCTTTACTTTGTTTCTGACTTCTGAGTAAGTCACATTATTTGGCTCTGCCGTGCTATCATCTAGAAAAAAAATAGAAAGAAATATGAACTTTTATTTTATTAATTAAAAAATATGAATGTTTCTGACAATGATCATATTGGTCAGCTGAAACTAAGAGGGTTTATTTGAACCTTTGTCCCTCTTTTTCTTGTTTTTCTTGACAGTGATCTCTGAATATGTGACATCTGCCAATGGCTCTGGATCGCCTTTAAAACAAGAAAGGCTGTATGATTTAATAAATTATATTTGTTGATATATGATAATGATATGTGTTTAAATAAGGTTCATGAATCAACCTTTGTGTCTCTTCTTCACTTCAGTCACAGCGTCACAGATCTGATCAGAATCTGCCGGACAGAAAACAAGCATTTTGAGGAGAAAAGGTGAGAAGTCAAACAAATCAAATCACTTATAAATGATTAGTTATTGATTCTGACCAGACTGTAGAGGAGAGTTTTCTTGAGATTCTCCAGATTGATTTACTGATGTCTGGTTAATGTTACGCTGCTGATCTATAATAGAAACAAAGAGCATTATGGTCACTTAATCTGCAGTGTTTACAGAGACTCTGATATTTAGATCTTCTCATGAGTCTTCATTCAGAATCCATATCTTCCAGTTGTTGCTGTTTAGTCATATTAATTACTGTATGTTAATAACTGCTCCATACCTTTGTTCTTCTTGTATCTCCACAGCAGCAGCAGCAGTGAGATGAAGATCAAGCAAACACTCAATCCTACAACCACACCAATGACCAGAAGAGAAGATGAACCAGCTGAGACTGGAGAACATGACAAACACACAGATCTGTTAGTGTGAGGCAAACTGTATTATACTATTACAAAGGTATATAAAATCACTCTTTATTCCCAGACCTCTGACTGAGATCCAGCTCTTGGGTGACTGTCCTCTCTCTGTTTTACAGGAGTAGAAACCCTCATGTGACTTTGAGACAGTCATGATGTTCATCTCTCCTGTCGTCTGATTCTGGACGAGTGATCCGTCTTTATAGAAATCAGCTCCGAGGATCGAGGAGTTTGTAGATCGATGTAAACAGTGTAGAGTCAGAGTATCTCCTTCAATCACAGGTTCAACAGAACTCTGCAGAATCACATCACCATCTACACAACACAAGAAA
Organism: Schizopygopsis malacanthus; assembly: GCA_027474115.1. Lineage (NCBI taxonomy): Eukaryota > Metazoa > Chordata > Actinopteri > Cypriniformes > Cyprinidae > Schizopygopsis > Schizopygopsis malacanthus. The sequence continues at coordinate 88,159 of JAPDDM010000079.1, forward strand.
CATCTGCTTACTGCAAATAGGGAGAATATAGCCAGACAAATCATGGGCAGAAGTGTTGTTAATGTACTGAATTGTACTTCACGCTTTCTGTGCTTTAAGCACTAGTCCAACACAAGCATAAAGGTCCATCCCTAAACCTAACCTCCTGAATAAAAGATTGTACAAATTAAGTTAGTTAGTTGTAAAATAGCAGTGTCAGTCTGCGATTGGCTGTACAGAAAACAATTAGAGGCAAATGTGTAGACTTTGTAATTAGGATTTAGATTATTAAAGAGTAGATGTAGTGATTCGAAACAGGACTCACCGTGTACAGTGATGTTGAGAGGATGACGTTTCTCTCCAGATTCAGACTGACACCAGTAAACTCCAGAGTCAGATGTGCTGAGAGAGACGATTCGACATGTAGATCCTGATTGTTTTGAACAATCTTCTGTGTTTCTGTCTGTGTATCTTCTCACTGTCCATCCAGCAGAGTTCCTCTGATCCTCACAGCTCAGAGAGAGAGAGTGAGACGAGAAGTGTTGACTTCTGCTGGGACTGAGCACCAGAGAGACCTGGGACGATTTACCTGAGAAGAAGAACATCTCATTCAAAACTGACAGATTTACCTGAAAAGAAGAACATCTCACTCAAAACTGACAGCACATATGTTTGTGTTATAAAAAAAAATGTAATTAAGTAAAATTAATTTGAAATTTAGAACAGAATTTAAAAAAGAAGGGATATCATGCATATATTATGAGTGGGTATTTGATCTGATCTAGACTGAGAAACAGAAGGAAGTGTTTCTAATGCTTTTACACAGCTTGTGCCAGAGACTTAATGCAACACAAATACAGATGAACACAATAATAAACGCTGTGACACAGACTCACCAGTGATCCACAGTGTCTGTGTGTAGTTTGTGTAATAGGCCGGTCGTCCTCTCTCTGCTCTGCACGTATAAACTCCTGTGTGCTGTAGAGCAGCAGGACTGAGAGTGTAAGAGTCTCCAGCTCCTCTGCTGCTGTCTGACAGACGATCATCATCTCTGAACCAGCTGAACGTCCAGCCTGTAGAGGAGCCTGTAACCTCACAGATCAGAGTCACTGAGTCTCCTTCAGTCAGCCACGGCTGTGGAGACACTCGCACTGCTGCCTGAGCTTCAGCTGAACAAAACATGAGCAGTTATAGAGAGAGAAGCTGTTCACACTGATGATAATCGACAAACACACAAACTCACCTGATACAGTCAGTGTAACAGCATCACTGCGATGAGAGCATTGTGTGTTTTTCTGTCCTCTGCAGCTGTATTTACCGCCGTGAATGAGATCAACACTGCTGATGTTCAACTCTTGTGTTGAACACCAGCTGACAGCATTTCTGTTTTTCTGATTATCAGTTTCACTGCTGCTGCACTCTTCTGTACATCGCTCAGCAGACTTTTCATACCAGTTTGTTCCCTTTCTTTCCCATCTGTACGTCCACACAGTGTCTCCTCCCCACTTTATATCACATCTGAGAGTGACTGTTTCTCCTCTGAACACTCGTTCATCAGGCCGCACCGTCACCACAGCTTTAGGATTCACTGTACAAACACAGATTAATGAATTTATTTTTGATTCAAAGTTTCAGAAGTTCTGTAGATATTGTCTCTGATCTGTGTTGTGTCTCATACTATGCTCTCTCTCACCTGTAACATTTACCCACAGTGCATCACTGTATTGTGTGTAGTAGACTGGGTTTCCTCTTCCAGCTCTACACCAGTACTGGCCTCCATCAGACACTGAATCAATCTTCACTCTGGAGGAGTTTGTTTCTGTCTTTGTCTCAGAGTTCAGTGTGTGTTTGTTCCAGTAAAAGTCCCATCCAGTGGCCGGATCCATGCGACAGGTCAAAGTCACTGTGTTTCCTGTCAGTGCAGCTCCTGCAGGATCTGATGTGAGTTCAGGCTTTGGCTTCAGATCTGCAGGAGAACAAGAACACGTTCAGATCCTGAAGAGAGTGTATTGGTGCATATAGCACACGGAGACACGGGACTGCAGGTTGTTTTTGAATAAGATGCCGGTCTTATGTGATGAAATAGTAAATTTGCTACAAAGTAGTTTATATTATCTCTAATTGTTTTCTATATAAACACTAGCTCTCTCTATTTCACTTCTATCTTTGTATAATTTTTATTTAGATAAAACAAAACACAACACAATCTTGCTACATGTACTGTGTTAGACTAACTTGACTTGTCATAGCGCTAGCATATTGTTGCTCTTTTGTTGGTTTGATTGCTCCTATTATCCTCTTTTTTAAGTCACTTTGGATGTGCCTGATAAATGATTAAATGTTTGTTGTATTTACTCACCATTAAGAGACAGATTTATCCGGTTACTCTCCTGTGATGATTTTGGTCTTTCATCTCTCTGTCCTCTACACCAGTACTGACCCTGATCAGACTCATTCACTCCTCTGATAGTGAGAGTGTCTCTGTTTACAGACGTCTGTAACATTACACTGTCTTTATACCACTCATATCTCCAGTTACTGTAAGACTCAATCACACACGTCAGATTGACTGTCTCTCCAGTGAATACAGGACTGTCTGGTGTCACAGTCAGTGTAGATCTGGGTGAATCTGTGAAGAAAGAAGACAGATCTCTTTCAGTGAACTAGTCAGAAACATGATCTGATCTGAGTTTCTGTATTTGTGTAACACTGATGTTAAAGAGGAGAGATGTGGAGAGTGATGGTCTCATAGTGTTTATTTATTTGATGTATTTATATTTATTAATTTACACAGAGAACTTTAAATATGAAGTTTTATTTCCACTAGTACAGGAATGAGTAAGTAACCTGTTTCTTAGTAGTTTTTTTGTTTGTTTTTGGCTTACATGAATATATGTTTCACCGCTGGGAGTGATCTCAATGAACTCGCATGATTCACGGGTTCACAGAGATCACCCCCCCAGCACCGAACCATTGAAATATACACACTTTTCCAAACATTTATTATGTAACTAAGCCTCGTTTGCTGAAATCACATGACTTTGGCAGTTTGATACACGCTCAGAAGCACTGATTCAAAACAAAAGATTTGTTTAAGTTCCGAAGTTTCATGAAGCAGTGTTTCAAAAGTGTCCATCACTAATTTTAACCCCAGTCTTTTCCCTTGTTCTTTGTCTGGTGTTTTCTTTCATGGCAGGGGTGGACTTACCCATTAGGCAAAGGTAGGCGTCTGACTTGGCCCCCTAAAATGCTTTTCATATACGAGATGCGCATTAAGCACGGACACGCGAACGGTTTCTGTTTACGTGTTTATTACCACGACAACCGTCTGCGTGTCCGAGTTGAACGTGCTTCTTTTGTATCCTGCTTGTAGCAAATATAAATACAATGCATCTGAAAATACTGACTGCCGCGAAAGCGCGAGGTCTCTCTTTCCCAGCGCGCACACCTCACTCTCTCTCGCTCTCTCTTTCTCTCTCTCTTCTCTCTCTTCTCTCTCTGCTTCTGCTCTGTTCTGCGAGCGGCTGAAACTAGCTGCGCTTTCAGTTAAAACATAAATATGTTGCTTCTCTAATTTTACATGCAAGTATAGCCAAAATCACAGAACAGCTATTGTCTTTATCTTATGTGTAGCCTATTTGGTTTTATCAGACAACGGCACGATTATAAATCAGGATTTTTGTGCAGATTAACATCTTGAAATGGGACGCGTTTCAGTCACTATTTCATATTCATCCCGTTGTCTGACAACAGACACAGAAACATATACCACTGAAAACAGCTTTATTGAGAATTTAGCTGCATCAAAATACAGTATGTGGGCACAGAGAGGCAAACAAATGTAATAATAAATAATAAATATACATTTATCTTGTTCAGTTGAAGAGCTGCCCTGTCTTGTGGAAATGTAAACAGGTTTGTGTCAGTTAATTGCTCAGTGCAAAGAAAGAGAAGTAATGAGAAGATATTTCTGTTCTTTTTTTTCTTTTAATTTCTTCTAGACATGAATGGGTTCTTTGAAAAACATCTATGATCTTTGAAATATGTCTAGTCTTCATGCTCTGTGTTAACTATGGTTTCACTAATAATAAACATATATTGCATAAAGCATCTATTTTTGTCCATGCCCATGTTGATTAGAGTATAAAAAACATGAAACATATTAATTGAAGGTACATTTAGAACAGATACAAATGTGCGATTAAGTTGTGATTATTCACGTCATGACAATCATGACAATCGTGCGATTTAATCGCGATGAAATATTTGAATCGGTTGACAGCCCTATATTAAAATGACTTGTAGAAAATTAAATGAAGGTTTACGCTGGTAACTCATCAGTGGACTTTCCTCGTCAATATAGGTTATATTCTTTCACACTTTTCTCATTATCACTAATATCATTTTATTTATGAATGATCCTCTGAAGGGAACCGATTGTCTTCAGAAAAGTATCGATGGCAATTTCATTTTTTATCTGATAAAGTATAATATATGAGCTGAGCGCTGCTTTGTTTACAGCCGTTACCGGGGAAACGCAATATTTATAATGTTCCATAAGCACCTCCTATTGGCAGAGAATGAATGCATTTTCAATAATAATCCAGTCTACAGTTTTTGTTCAGACCAATGCAAAAACCCACCCACATAAACCCGTTTTAAATAATATCATAATTCATACTTCTGACTCATCCCTTTACTTAAAAAAAATGGTTTAAAGGTTAAATTGTGAGATTTATGAATTTATAATTTATTTAGTGTTTTTGTTAAAACTTGTATCTCAACGGTAAATCAATTGCTATTTCGTGGTCTACAACATGAACATGAAAGTGTCTGCTAAATGAATAAATGTAAATATAAATGAAATAATCCCATTATTACATGTACATGAAAGATGTAGAAACATTGGACTCAACTATGGGGCATCATTGTGCAGCAGCAAGCATCACGACAAAAAGGAACCTAAAGGTTGATCTAGGTAATGTATACGGCCCCATTCCTATATTTGCCTGGGGCCCCCAATTCACTAAATCCGCCCCTGCTTCATGGATGTCTTGTCTGTTTTGTGTTCAATGCAATCTTGTCTTCTTTACCCTTTGTCTGGTTTTATTATGGCTTTTAATGGAGAAACAGAAACCTCTCAGGTTTATTTGGTTTCTTAATTTGTGTTTCAAAGATTAACCAAAGTCTTCTGGGTTTGGACGCACATGAGTCTGAGTAAATGAACTGTGTGTAATAATAACTGCATTCATCTTTCTAAAACAACACACACTGATCACTGCACAGCATCTGTCCTGTAAAGAAACATCTTATACAGTCCTGCATCTGAACAGAATAATGACTAAAATAAACATCTTATACAGTCCTGCATCTGAACAGAATAATGACTAAAAGAAGCATCTTATACAGTCCTGCATCTGAACAGAATAATGACTAGAAGAAACATCTTATACAGTCCTGCATCTGAACAGAATAATGACTAGAAGAAACATCTTATACAGTCCTGCATCTGAACAGAATAATGACTAGAAGTGAAGTGCTTCAGTCCTCTTATAAGAACAGATGTGAATAAATGCTGCTATTCTCATCATCATCACTGCACTCGCAGCTGATTGGTCCAATATCTGTTACCATCTATTAACTAGAACATAATCTGACTGTGAGCATGATAGGTCAGTCAATATAAGATCACGTTTACCTGGTTATCTACTCAATCTGTTTGTTTTGAAATGATTCAAGAAACAATGAACAGACTCACCTGATACTGTCAGTGTAACTCCGTCACTCATCTGTGAGTATGTTGGTGCTTGTGACTGAGTTCCTCTACATCGGTACACACCACTATGAGACGGATCCACAGATGAGATTATATAGTTCTGTCCGCTGTAAACGTGTTTGTTGCCTTTATTCCAGCTGTACCGCCAGTCTCCTGTCTGCTGTATGTCACATGTGAGAGTGACCGTCTCTCCTCTGAACACACGTCTATCAGGATTAACACCAACTACAGGTTTGGGTCTCTCTGTGAAACGAGCAAACAACACACTAAATATACACATTTAAATTTGAAAACAGATTAGTTGTTTCAGGGCTCGTAAAGTCTCTAGCTCGACGTCCCAGGCTATTGCTTTTACAGTCGGACTACCAAAATATATCTCGCTCTGCCCGACGGGCTACAGGTCCTTAACAACTCTCAATTTTCTTGTATAAAAGTATTCAATAAATTAAATGGTATAAGAAATGTCTTAATTACAATTTCAAGAGGTCTTAGAGTTGGAGACAGAAAGACTACAATCACGATTCAGCTGAATTAAACTTCAGAAGACAAAGATGTCACTGAATAAATATGAGCGCTGCACATTTCAAAGTCTAAACACAACACGGATGTCTTTATGTGTCTCTGAAGGGAACGTCTGTCCTCAGAAATGTGCCGTTGGCAGATGTATTTCGTCTTGTCTATAATGCCTGATAAAGCAGCGTATATGAGCGCGGTGCTGCTTTGTGTACAGCTGTTACCGGAGAAGCCGCTATATTTGCTCCTAAAGCGCCACCTCGTGGCAGAGAGTGAATTTACATTTCCAGTCTTACGTTCAGATCGATGTGAATATCCACCCATGCTTTAATGCAGTAAACATAGAGCTGTAAATGTAGAAGAAGCTTTCTAAAAACCTAAACAATTAAGACAGTAATATTTATGTTTTAAATTCATATAATAATATGTTTGACTTGTTCCTTTTCATAAAAACTAAATAAAAAAATTGAAATGCCATTTTATTAGATTTGTTATGTGTGAAATCTTATATCTAAACTGTAAATCATCTCATTTTATGGCTTAAAATGTTACCATAGACATTAACCAACCCAGTGTTCATTTTACTCGTACAGCTCTAAAAAACGCTCATAAATTGACTTTCTGCCGATACCCTGTGAAATAAAATGATTGCATTGATAATTGTTCATATTTGTGTATTGAAAATGTTTTTGACTGACATTTAGACTTATCTGGTTTTCTTTTTTTTTATGACATATTTTCTAACTGATCAGACTTATGATTTTCATAAAACTGAAGATTAAAGATGATAAAAATCCCATAGATTTACACTGACGGAATGTTCAGATGAACCAAGACTATTCAAACTCCAACTGTCAAAATTCAAATCTAAACAGACTGAAGCCCATTAGACTCAATCAGACTTCCCTTCTATGTACTATTTCTATCCTGTTCAAACTAATTTAAGCTTCCACTCTATCTAATTCTATTTCTAATCTATCAAAATCATGCTAGCAACATGCTAGTAACATGCTAATCATGTTAGCAACATGCTAGTAACTTGCTAACAACATGCTAATCATGCTAGCAACATGCTAAAATCATGCTAGCAACATGCTAGCAACATGCTAATAACATGCTAATCATGCTAACAACATGCTAATCATGCTAAAATCATGTTAGCAACATGCTAATCATGCTCAAATCATGCTAGCAACATGCTAATAATGCTAGCAACATGCTAACAACATGCTAATCATGTTAACAACATGTTAATAATGCTAGCAACATGCTAACAACACGTTAATCATGCTAAAAACATGCTAGCAACATGCTAATAATGCTAGTAACGTGTTAACAACATGCTAATCATGCTAAAATAATGCTAGCAACATGTTATCAACATGTTATCAACATGCTTATCATGTTAGCAACATGCTAGCAACATGCTATTAATGCTAAAATCATGCTAGCAAAATGCTAGCAACATGCTAATCATGCTAAAATCATGCTAGCAACATGTTAATAATGCTAAAATCATGCTAGCAACATGCTAATAATGCTAGCAACATGCTAAAAACATGTTAGCAACATGCTAATCATGCTAGCAAACATGCTAGCAACATTCTAATTATGCTAAAATCATGTTAGCAACATGCTAGTCACATGCTAATCATGTTAACAACATGCTAATCATGCTAGCAACATGCTAATAATGCTAGCAACATGCTAATCATGCTAGCGACATGCTAGCAACATGCTAATAATGCTAGCGACATGCTAGCAAAACATGCTAATCATGCTAGCGACATGCTAGCAACATGCTAATCATGCTAAAATCATGTTAACAAAATGCTAATCATGCTAAAATCATGTTATCAACATGTTAGCAACATGTTAATCATGTTAGCAACATTCTAGTCGCATGCTAATCATGTTAGCAACATGCTAATCACGCTAACAACATGCTAGCAACATGTTAGCAACATGTTAACAACATGCTAATCATGCTAGCAAACATGCTAGCAACATGCTAATCATGCTAACAAGCATGCTAGCAACATGCTAATCATGCTAAAATCATGTTAGCAACATGTTAGTCACATGCTAATCATGCTAGCAACATGCTAATCATGCTAGCGACATGCTAGCAACATGCTAATCATGTTAGCAAACATGCTAGTAATATGCTACCGACATGCTAACAACATGCTAATCATGCTAGCAAACATGTTAATCATGTTAGCAACATGCTAGCAAAACATGCTAATCATGCTAGCAACATGCTAGCAACATGCTAATCTAACTTATTTGCTACTTTTAAAACTTAAACTTTTAAAACTTTTAAACCTATTAAAACTTAAACTTTTAAAACTTTTAAAAGTTAAACTTATAAAACTTGTAAAACTTAAACTTTTTTGCATTTTTTGAACTTTTTAAACTTTTTTGAACTTTCCAAACTTCTTTAAACTTTTTAAAACTTTCTGGTCCGGCTTTCTCAAGCCAACTTAAAGTTTGTTCACAAACTTTTTTATCTAGTTCATCATTGTTATTATTATTATTATTATTATTATTATTATTATTATTATTGGCGTTGGTTCTGTTGTTTTTGTCATTGGTGGCTAAAGATTATTTAAATATTTAAATTATTCATTATTAATTGAATTATTTGAATCGTTAGAATTTGCTCTGAACATTTTGTAGAAATTTGTATAACAAGCACTGTGTGTGTTTGCCTCTTTGTAATGTATTGGTTATTGTATTCCTCAATTGTAAGTCGCCTTGGATAAAAGTGTCTGCTAAATTAATAAATGTAAATGTAGATGTAATTATCTGTGAAAAGGACCAATCACAACTCAGTATGTAGATAAATGCCAGAAATGAACATTTTAGAAGCAAGTAACTATTTTAAGTGCTTGAAGTTAATGTGAGATTTTGAGACTTTTATATTTATATTTATTCTTAAAATAATTATAAAAATATATGGCACACAAAAGGCTGAAATGATCAGAGTAAACGACTGCTGGAGCTTCTATGTGCACATTAATGCAGGAAAAACATTAATAAAATAATAAAAAAGAAGGATTCGTGTGAAGAAAACATGAGCTCTCACCTGATACTGTCAGTGTAACTCCGTCACTCATCTGTGAGTATGTTGGTGCTTCTGACTGAGATCCTCTACAGCTGTACACACCACCGTGAGACGGATCCACAGATGAGATTATATACTTCTGGCCTTGTCCTGCTCTGTTATCGTGTTTGTTGTCTTTAGTCCAGCTGTACCGCCAGTCTCCTGTCTGCTGTATGTCACATGTGAGAGTGACCGTCTCTCCTCTGAACACACGTCTATCAGGAACAATATCAACTACAGGTTTGGGTCTCTCTGTGAAACGAGCAAACAACACACTTCACGTGTCTGAAAGTATTACAGATGATTTTTGCTGATTAAATTATTATTATTTTTTTTACAGTTTGACATTTAGTTGAACTGACAACACTTTGTTATTGTATGACAGTAATGACCATGTTTATAACCATGATATATGTTACAAACAAAGTTTCTTCCATTTAAAAACTGTATAGAAAGTAAAACAGCTCTTACCGTTTACTGTTATCTTTACTTCATTACTGTACTCGCTGTAGTAGTTTCCTCGTTGTGCTCTACATCGGTATCTTCCTCCATCAGAGACTCTCACAGAACTGATTGTTTTAGTCGTGGATTCAGTGTTTGGGTCTTTGCTCCAGTGAATTGTCCATCCAGTTAACTGTCCCACATCACAGCTCAGAGTAACTGTGTCTCCAGTGAACACTGAACTCTCAGGATTTACAGTCAGAGCCGGCCGAGGTTTCTCTGGAAGTGACAGTGATGCAGGGTTGAGTTCACTTACATATGTTATTGTTATTTAAGATCTGCACAGTACCTTATTACATATTTTGAGTGCAATATTATATATATTTATATAACTAACTGTATAGTAAACTAATTGTATTATATTATTTGTCTGCTTTAATAATGTAACATAAGTAAGTGGCAAGATATGAGACTTATAATACATTATAACTATGATAATTATAATCTATTGTAACTTAAGCGGATGGATTGTGTTCATTGTGTTATAAATCATCATACTCTTAAAAGCTATAACCACAAGTAAGTATTATAATACATTAAAACTATTCTTATAAATATTCATGAGATGACACAACATATTATAAAGTTATTTTTAATGCATTATGTATTTTAATGTCTTAAGTATGATGGATATGTATTCATGTTTGTGTCGACAACGTTCAACTGCATCATTTTTCAAATTTTGCAGCATGTTAAAATAGTTTTGAATTCATAACATAATAGTCCTGGGCCCGTATTCATGAAAAATCTTAGTGCTAAGAGTTGCTCCTAGTAACAAAATTCTTAGAAATGGGGGTGTTTCCTCTTAAATTTAAAGAAAAGATCCTAGTAAAGAAAAAAGTAATTCAGAAAGCATCTTAACCCTTAAAAGAGGTCTTAAGGTCCGAAATTGTTAGGAGTACGGACGAGGACTTTTAAGAGGCTTAAGAGTTTCTTTAGCAGCGGAGAACATGGATGAAACATGAAGAGAGAGAAGAAATGTGTTGCACACAATGCATGACAGTGAGTTAATAAGATGCTACACATTAGATCATGCAGGGATCATGTTTGTGACAGATCTTATTAAAGACATGTTAACATCCCTGACACTGCGCAGAAATGCCATAGCACCAGAAATGGACGTAATCACTACATTAACTACATTGACATATTTGGCAACTGGAAAAATGCAACTATGCAGCAGTGATGATTTGGGTCTGTTACAGCACTTTCAGAACCTTATTTTGTCGCTGTTCATTTCCTATAAAATACGTTAAGTATAACAGCATGGTAAATAAAAAATAAAGAATATAATGTGTGTGTGTGTGTGCGCGCGAGAGAGAGAGAGCGAGTATGGTAAAACAGGAAATATTACGCCAGTAATTTCAAAGTGAAGGCTTATAATTAACCCTACTCTTAAAAGCACTCTTACTTCCTTCTTGGACAACCAACCAATCACAGTCTTCAAAAGACTGTGTCATTCCTAGCAACGGGGTCAGCCCCGCCTCCTCACTAAGATAAACGTTTTTGTCTTTTCCTCGCTCAGAGTTGCTCTCAGATTGGTTCTGAATCACTTTTAAGCTAAGACTCCTAGCTAGAAATTTTTAAGCTAAATTAGGAGCTCTCTGAGAGGATTCTTAGAATCTTTATGAATACGGGCCCTGAAGTATTAGGTTTATTAAACAAAACTGTGGACCAGCAAATCTTACTTTTGTGTGAAAATGAAAAAGAGTTTTAACGCCTGTGGTGTTCATTTCATCTGGAAACTGCAGTGATTTGTATAAGTATGTATTTATAGTTTTGCAGGAATGTAAGTAGAGGCACGTATTTCAGTCTCTGAAGACATCTGGAGGGAAAATATTACTTAAAATTGCATTTTATTGTTAGAGACACTAGAAGGCCGATAGGATCCTATAGATATTCCTGACTGAGCAAAACAAGTCAAACATTTACAATTACAGGAACTTGACGATTGAAAAAGCTTTTTTATTAATTCATAACTATATAAAAAGATAAGAAAACTCTATATTAAAAAAATTAAACTGAATTTTAATCCATACATATGTGTATCCATCCAATTTCATGAATATGTGATAATAAATATAAATTATATATTTAAAAATATAAATATGATATAAACTCATTGATCTGTTAAAGGGTTAGTTCACTCAAAAATGAAAATTAGCCTGTGTTTTACCCTCCCTTGAGGCATCCTAGGTGTATAATCAAATTGACAATGATTTTATTGTGATTTTTGACAGTGCATTTAAATTTGAAAACAGATTAGTTGTGTTTCAGGTCTCACACAATCTCTAGCTCGACGTCCCTGGCTATTGCTTTTACAGTCGGACCAGGGGCGTAGCCACGGGTGTGCCAGGGTGTGCCGGTGCCACCCACAGTGGCAGCTGGCACACCTAAAAACAGATGCAGAATAATTATTTTTTTAATCGTAATAAACATGGGCAGCGCAAAGGAGGGGCTAGCAGATGCTTCAGCACCCCCAAGAAAGACCAAAGCACTGTAATTGCACCCATAAGAAATGAAATAAATTACAAACATTTTACTTATTATTACGCATTCATAACTCTGCATTGCAATATAACGTGACGCGTGATTAGCAGGCGCACTTTTCGAATTGACAGCATTTTATTAAAAAAAACTGATCGGTTCCTTGTGCCAAGAAGGCCTGTCCCCGACTAAAGATTTCACTAGTCACACATAAATTGATTAATATAATAATTTAGGCTACTAACCATCCTTTAATATACAGGCGTATAGCCTATTCCGCGCCCAAGCGCACGTCTAAAGCGTGCAACGGCAAAAGTAGGCTAATGATTATGAATGTTGGGGGAAAGGCAAAATAAAACATTTGAATTATTCGTTAATAAACTAGTGATTTCTTCTCAGTCAGTGTCGGCTGAAAATGTAAAGTTGCAGAATGCGACGCTGACTTTAATAAAGAAATGCACCTTTTCATTCCGACTACGTAATTAACGATTGGTATTTTTTGGTTCGTTCGTTCGTTTAATAAAGTAGCGGTTCATTGCTGTGACGCGCTCCATTTCACGGAGACTGCATGAGACGGCAGAAAGCACATCTTGTTTCTCTATTGTTTCTCTGTGTAGCCTACATAAATAAAAGCATATATATATATATATATGAACTGGCTGTTGAATTTTGTATTTTTGAAAGTTCAATAATAATATAAAAAAAACTTGCCGGACGGATTCATTACCCCGCTTTGTTCCGGGACCTCACAATTTACAGATCAAGCAGTGCTTATAATATTTGTTCATTTAAAATGTAATTACAATTTTAAATTATTTTCAAAAATAAATAAATAATAATAACATAATTGAGGCATTCAAGGCCAGACCACGCCGTCTCGCCCTTTGAGCAGCTAACAGGCATCATTAAATGTACTGTGCTATGATGTTGGCGATCCTGAATGTAATGTATACAAAATATTTTACTGCTTTCTCTAATGTGTCTTGCAAGACATCTATTCAAGATTGTTTATTGCACCAAAAGTAATTTCAAAGGAACATTATATGTAGGCCCATGTACAGTTTAAGTCACCATTGCAGGATGTGCAAAATATTAATGATTTAATAAAAGGAGGGATTATTTAAAAGCATTTTGTTTTTATTTAGTAGAGCAGCTACAGCTGTTTTTACATAATAGATTTTTACAGCCTAGTCACTGAAGTCAATGATTATTCTTTGATAAAGTAAATGTGCTTTGCTCACTGTATAATTTGTTCGTTGTTTGAATAACTGTGGAAATGCGGTGTTATAATTAGAAACTTAAAATGTATTTTTATTAAACCTGTGATCATCAGGTTAAATAGGAGTTTAGTCTTATTAAAATATGTGACATAAATTGTACTTGCCTAAAAGGGGTTTATGATGTGTGTAGTTAATGATTAGGCTACAGTGAGCGCGTTTGACTAGAGCGCAGTTAAAGAGCTGTTGTAGGTTATACTGTATGTGATTGTCGGTGACCCTCTTGAGCGAGAAAGCTTCGGAAAATGGAAAAAAACAACAACAACAAAAAATATAGCTAGGTGGATAACCAGGGTTCAAGAATGTTAAGGCCTAAGGTGGTATGCTTTTAGGGTCTAGGCCAACATGGCTGACAGTGAAACTCATCGAAAATGGACAATAGGCTCACAGAAACACACACACACACACACACACACACACACACACACACAAATAGAAATGAAATGGTTAAACTATCATATTAATAATCATTAAGCTTGCTTACACAGATACAGACACACTCATATACATGCACACATATTTTGTTGCAGATATAGATATTTGAAATAAATGACAGGTGACAATACTGACAAGTCTTCTCTTTTTAAGAGTTTATATCAGGGATCTCCAACCCTGCTCCTGGAGAGCTACCATCCTGCAGATTTCAGTTACAACCCTGCTCCAACACACCTGTCTGAAATTAACAAGTAGCCTTGAAGACTGTGATTAGCTGGTTCAGGTGTGTTTTGATGGGGTTGGAGCTGAAATCTGTAGGACGTAGCTCTCCAGGAGCAGGGTTGAAGACCCCTGGTAGGCCAATGTGAAATGCAGGGCTGACAATTGAACACATTCACAATGGAGAATTCATTAAAACTGTCTCTCTCTCTGTCACATACACACACACACACAAACACGCAGAAATGAAAGGTTTAAAAATGCTTAATAAACAGTAAGCATACAAACACAGACACACACAGAAATACGCAGAAATGAAAGGTTTAATAATACTAAATATACAGCACGCATGCTAACACACACACACACTCACTTTGTTGCAGATATAAAATAGTGATTTTCAAAGACATCCAAAATGGAGAATAGGTTAACAGACACATGTAGCCTACACAAAAATGAAATGGTTAAACTAACATATTAATACCCAATAAGCATGCTTGTTTTTTTTTTTTTTTGCGCATTAATCTGACAATAAATGTGGCACACCCAGTTTTTCTGATGCACACCCAGAGTCTCCTTTCTGGCTACACTCCTGAGTCGGACTACCAAAATATATCTCGCTCTGCCCGACGGGCTACAGGTCCTTAACAACTCTCAATTTACTTGTATAAAAGTATTAAATACATTCAATGGTATAAGAAAAGTCTTAATTACAATGTCAAGAGGCCTTAGAGTTGGGGACAGAAAGACTACAATCACGATTCAGCTGAATTAAACTTCAGAAGACAAAGACGTCACTGAATAAATATGAACGCTGCACATTTCAAACTCAAAACACAGCGCGGATGTCTTTGTGTGTTTCTGAAGGGAACGTCTGTCCTCAGAAATGTGTCGTTGGCAGATGTATTTCGTCTTGTCTATAATGCCTGATAAAGCAGCGTATATGAGCGCGGTGCTGCTTTGTGTACAGCTGTTACCGGAGAAGCCGCTATATTTGCTCCTAAAGCGCCACCTCGTGGCAGAGAGTGAATTTACATTTCCAGTCTTACGTTCAGATCGATGTGAATATCCACCCATGCTTTTATGCAGCAAACATAGAGCTGTACATGTAAAAGAAGCTTTCTAAAAACCTTAACAATTAAGACAGTAATATTTATGTTTTAAATTCATATAATAATATGTTTGACTTGTCCCTTTTCATAAAAATAAATTAAAAGCTGAAAAGCCATTTTATTAGATTTGTTATGTGTGAAAACTTGTATCTAAACTGTAAATCATGTCATTTTATGGCTTAAAATGTTACCAAAGACATTAACCAACCCAGTGTTCATTTTACTCGTACAGCTCTTAAAAACACTCATAAATTGACTTTCTGCAGATACCCTGTGAAATAAAATTATTGCATTGATAATTGTTTGTGTATATATTGTGTATATATCAATACACATATTTGTGTATTGAAAATGTTTTTGACGGTCATTTAGACTTACCTGATTTTCTTTTTTTTAAGTATTTTTTATTTGGGTTAGTAAAATTAATTTCTGGGCTACCAAAATCTGAAGAGTAGCTGCCCGAAGCACTGTCAGGGATTTAGAAAATGTGCGAGCCCTGTTGTTTCTAGAAGCCATGGTTCTCTTTAAACTGAGACTGTTGGCTAAAGTAAGGAGTTTGAAAGTGTAATTCATGCTTTAATAACGTCTAGACTAGACTACTGTAACTCTTTATGTCGGTTTGGATCAGTCTTCTCTTCAACGCTTACAGTTAGTCCAGAAGACAGCAGCTCGGCTTCTAACTGGGACTAAAAGTATGAGCACATGACCGTCTTAGCTTCACTACACTGTTCCTGTCCGTCTCAGGATTGATTTTATTGTCTGTTTTTAAGATTGTAAATGTGTTGGCACCTGCTTATCTATCAGAACGTGTACATGTCCACACTCCTGTTAAAGCACTGAGCTCGTCCAGTCAGGTGCTCCTCGATGTTACCAGAGCCAGGTTCAAAATAAAGGTGACGAGCTTTTTCAGTGGTGACACATAATGTGTGGAATAGTTCACTTGTACACATAAGAACTGCTCAGACTGTTCATTTTCAAGTCCTTGCTTAAGACACACCTGTATTCATTGGTTTTTATTTCGAGTTGAGCTGAGACATTGTGACGTATTTACTGTATTTGTGTTGTTTGTGTGTGTTTTTCTGTATTTATTTTTTCGGACATTTCGGACATTGTTAAGCACTGTGGTCAAACATGTCTGTTTTAAATGTGCTACATAAATAACATTGAATTGAACTGAAATAACTACATTGTTTGTGTGCGTTTCATGCTCAAGTGAGACAAAATTATAAAAAAATTAATTAAACTGTTTTTGTTGTGTGTGTGATGTACCATAAAGATCAAAAATCGATTTTTTTTTTAAACCTTTCAAAATGAATTTCAGCCTAATTAACCTGAGAGACGGACGAATGAGGGTTAAACACGGTGTTACAAAAGACAGAGAAAACTAACACTAAGTTAAGAGCCCACTATCTATTATTTGACTATAATTTTCAATGAAATCCTCGTCATCTAAACCTCTGTTAATACTCAATAATCACATCTGTATATATATATGGCGGGGGGGTTAGTAAGTGAAGCTGGTGTTGCTGTATGGGGGGGGGTAGATAGTGAAGCTGGTGTTGCTGTATGGGGGGGGGGGGTAGATAGTGAAGCTGGTGTTGCTGTATGGGGGGGTAGATAGTGAAGCTGGTGTTGCTGTATGGGGGGGGGGTAGATAGTGAAGCTGGTGTTGCTGTATGGGGGGGTAGATAGTGAAGCTGGTGTTGCTGTATGGGGGGGGGGGGTAGATAGTGAAGCTGGTGTTGCTGTATGGGGGGGGGGGGTAGATAGTGAAGCTGGTGTTGCTGTATGGGGGGGTAGATAGTGAAGCTGGTGTTGCTGTATGGGGGGGGGGTAGATAGTGAAGCTGGTGTTGCTGTATGGGGGGGTAGATAGTGAAGCTGGTGTTGCTGTATGGGGGGGGGGGTAGATAGTGAAGCTGGTGTTGCTGTATGGGGGGGGGGGTAGATAGTGAAGCTGGTGTTGCTGTATGGGGGGGGGGTAGGCAGTGAAGCTGGTGTTGCTGTATGGGGGGGGGGGGTAGGCAGTGAAGCTGGTGTTGTTGTATGGGGGGGGTAGTGCAGTTGTTTAATCGTTCTCTGTTCAGATCTTGAGAGATTTAATGTCGTCTTCATCTCAGACTGCGGATGTGAGTCAGTTATTGATGTGTTTCTGTTTGTCTCTTTTCTTTTTTCTGTTCATCATGTTTCTCTTTCCTTCAGTACTTCTCATATTTATTGTTGTGGATTATTAGCTCATAGAGAAGAGTGAATGGTGGGTTTAACTGTATTTATTTATTTATTAAAAATAGTTATTAACATTTAACAGTTTTTAATGTGATTTTAGGCTGGACATGTACATTAAAAGTCTATCTTTGTGGTTTTATTAATATTTTCTGTATTTCAAAAATACAGGAAAAAATCTGTAAAATAAGTACTGTAACATTATTCATCATTATTATTATTGTTATTATTATTATTTTAAACAGTGTAAGTCAAAGGCTTTGGTTCTGTTGTTTTTTTCATTGATGGCTAAAGATCATTAATTATTTAAATTATTAATTATTAATAAATTATTTTAATCGTTAGAATTTGCTCTGAACAATTTCTAGAAATTTGTATTACATTTATAATGTATCGCTTATTGTATTCCTCAATTGCTTTGGATAAAAGTATCTGCTAAATGAATAAATGTAAATGTAATTATCTGTGAAAAGGACCAATCACAACTCAGTATGTAGATAAATGCCAGAAATGAAGATTTTAGAAGCAAGTAACTATTTTAAGTGCTTGAAGTTAATGTGAGATTTTGAGACTTGAACTTTATATTTATTCTTAAAATACTTATAAAAATATATCGCACACAAAAGGCTGAAATTATCAGAGTAAACGACTGCTGGAGCTTCAATGTGCACATTAATGCAGGAAAAACATATATTTTCTATGTAATGCTTCTCATTTGTGAATGAATATGAAATATAGGTCACATTTTTCTGTCTCTAAACAGAAACACAATTGTAACTGAAGCTAAAGGCTGCAGACAACACTGTTAATAAAAAAGAAGGATTCGTGTGAAGAACACATGAGCTCTCACCTGATACTGTCAGTGTAACTCCAGCACTGAACGGTGAGTGATATTCTGACTGAGATCGTATACAGCTGTACACACCACCGTGAGACGGATCCACAGATGAGATTATATACTTCTGTCCGCTGTAAACTTGATTGTCTTTATACCAGCTGTACTGCCAGTCTCCTGTCTGCTGTATGTCACATGTGAGAGTGACCGTCTCTCCTCTGAACACACGTCTATCAGGAACAACATGAACTACAGGTTTGGGTCTCTCTGTGAAACGAGCAAACAACACACTTATTATAATTCAAAATGAGCTTTTCACTTTCAGTCAGCAGTACAGTATCGGTTTAACTATTTTCAGTCAGCAGGTTTCAACAAACTATTATTTATTGGCAATAATGAGGCAATAATGGGCTACAACACAATAACATTGAGAACGTGTGTCTGTTCTCAGTCTCTCATCTCTTACAAATCTTCATAAACACAATCATATTGAATGAATAAAACTAATAACAGGTGCACGAGATCTTAGAGACACACAGTCATTAATTACAGTGAAAATTGTTACATTAGCTTGCTTTTCTGAATACAACATAAATAATAATATAAAATTAAATTAAATTAAATTAAATACAAAAATAAAAATGCTAGGCAACGATTAATCATGACAAATTGTTGCCCTGCACAAAAAAAAAACGTTTATTTTAATATATGTATTTAATAAAATATTTTTTGATATTAATTCTAACTTTCATGGAGATAACATTTTGCTATTATGTTACGATTACAGGAAAACTTGAGCGTGGTGTTTCGTTGGTTAAGTGTTATTTGCGTGTGTGTGTGTGTGTGTGTGTTCGTGTGCGTGCGTGTGTTCGTGTGTGTGTCAGGAAGTAGAGGCAGGATTCAGATGCGGGTACAGCGGATGTTTATTTGGACAACAAATAATATACAGTGCTTCCACGGGCAGTCAGAGATGGACTGAATCCTCTGCCACACAAATGGTTAGATCACCACGGCGGGACGAGCCGTAACAGCAGCAGAAGCAATGAAGCTGGCGAGGCTGCTCGCAAATCCGAGCGAGAGGCTGAGCCGTCCGCAGCGCGTCCGCAGCTAACCCGGAATGGCAGGTGTAACGGTAGAAGCCCACGGTAACTGGACGCACAGAGAAGGGTGCAGAGAAACACAAAAACAGCTACGAGCACTGGAGCCTGACAAGACAAAACGAGAGGTGAGTAATACAGTCAGTGCAAGCGGAAAAAACCACAACAGTCTGACAACGGACAGAAAAACACAGGGAGTTATAAAGGGAAGGTAATCGTAGATAATGAGAACCAGGTGAGGAACAAGATTAGCTAATGAGCAGCGAAACAAGGAGGGCGGGGAAACAATAAGGTTGACAAACACATGTGGCGAGCTGTCAAAACAAACCCAGCACCTGACATCACAACACAGAGAAAGCAAGAACAGGTGATCAGACCCGAGACCCGACAGTGTGTGTTTGTGTGTGTGTGTGTGTTTTGTGTGTGTGTGTGTGTGTGTGTGTTTGTGTGTGTGTGTGTGTGTGTGTGTGTGTGTGTGTGTGTGTTCTTGTGTGTGTGTGTGTGTGTGTGTGTGTGTGTGTGTGTGTGTGTCTGTATTTGTTCTCTATTATGGATGTGTTATGATGTCACTTCTACATTTCTGTGTTCTTCATTGAAGCTGTCCCTCAGATCACCGGTGTTTGTGTTTTATAGTTTTGACATTTAATTTCTCTGTATTTGTTTTCTGCTTTGTGGTTAATTTGTGACTTTATTTGAAAATGTTTGACAAATTGATCAGAGGGAAAAATAAATGAATAATAAATATTAGCAACAAAATAAAATTCTATATTTTTCATTTTTTTAGCAGCTTGAGGAACTACAGAGACAAATGATTCTGGGTGAAGGTGAATGACAGCAAAATATAGACATAAATCATCAGCAAAGAGACAAATGTGGGATCCTCATATGATTCATGTAGACAAATAAACTACTACAACACAATTCACATGTGTTTAATAAATCAAATATACTGCAGTACAGCACAGTACCTTGAGTGAGTCCAGCGGGGATGAAGGACATCAGCACTAAAAGCAGAAGAAACACAGATATTAAACATTTCCATTCATTCAACACAATGCAGATCACTGAAACATGTCTAGAGCTTCAACTGCAAGAGTTTTTCTGTGTTTCCATTAGAAGTCACATGACTCATGAACCGATACGAGAGTCGATTCTCTGATGAAGATTCACAACATACAACACATGACCATATTCTCATCAACCATGTGATACAGTTTCTGTAGTGTTCAGAGAAGATTCACGATGTCACGGGGTGACGTGAAGCGGAACTATTTATGCCCAATGTTGTTTTCCTGTGGGAGCGATGTCGGGGTAACACCAGGCCGGTTCCGGGTCCTTCTGTGTAAACAGTCCGGCCGGGCTTAGTAAATGGGGGAATGAGCGTCAGCTGTGTAACGAGCGGAGATTGAGCCGTGAGAGAGACATGTATTCGCGAGGGGGATTATAAAAGGACATGTTTGTGTGGAGAGAGGAAGTGACACAGAGCGGGGAGAGACTGCACATTAGGAAGAAGGAGCTTTAAACCAGCGGTTTGATGGATCTGGATCCATAAAGGGAGATAACACAAACAGAGGAAGAGAGGCAGGGGACCTATGTTACTTCGTCGAGCAGTTAAGTGTCATCAGTAATTTTTATAAGGAAAACCTAATGCCTCCAGTACCCGCTGTATACAACAGTTTGGTGAAACTGTCCCGGAGTTTTATTGACATTTGGTTTGAAACCTCTAATGCCAGTTGTGTGTTCATAGTACACTACCCACACAGTTTTGGCTGTACAGTGTCGTCAATTGAGAGGAGGGAGTCGGCTGGGACTGCGAGTGGAGACCTTATTCACTGTGGGTTGCAGTGCTTAGTGTGAAGTGAACACGTGTGACCATTTGAAGTGATTGATGCATGCACAGGTGTGGACATTATAATTTTGTGTCTGCCCGTGTCCCCAGTTGGCATACTCGTTGGTCTCGAGTGCCGAATTGAAACTAACTAACTAACTGCTGTGTGTTGAGTGTATGCTGTACAGGAGTACAGCTCCATCCTGTCTGATTTGAAGAGGATTTGTTGAGTATTCATGCATTGCTGTTTGACTCCCTGACTCGAAGAGGAAGCATCATCTGTCTGTTGAGCTGTTCACACTGAAGGAGATCCCTGGCGTGAGTACCTGATTACTGTCTGATTTGAAGAGGATTTGTTACACACTCATGCACTGTTGTTTGATCTCCTGGCAAGATTGGCTATTGAGCTGCTCCGTTACCTGCCTCCGGCTGTCCGAAGAGGAATCGCTGTGCGAACCCCTTACCAGTGTCTGCTCCATTACTTACCTCAGACTGTCCGAAGAGGAATCGCTGTCCGAACCCCTTACCAGTGTCTGCTCCGTTACTCACCTCTTGCTGTCCGAAGAGGAATCGCTGTGCGAACCCCTTACCAGTGTCTGCTCCATTACTTACCTCAGACTGTCCGAAGAGGAATCGCTGTCCGAACCCCTTACCAGTGTCTGCTCCATTACTTGCCTCAGACTGTCCGAAGAGGAATCGCTGTCCGAACCCCTTACCAGTGTCTGCTCCGTTACTCACCTCTTGCTGTCCGAAGAGGAATCGCTGTGCGAACCCCTTACCAGTGTCTGCTCCATTACTTACCTCAGACTGTCCGAAGAGGAATCGCTGTCCGAACCCCTTACCAGTGTCTGCTCCATTACTTGCCTCAGACTGTCCGAAGAGGAATCGCTGTCCGAACCCCTTACCAGTGTCTGCTCCATTACTTACCTCAGACTGTCCGAAGAGGAATCGCTGTCCGAACCCCTTACCAGTGTCTGCTCCGTTACTCACCTCTTGCTGTCCGAAGAGGAATCGCTGTGCGAACCCCTTACCAGTGTCTGCTCCATTACTTACCTCAGACTGTCCGAAGAGGAATCGCTGTCCGAACCCCTTACCAGTGTCTGCTCCATTACTTGCCTCAGACTGTCCGAAGAGGAATCGCTGTCCGAACCCCTTACCAGTGTCTGCTCCATTACTTGCCTCAGGCTGTCCGAAGAGGAACCGCTGTGTGAATCCCTTACCAGTGTCTGCCTCATTACTTACCTCTGTCTGCCGAAGAGGAACCGCTGTGTGAATCCCTTACCAGTGTCTGCCTCATTACTTACCTCTGTCTGCCGAAGAGGAACCGCTGTGTGAACTTCCTACGCAGCCTGACGAAGAAGAGGGTCGGATCAGCCTGTGCTTTTTAGTTTAGGATTTAGCCTATTTTAATTCAATAAAATACGTTTAATACTGATTATCTTGTCTGGTCTCATGGTGTCTTTGGGTAACTCCTCGAGGTGGTACACTTAATAGGGGTGGTGGGAGACACGGGAGGAGGCCACCCCGGCCTGTGACAACAACATACAACACATGACCATACTCTCCTCAATCATGTGATACAGTTTCTGTAGTGCCCAGAGAAGATTCACAATATGAGCTCTCATGAAGATAATCAATGATATTTAATTAAATACTGATTCTGGCAAATTATCAGCGCTGGAACTCAATCTTAGTGAAAGCAAATTACAAAAACAATAGGACAAATACAACATAAAAAATACAAATAAAATAAACAATTTAGCTTACAATATTACACAGAAAATGAATAAAGTAATCAATTGTATAAATAAGTCACTACATAGACTTCACCACATAAATTAATTCATAAAGTTATGAGCAATATTAAGTGAAGAACAGTGATTCTCTCTTTTTCTTTTGTTGTTTGATGAACAGATGATGACAGACAGCGTCAGGTTTATATCGTAGGATGATGTCACAGAATGCACAGATCTATATACTGACTAGCGTTCAATTACTTTTCAAAATGTTTATTTATTTAAGACATAACTGACTGTGTTTGGTGAAAAATCACCAATATAGACATTTTTACACATAAATAGCACAAAGTAGTCTATATTTGTCCGTGTTTCACTCCGTCTCGAATCACGTTCACAGAAAGCGTTGATAAACTGCAGCTCAGTGCTTTGAACTCATATATTTTAGCATCGAGCAAGAATGGTAGGAGACTGTGTGACAGTCACATTACATGATTTGACTCGTTTGGATGTTACGTAGAAACGGCGAGAGTGCACCGCATGGAAGGAATATTCATGTTTTCATAACCACTGACCAAAATATAGGATCGGCTCTGTGCGTCTGTCACTGTCAATCATAAGAGACTTCTAGAGAGACTGGAAAACTAGGGTTTTCTGGGATGATCCTCAAATGGTTCAAGTCAGAAGAGAGAAGTTATTATGTGTCTACATGAGTGTATAAGTTTAAGCATCAATGCATTGATGAAATTAACAGTTGGATTTGATGATCACTGAATTTAAGTCTAACTGGCCTCAGATCATTAGGATCAAGTCAGTAAAAATAGCAAGGGTTCACTTCAAACAAGATCTCCAGAAGAACCAGCTTCCAGAAGAGATCAGATGTGCTAAAACATTCGCTGCATTTACATCCAGACTCAAAACTCATCTGTTCAGCTGTGCATTTACTGAATGAGCTCTGTGCTGGTCCCAATGATTGCACTGTGTTATATGCAGCCTTGCTTTTTCATTCATTTTAAATCAATTTATATCATTCTGTAAATAGTCTTTGCTTTTATTGTTGTGAGTATTTTTTTACAATAATTATAATTTAAATGTTTTATGTAAAGCACTTTTGCAAAAGGCAATGAAATATACTATATATATATATAATAAATGTGATTTTACACTACTGATGCTTCACTGGAACAAAACAAACTATAGACTGCAAACCACATCAGGTCAAAGCTTTTAAGAAACACACCGCCTCACTTCCTGTTTGAGACTGACATCATCAGCTTAACCCTCATGTTGTGTTCAGGTCATTTTGACCCGGAGATGATTTTATTTTTCCCACAAATGCAAGTTAATGTTCTCGCATTGAGCTAAAATTTACTGTCATTGCTCACACGTCATAATAACTTCCCAACATTTTGTACTTTTGGGGGATCCCCCCCACCACCACCTTGTTACAATTATGCATTTAAATAACATTTACATTTATTCATTTAGCAGACGCTTTTTATCTAAAGCGACTTACAATTGACGAATACAATAAGCGATACATTATAAAGAGGCAAACAGACAAAGGAAGTGCTTGTAATACAACATTTCAGGCATTGTTCAGAGCAAATTCTAGCCAGACAGTGAGAGGTTAAGGGAAAGAGAGCAAAGTTAAGGAACTTAACTTTCCTTATTTTTTATTTAATCTTTTTAAGATGAAATAAAGTAATGATGGAAGAGATGAGTTTTCGTGTGTCATTTGAAAATTGTCAGGGATTCAGCATTCTGGATGGCGGTGGGAAGTTAAAAGTGCATATATTTCTAATATGAATGACTCCTATGATCAATCATTCAAATTCAATACAAATTATGTCCTAATTGAAAGAAAACAAGCTGACAAAAGATTGAATACAATATGTGTTGATAATATAGCATAAGAGATTTACAGAGATATTTTTTTTATAAAAAGGATGGCCGTTTTTGACCGGGAACACTAAAGGTGCTTTAGACCAATTTGGAGTTGCGTCACTGACAGCTGCGCGCACGTAATGGTGGCAGAAAAACACTGGTAATAATAAGTAGAGGAAAATGTTTAAAATACATGGAATTAGAGAAAAAAATATATGTTATTGAATAAACAAATAAATTATGCATTTATATAGCGCTTTATTGTGTATTATTGTAGAGAGAGAGTCATAGAGACAATCAAGTGTATGCGCTAACCACACACCAGCTACAGGTGGAGAGGAGAGAGAGTCATAGAGACAATCAAGTGTATGCGCTCACCACACACCAGCTACAGGTGGAGAGGAGAGAGAGTCATAGAGACAATCAAGTGTATGCGCTCACCACACACCAGCTACAGGTGGAGAGGAGAGAGAGTCATAGACCCAATCAAATGTATGCGCTCACCACACACCAGCTACAGGTGGAGAGGAGAGAGAGACATAGAGACAATCAAGTGTATGCGCTCACCACACACCAGCTACAGGTGGAGAGGAGAGAGAGTCATAGACCCAATCAAATGTATGCGCTCACCACACACCAGCTACAGGTGGAGAGGAGAGAGAGACATAGAGACAATCAAGTGTATGCGCTCACCACACACCAGCTACAGGTGGAGAGGAGAGAGAGACATAGAGACAATCAAGTGTATGCGCTCACCACACACCAGCTACAGGTGGAGAGGAGAGAGAGTCATAGAGACAATCAAGTGTATGCGCTCACCACACACCAGCTACAGGTGGAGAGGAGAGAGAGTCATAGACCCAATCAAGTGTATGCGCTCACCACACACCAGCTACAGGTGGAGAGGAGAGAGAGTCATAGAGACAATCAAGTGTATGCGCTAACCACACACCAGCTACAGGTGGAGAGGAGAGAGAGTCATAGAGACAATCAAGTGTATGCTCTCACCACACACCAGCTACAGGTGGAGAGGAGAGAGAGTCATAGAGACAATCAAGTGTATGCGCTAACCACACACCAGCTACAGGTGGAGAGGAGAGAGAGTCATAGACCCAATCAAATGTATGCGCTCACCACACACCAGCTACAGGTGGAGAGGAGAGAGAGAGACATAGAGACGATCAAGTGTATGCGCTCACCACACACCAGCTACAGGTGGAGAGGAGAGAGAGTGATAGAGCCAATCAAGTGTATGCGCTCACCACACACCAGCTACAGGTGGAGAGGAGAGAGAGAGAGTGATAGAGCCAATCAAGTGTATGCGCTCACCACACACCAGCTACAGGTGGAGAGGAGAGAGTGATAGAGCCAATCATGTGTATGCGCTCACCACACACCAGCTACAGGTGGAGAGGAGAGAGTGATAGAGCCAATCATGTGTATGCGCTCACCACACACCAGCATAGAGCCAATCAAGTGGATGGAGATTATTAGGAGGCCATGATTGACAAGGGCCAGTGGGGAGAATTTGGCCAGGACACCGGGGTTACTCCCCTACTCTTTATGAGAAGTGTCATGGGATTTTTAATGACCACAGAGAGTTTATTATTATTGAACCTTTGGATTTCAGAATAGAAACGCAAATCATTTTTATAGAATACTGTCGTCAATGATGCCGTTTGAAGCTAAATGCAGATGTTTAATTAAGATAGAATTATGGATAAAACTGCTATGATTACTCTACTTTTAAAGCATAAATTTGATTTATGTCTACATAATACTCACATATGCAGTTCATAGAGGATGTATTGTATTAGCCCTACACTTACAGCACAAAATACTATTTAAACCTATTACTATTAACATTATACATAACATTTATTTACTTTACATTACAATTCTGACCCTTTTTCTCACAAATGCAAGTTTATATCTGCTTGGTCTACTGTATAACTCTATTTAACTCAACAATAGTGAGTCTGTCAATTCTGAGGGAAAAAGACAGAAGTGTGGGATATAAACTCATGATTCTGAGCCGAGGGGAAAAGAGATGACGAGTTGTTTTTCTTTATCAGAACTGTGAGATATAATCTAGGAATTGTGAGAATAAAGTCAGAATTCTGAAATATAAACTCAAATTGACTTGTTTTATTATTATTTTATTTCATGGCTTCCAGACAGCTTCTTGAAAACCAGAAAGTGAACCAGCGGCGAGTGACTTCAGTACATTTAGTGTTCACAATGTAAAAGACTTCATAGAATCACAAAAGGGCCCAAAGTGATGTGGTCTGAGTATGTATATTAAGTATTTTATGAAACAATATGTTGTTTAAAATGAAGACAAAAGACACTTTCTGATTGTCGAGCATTAGTGTAACATGTTCATTTGTTAATGTACTGAACTACAGCTGTGGTTTTTCTGTAAAGAGCGTGAGAACTGACTTCACACATCCTCTAAAAGAGACGAACTGGTTAAAAATACATGAAAAAGTGTCTCAGAAAACAGAAGTTAGTTCTGAGAAAAGTTCCAGCATATTTTGTGGTTAATGCAATTAAATTATTACATTAATTATTATTATTCTAAATATAAACAGTTATTAGGAGCCTGACCGGTTTTACGTGCCCCAATCTAATCAGCATAATTGTATCATGCAGATACTTATAGAGTTAAAAAGAAATACCATAAGTAGTTATGATCATAAACACTTGCCACGGCTTCAAAGCCTGGAGCAGGGCCACTGAAAGCCATCAAAAGCTGATCGTCTCAGGTTCTGCGCATGTTCAGATATCAATGTGGAGAACAAGAAGTGACAGAAGCCTCTCACTAGACCTGATGCTTCACCAGTAGATACTATTATTGCTTGACTATTAAATATGAGAAAACAGAGACTCTTAAATGTGATATTAGACAGATGGATCTCTAAGAAGTGGAAGTAAATGAAAATGACAGTCACATGTTTTGCTCTTCTCGATAGTATTTTGAGGTTTATGAAAGTACAAATACAGAATAAGAATAACTATCTTCCCCACTGATTAAAACCATAGAACAGAAATAAGCAAATATTAACTTTAATGTGATATTTCACACTACTGATGCTTCACTGGAACAAAGCAAACTACAGACTACAAACCACATCAGGTCAAAGTGTTTGAGAAACACACCGCCTCACTTCCTGTTTGGTGTTGCCATCAAATATAATTGTGACATATAGCCAAATAAATTTGAACTTAATTTTAAATTTTGGGTGTTTTCTCATAAAGTGTATTATAAATGAACCAAACCCAGTTCAGTTCAAGTGAATCAGAAAGGGAACCAGCAGCAGGTGACGTCAATGCTTTTGCTGTTCACAACCAAACTAAACAACACCCCCAATGATGTGGTCTGAGTGCGTTTTATTTGTAGCTTCTTTTAGCAGGTCTGAGATCATTTGACATGTTACTCAAATAAACTTGGTGTGAAAACACGTTTAAACCATTAAACCAAGACAAAGCAATTGGCAGAAACGTAGCACAAGCACTGTTTTCACTCAAAACATTTCACAAAATAAAGTTATGAAACAATATATATGTTGTTCAAAATGAAGACTAATATTGTCCAGCATTAGTGGAACATGTTCATATATTAATGTTTTTCTGCTGATAACGTGAGGAGAACTGACACACATCCGCTAAACATGACACTCAGACAAACTGGTTAAAAATACTTGAAAATCAGACGTTCATTCTGAGAAAAGCATTGACATCAGTTTATTTTTATTTTGTTTGGATGTCACTTTTTACATATATTGTGTTTGCTTCAGTGAAAATCATTCATTTTAAATGTATTTTTTTAATTTTTTAAGTGTAATGTTTGACAGATAAACTTCTCAAACTCTCTGAATCTCTAATGGAGAGACTATTTAAAGATACAGTATCATACAACACCAAACTCATATTAACACAAATACATCTGATTGAACTGAACTGCTGAAAATAAGAAGAGCGAGTATCACATCATAAACAGTAAAAACACATGTCCACAGGACCTCCATCTTTCACACGCAGCACAGATAAATACATGTTCTCTGAAACTCTGTGTCTGATCCACACGTAACATATCATCACATTTAATCTGAATAATAAATAATATTGTGGATTCTTAGACCCTCCTACACACAATCATTATTTTATCTTCAGCTGAATACTGTTTTAGAAACAGAATAACAAAACAGAAGATAGAGTAGAATATAATGAAATACTCACAGACTATGAGAGGCAGTGCACTGGACCCCATACTGACACATTAATAGACTGTTTTAACAGAGACGCGTGCGCTAAATCAGACACTTCCTTGTGTTTCACACGTCAAGAAGAGATGAGGGAGGAGACTAAACTCTACACAGAAAAAGACATCAATTCTAAGATATTTAGCTGCTCTTTCAGTGCATGTAAGCTGTGTTTCTACTGAAAAGACTGTTTCACAGAGAATGTCTCCAGGTAATTGTTCTCACACTGCATTATTGTGTTGTTCACAGCCAGAGCCGCACACATTACAGACAGAGCAGTGAATAAAGTGAATAATGTAGGCCTGTTCATGTAAGGCCGGCTCTTATTTGAGTTATTCTCTCGTCAACAATTACAGCGGTTCTGTTAATGACAAATAATCTGCTTTTACACAATGATTCAGATAATCAACAAGTAATCCAATGTATCTGTTATTAAATTCTGGCAAAATCTGCATATTTTCCTTCTATTTGTAGATTATTAAAACATGATTCTGTAATACTGTCATGAAAGTATTATTGCATACATCACCATATTTCAAATATTAACACTTTGCAGCAACAATAATCCAGAATCAGAAAACATGATTGTTGTCATACAAATATATGAAGAAAGTAAACAACGATATTAAGTTTAAAGTGGTGATTGATTGTGATTTCATTTTTTTAACTTTATTTAGTGTGTAATGTTGCTGGTCTACAGCGAGCTTCTTCCCGTGACATCACAAACCCAGACATTTACATAAACTCCTCCCCCGTGAACATGCAGCAAACTAGGTGGTTTAGTGAATCACAACACACGGAGCCAGCTAACCAATCAGAGCCCGTTGTGCATATCTGAGGGAGGGGCTTCATAAAAACAGGAAATAACCAGGGTGTTCATAAGAGAAGGGACAGATCAGTAAATAAAGAGGAATAAAGGTAAATTATGTGAAAAATCTTGTTTTTTCTTCACAATGCATTAATGCTTGTTAGACTGCACCCTATAAACACAATCAAGCCTAAAAAATGATATTGATTCAGACATGGATGGAGTGACGAGCCGCCACAACAATATTTGAAATGTTTATTTCTTCTCTAAAAGGAGTTACAAGACCGCAGTTAAGAGTCCAGGAGACTCTTGTGTATCTTCAGCAGGACTCTTTATTGAGAACATGCTGTTTGACGCTGCAGTCATTCTGTCTAATGCAGTGAAACACTGTAACATACATTTTGGAGAGCAGTTGTTACAGGTCAAGACAAAAGAGACTTTAAAGCAGCAATGGGACACTTGCCACAACTTCAAAGACTGAAGCAGGAAAAGCCTTCATAGACAAATATACAGTATACAAAATCTGACATTAGACAGGGTTTCTAAGTAACGGAAGTAAATGAAAATGACATGCACATGTTGTTGGTATCGTTTGCTCTTGTTATAGTATTTTGAGGTTTATGAAACTAAAGATGCAGAATAAGAATAGCTATCTTCCCCACTGGTTAAAACCATAGAGCAGAAACAGAGCAAACGTCAAACCACAAACACCAGCTCCACTCTTTTATTAGATCTCTTTCTCACCGCAAGCAGCTTCTAAAGTTAGCAATGAACAAATAACAATGTGTCTTCAATGATGAGCTAAAGAAGAACAACACGTGAAAATTAGAGGCATATTCAGGGGCGTAAATTTGGGGAGACAATAAACATATAATTTCCCAAGATACATTTTTTAAGGAGTGCAACAGCGCTCATGTCTGTTGTAGACATTACTATCCATCAACTAACATTATTATTGCTAACATAGTGGACTCATTGAAAATTACACTAGCATCATCTGTATTAAATAGAAAATAATAATATTTCTATATTTTTAGGGGGGACAAACCTCAGCTGGGGGTCCTGTCCCCCCGGGATTTCTGCCTAAGGACAACTGGGCGGGAGCTACAAACAGTTTGAAAACATGCATTACACAGCCATTGGCCAGCAGTTATTCCAGACAATAACCAATCAAAATGCTTGAAGCCACACCGTCAAATGAGCGCATGACAGCCCTGACCTTAAATGGGTCTGTTTGTGGTTTGGACCAGTGTTGCTACATTAACACTGTTGCTGCAGGTTGTTTTTGATGTCCGCGGTTTGAAGCGACCCCAATAATGTCATATTTAGTCCCTGAAATTCGAATTCACGAGGGGAACCCCACCAAAAAACAAGTATTTTATACTCAAGAACACAATTTTTAATGGGAGACCCCCCTCGAAATGCGATTGGGCTAGTTTTGGGCTAGTTTTGAGTAGCAATTGGGTAAGTTTTGTTTTGAAAACCTGGCAACCCTGATTTTGACTTATTTCTAGATCAGTAGGTGGCGGTAATGCACCTTTTTCATTGGTTTGCCAAATCGCCATAAAAACACCAGAAGAATAAGTCCTTTGCTGTTTCGTTGCTTAAATATCAGATGTGTTACGTCGTGTGTGTTATGTCTGCCAAAACTGCAGTTCCCTCCCTGCCTGCAAAGTATTTTTCCAAAACCAAGTTTTATTAGTGTTTCTGTGCCGTGACTCTGAGGGCGGGAACATATATGTAGCCACGGGCACTTACTAGAGAGTCTCATTATTGTGTTTAATGCCAATGACGGAGCCTACAAGACTCTGAAGGACTGAATAAAGGAAGAACGCAGCTTTTCATTTGAGACGCACCCTTCATCTGAATGTCAGGCGTAGATGTGTGTTCACTGCGCAGACTCATTGTCATGATTGAGAGCAAACGTGAGAGGTCACGGGCCTACGGCAGGGTGTGCCCAAGTAAAAAATAACACATTCCCCCCCCCAAAAAATCGCTATTTTTATTTCAGTATAGCTAACAAAGCTCCTTGACACAAAAACAATCTATAAAAGTCGCAGCAACAATGAGAAAGTAGCTAAATTTGGTCACAAAATCCCCAAATTGTCAAGATTGAAAACAAAGTCTGTTTGTAATAGTTGGACTCAAAAGTAATTTTCTTCTTTAAGTAAATAGAAAATTTTTAAGTGTTTGTGGTCATTATTACAACAATACGTAATTACACAACGTTTTAGGATTACATTTTAATAGTTTTTTTATTGAAAAATTAAAATGAAATTGAATAAAACCTGTATTTATTGTATCATTATACAGTGATAGAGTTTACCAAATCTCGTTCACAATACTTCAGTCATTATATCGTTCTGAAAAATGTGGGAAAATCATACAAAGAAACTGAAATGAATGGGAGGGGGGGGTGATAGATGTGAAGTATGAGGTGATGGGAGGGATTTACATTTTAAAACCTTTGATTGGCTATAAATTGACCAATTAAATAATTATGATGCCCAATCACAGATCTCCATTTTCCTTTTTGAGATTAGCATTGGACAGTGTATAAAAGCTTGTGTGGTCTCTTAATTTCATTCACAAACCTGATAATGTTTTAATTTGTTCTGATTCAGTTCTTTTAAATCAAGTCACCAAGATATTCTCTTTAGTATCCTACAAATACATTCAATAATTGTTCAAAATGATACATCAGTCAGTGTTATATGTGTCCAGCACACAGGAATAAGAGGAAATGAAGAAGTGGATAAATGATCAAAGCAAGCTTTACAGAAAGAGACTATAGAGTTACATTAAGTAAATCAGAGATTAAGGTTTTAATCTGGAGTAAAGTGAATAAAGAATGAATAGTTAAGTGGAACAATGTGGAAAAGGGTCGATTCATTTATAGTTGAATAAATAAAGCAAATCAAAATATAAAGTGTATAAGTAAGTCAAGGAAAGAGGAGGTCATCTTTAACAGAATATTATTAGTGCACTCAAATTTAAATAGCACACTTAAAATAATAGTGAAATGGGTTATGTGAATACTGTAATGTTACAGAAACAATACTTCATGTATTTATTGAATGTAGGAAGCAGGGGCGGTTCTAGGATTTCAACATTAGGGGGCTTAGCCCTCACTATTGCTGCTGATAACACCACCTAGTGTTGTGGCTGATAACACCACCTAGTGTTGCTGCTGATAACACCACCTAGTGTTGCGGCTGATAACACCACCTAGTGTTGTGGCTGATAACACCACCTAGTGTTGTTGATGATAACACCACCTAGTGTTGGGGCTGATAACACCACCTAGTGTTGTTGCTGATAACACCACCTAGTGTTGGGGCTGATAACACCACCTAGTGTTGTTGTTGATGATAACACCACCTAGTGTTGGGGCTGATAACACCACCTAGTGTTGTTGTTGATGATAACACCACCTAGTGTTGTTGCTGATAACACCACCTAGTGTTGTGGCTGATAACACCACCTAGTGTTGTTGCTGATAACACCACCTAGTGTTGGGGCTAATAACACCACCTAGTGTTGTTGCTGATAACACCACCTAGTGTTGGGGCTGATAACACCACCTAGTGTTGGGGCTGATAACACCACCTAGTGTTGTTGTTGATGATAACACCACCTAGTGTTGCTGCTGATAACACCACCTAGTGTTGTTGTGGATGATAACACCACCTAGTGTTGTGGCTGATAACACCACCTAGTGTTGTGGATGATAACACCACCTAGTGTAGTTGCTGATAACACCACCTAGTGTTGTGGATGATAACACCACCTAGTGTTGTGGCTGATAACACCACCTAGTGTTGTGGCTGATAACACCACCTAGTGTTGCTGCTGATAACACCACCTAGTGTTGCTGCTGATAACACCACCTAGTGTTGCTGCTGATAACACCACCTAGTGTTCTGGATGATAACACCACCTAGTGTTGCTGCTGATAACACCACCTAGTGTTGTTGTGGATGATAACACCACCTAGTGTTGTGGCTGATAACACCACCTAGTGTTGTGGATGATAACACCACCTAGTGTTGTGGCTGATAACACCACCTAGTGTTGTTGTGGATGATAACACCACCTAGTGTTGCTGCTGATAACACCACCTAGTGTTGTTGGGGCTGATAACACCACCTAGTGTTGGGGCTGATAACACCACCTAGTGTTGTTGTGGATGATAACACCACCTAGTGTTGCTGCTGATAACACCACCTAGTGTTGTTGTGGATGATAACACCACCTAGTGTTGTGGCTGATAACACCACCTAGTGTTGTGGATGATAACACCACCTAGTGTTGTGGCTGATAACACCACCTAGTGTTGTTGTGGATGATAACACCACCTAGTGTTGTTGTGGATGATAACACCACCTAGTGTTGTGGCTGATAACACTACCTAGTGTTGTTGTGGATGATAACACCACCTAGTGTTGGGGCTTATAACACCACCTATTGTTGTTGTGGATGATAACACCACCTAATGTTTCGGATGATAACACCACCTATTGTTGTTGTGGATGATAACACCACCTAGTGTTGTTGTGGATGATAACACCACCTAATGTTTCGGATGATAACACCACCTAATGTTTCGGATGATAACACCACCTATTGTTGTTGTGGATGATAACACCACCTAGTGTTGTTGTGGATGATAACACCACCTAATGTTTCGGATGATAACACCACCTAATGTTTCGGATGATAACACCACCTATTGTTGTTGTGGATGATAACACCACCTAGTGTTGTGGCTGTGTATTGCAGAATGTCGATAGTACAAATATAAATGCAAACAATCACATAAGCAAAGAAACAATAATCTCTGCTCATTACATGCTGCAAGTTACAATATGAATGCCGTCAGTCATTAATGAAGCAATATTCACAATATAAAGCCAAAATATGTGCTCATAGCTGAATTACTGTAGCTTAAATAAACATTAGCAAGTTTATGTATATAGCACATTTCATACACCATGGTAATTCAAAGTGCTTTACATAAAAGAAAAGGAGATAGTCATTAATAATAATCACAGCAATAAAACATGGCATTTTAAATTATATAGAAATTAATTTAAAACGTTTAATAATAATAATAGAAAATGATTATACATAAAATACAGTGCAGTCAGTTCGGACCATAAAACAAAAATCGTTGCAGTCTATGTTTTATGTTGGCCTAATGGATAGAGCGTTGGACTTGAAACCCGAGGTAACCCAAGGTTGTGGGTTCGAATCCCGGCTCCGACAGCTTTAAGTGTGTACACTTGGATGGGTTAAATACAGAGAACACATTTCACTCCTCATTATACTCTGTATAATTGTGTATGTGACAAATAAAGCTCATCCGAGCTTAATTTGTACTATATTAAACCAGGACAACCATACTCTGTACATTAATGTCCGTTATATGGCAAACAATGTGCAGTGTCTAATCATGAAAATACTCACAGAACAATATGAAAAGGTAACATGCAAATATTTTACTGCATCCTTCAACGCATCCTTTATTTGTGGGACAAACATAAAATACATCATAAAAGCTCAACCTTGCAAACAATTGTAAACAGCAAACATAAACACAAATAACAAAACGTTTCACAACCTCATAAGAAGATGACCCTTTCCCCTGAATCTAGTCCAGTTATTATTCAGATGGTATCATTAAGGTATGTCTCCTGTCTTTAAAAGAATGCAAAATGGTCAATCCAGGTAATAAGTAAAAAGGTCAGGGCATGAAGCTAACAATCAAAAAACAAGAACAACCGGCAATGGCCAGGAACACGATAAGGACTAGCAACCTAGAAACAGGGCAAACACTTAGTACTGTATGCAGATAGATATAACAATACTGGGTCAGAACGGCTTAAATAGTGTCCATGGTATTGAAAACAGGTGAGGATGTAATCCATGAGCATGATGGGAAATGGAGTTCAAGAAAACTAATCTAAATGAAAACCTCTTTGAGAGCAACGGGCCCCTGGTGTTTCATTCAAAACATGACCAAGCAATGCTGAATTATAAACTGGATGTTGATTATTATGGAGAATTTGTTCTTTTAACAAATTATTAACGTAATGTTACCTCATTTTAGTAAATTGTCCATTTAACTGAAAACAATTATGAACTCTTAATTGGTGGCTAGTTTGATACGTTATTATATATGTTGTCCAGATATCATGCGCTGAGCTCCTACTACAGTATGTATGGACGGCTCATTTTAGATTGAACATTTTTGTTGACACTGTACACATTGAATGCACGAATACAGGCTACACAATTATTTATGATAGAAAATACTTTCTATAACCATGTACATCAAGAAGTTTCATGAAAGTGCATCTCCAGCCTCCGGCAGACATACAGCACGAGCCGCTGCACTTCTGAGGAAGGACTATCACGCATGCGCAGAATAGCAAAGAGAATTAAATACATACATAAATAAAAATACAAAACAACTCTGATCGTTTTTGTTTTAAATCAACTTGTCCTAAATTTTGATAGTTTGATATTTTATCATTTTTGGGGGACTGAAATTACAGACCCCCCCCTAAAAGGGGTCTGGATCCGCCCCTGGTAGGCAGTATGAACAAGAAAGAGGAAACATTTTATAAGAATTAAGAAAAAATGGAATTCAGGAACTACATTTTAAGGTTTTTATAAAATGGTCAAGTGAAGTAAATAACAAAGCCTTCTATGATTTTATTAAAGAGACATGATTGATAAATATAATATAAACTCTGTTCCTCACTCCGGAGCAGACGATGGTAGTAATGCACATATTTACGTTGGTTGCCAGCCGCCCTTAAAAACCAAGAAGAAGAAGAAGAAATATCAAGCTTGAACTTAAGGTCTCAAAGAAGGAGGCAAAGGAGGAAAGAAGCACAGAAAGACCAGGAAGGAGAGCTCTGCTATCTACGTGTACAAAGTGCTGAAGCAGGTTCATCCTGATGTGACACCCTGTATGTGTAGTCACAGGAATAATTCGTTTTTCATGTATTTTATTATTTTATGGTGTTTCTGATGTTTCAAGTACTGTGATCATATTGAATGTTGTGGTATAACCCCAGTGGACAGCAGGGGGAGACACTGTGCTGAACAGAGACTGAGTGTTAACAGTAAGTTGCTGAGAAGAAGCCATTACAAGAGTGACTCTGTTAATGAAAGCAGCACAACGTGTCTGTTTTATTGTTATATTCAAACAGGTGGGTGAAAAGTGATCCCAAAGGACATATAACATGAAGCAAAATGTTGAAAATGTGTTTACATTGTTTTAAGAGGATAATATACACTTTCTGTGTATAATTAAGATGTTTAAGGGAGACGTTTTGTTTATGTAAATGGCGTTTCAATCGCGGATGTCCCGCGACAGATCTGGTGTTAATATAATACAATCTGAATAATTAAGAGCTCCAGCAAACTGATTACCCATAATAATATGAAGCTCATTGTGTTTAAGCTTTATAATTGTGTGTTTGTAATGGAAAGAGCAAGGTGTAGAGTAATCACCATTTGAGTTAAGATTTACAAGTATTGTTATGGTGATTTTGGTCTATTATATGGTTCATGTATCTAATTCTCAAATATGAATGATGTAGACTGTTGATGGGTGTACATTATGACATTTTAATGATATTTCTTCTGATGGGGCTTGCTTGTTGTATTAATTACTTTAGTTTACATGTTTAAATTACATCTTTAATAGTTCGTTCAACTATTTAAGGTTACAGTGGCTATCAGTACACATATAACAGAGATTGTAAAACATTTTGAAGTATGTTTATGGGGAAATGTATTGAGTTATATGAGAAAGATATTATTTGAGTATAAGATGTAGAACTCAGACAAGGATTATGCCAAACATGTTTATTGGTGTTTTGTTTGAGTGATTCCAGTGGCGGCTGCTGATCTTTTAAAGAGGGGAAGCTCATTTTCGGCCTAAATCATAAAAATTGTCCATTTACTTATATGTAAATTCTGCCCTACGTTCCTTTTCAAGAAAATGCTCTGTAACCCTGTCGTACCAACTAGGCGTCTTTTCCAGTGACTTGACCAGTGTCCTCTCAATGGCCAGCAGAGCTAGGCTGCTTAAACGGCCTTGGCCCATTGTGTTACGGGTGTAGGACTTGAGCCGCTTTAAACAGGAGAAGCTCCTTTCTACACCTGCTGTGCAGTTTGCTAGCTGGCTAGTTCAGACTATATGAATTAATGAACAAACGATCTAATATATATATATATATATTAACTCAACGGGAGGAAATGTGGGAATTATGTTAAACTGAAACAATGAATGTGGTGTGAAATTGTGTGAAATATACGATGAAGGTTGCAGCAGTTTGTCTTTCGACTACACATGCAAAATCCGCGATGGGACTGAGTTGGAAATGGAGACACAGAGTGATACGCGTCATAATCTGAAGACCACGCCCACGCCCACACCAACCGTCTCTTTGCATTGCGAGAAGCTGCCGCCTCCTTGTCATTTATTTATAACAAAAAAAAAAAAAAAATGTCTAAAAGCTGATATGTGACAATGTGTATAGCAAACAAGCTAAAAAAAAACCATAAATACGTTTTTATAAGCTGTCGACCCCAAAAAACGAGCGTTTTAGGACATAAAAGTGGATTAAAAAGAGATGACAGACCCTCCAATCATCACGCAGACGCTCGGAGTCGGGCCAGCCCACTCCTCCATTCATCCCAGAGACGCTGAGCGTCCGTGGGCGGGACATAATCGCAGCATTATCCAATGACCGTCTTGTTTCTAAGCACTGAAAAAAACTGTTTAAAGCAGCCCCATTGAAGTCAATGGACGCTGGGCTTCAACAGAGTAATGCACTGTACGCTACGGGAATGAATGAGAAGGAAATCGAGTCAGCCGACCTAAGTAGCTGATTCTGAACGAAATTGTTTTCGTTCGAGATGAACGTGTTTAACGCATTTTTAGTCAATAAAATGTTAACATAATAGTACATATATTTGACCATTCATTTTTTGACAATTATAGCAGTCTTAAAGAAATCGCGGCTGAGTGATTCACATATCAGTGATATAAGACACTGTTTTCATTATTGTAATAAACATTATAAGATTGAATCTGTTAATGAAAGCAGCACAACGTGTCTGTCTTATTGTTATATTCAAACAGATATAACTGCAGTACTGCCACCTGGACGGGGCGTGCTACACTGACACCGATGGCATCATGAACTCTTTCATCAACGACATCTTCGAGCTCATCACCGGTGAATCGTCTCGTCTCTCTCACTACAACAAGTGCTCCACCATCACATCGAGAGAGATCCAGACCGCCGTGTGTCTGCTGCTGTCCGGAGAACTGACCAAACACACCGTGTCTTTATTAAATGACCGTCATATTACAGCCAATGAACATAACAGTCATTCCAACATATTGTATAGAAAAATATTAAACAGACTACAATATGAGAACACACATAAAGAAATAATTAAAAATAATAATAAAATGAAAGAAAAAGGTATGAGACAATTATACAAATAGCGCTAAAGATTCACATATAGACCTAGTGTGTTGTGCCTTACTATTTTTCAACCCAAGTAGTAACTCAATATAATTTTTCATATCTATCTGAAATAACAAAAGATTGGGTTTTCCTTCAGCCCATTTCTGTTTATGTCTATGGTACTTCCCCATAATCAAACAAAGATTAACAATAAAGCTCACATTTGGTGGTAATCTTTCTCTATTAAAATAGAAAAATACATCTTTCTCAGAAAAATAAACGTTCATGTCTAAATATTTAAAAAGGAGTCCTTCCAAATCTATCCAAAACATTTTACTATAAATGAAATTCAGAAATAAGTGTACAGCATCCTCGCTCTCTGCTCCACAGAAGTCACATCTATCATCCGCATCAGTACAAAACCTAAGAAAGTGTTTTAGCAGATGAAGTATTTATAAATAAAGTAATTATTCCATCTCTTATCAGTAATAGTTACTCCTTTAATTGCAATATCAGATCTAAGACTCACTTTGTCATTATTCACAGTTCCTTTAAACAGACATTTTAAACCAGATGGTACAGCATCAAACACAATGCAATATTCTTTAGGGATTATAGGAATATTATACCTTTGAATAAATTCTACATAGTTATACAGGAGCCCTTCTCATTAAATAACTGTTTAACAAATATAATTCCATTATCAACCCATTTTTGAAAAAAACTCAGTTTTATGTTTAAATGTTATATACCTATTATTCCAAATGATACATAGATAACATCATTATTAACAGGGATGACATTAATATCAATAGACTGACCATTTTTAGAGGGAACAACTCACACTTGTTTAAATTACATTTTAACTCTGAAACCAATGAAAACTTATTTAAACAATCAATCACATGTTTAACTTCCGATGAATCTATAACACATATAGTTATATCATCTGCCAGTCGACAGCATTTTATTTCTCTTTCTAAAATCCTGATTCAATAAATGATATTTATTCATGTAAAGATTCATTGTCTGAGTTATAAGTAAAAAGGGGATATTGGGCATCCCTGCCTTATGCCTCTTTCTAACACAAACCTGGGGTAGTGCCATTTATAACTTTTACTGAGATATTACACCCATTATATCAAGTATAAATGGCCCTTTTAAAGAAATTACCAAAACCAACTAAATCTACGGTCTCAAACAGAAACGTATGACTAACGGTGTCAAATGATTTATAAAAATATAAACTTTCCTATCAATATACTCATTATAATCAATTAAATCTAGGACCAAACGGATATTATTACTTATATGTCTGCCCTTCATGAATCCTGATTCGTTATCTATAATTTGTTCTAAGCATTGTTTTATCTTTCTGCAAAGATAATCGCAAACACCTTAACATCATTATTAATCAATGTAATCGGTCTTCAATTGTTAATTAAGGTAGTGTCCTCATTAGCTTTAGATATCAAACTAATCAATCCCTGACATGATGATGGAGGTAATTATCCACATTCTATAGCTTCGTTAAACACGCTTAACAATAATTCAGATAACTGTTCTTGAAATTCCTTGGAAAATTAGCTAAAAACCATCGTTACCAGCAGATTTATTGTCTTTTAGTTTACTGATCCCAAATGTATCTTCTTCAATAGAAATAGCTTTCACACAACATCATACAGTCCTGATCTATATGTTTAAATACTCTCTAAAAATAGTCTTATATTGCCGTCACCATCTTCTTTACTATACAACTTCTGATAGAAGATATATGATTAGAAATTAACAAGATCTTCAGTTATATCCGCATTTATACAGAGTTTTAACGCAGAATTCAGCTCATTGTTTCTTTTTTCTAAATTGAGAAAACCTGTTTTTTCTCCCCTTCTTCAGGTCATCTACCTCTGGACGTCACAAATGCCCCTTTGTCTTTATATTCATACATCTCATCTAACTGTAATCTGAGTTTGTCCTGCTGATTCATTACATTATTACTTGTCAAATCAACTATTTATTTTATTGCTTGGTCCTCTTTTGTGCTTTTAAACTGTGCTATTAGTCTCTCTCTAATAATGCCTTGTTTTATTATAAGATACTGCATGTACTCACAATTGACCCCAAACTTATTCGACCTTCTGGCATTGTTCAAGCAACTCACAATAATATGTTTAACGTCTTTTTTAAATGATTTGTTTTCTTATATTGCTTTATTGAATGTCCAGTGTAAACACACCGTGTCTGAGGAAACCAAGACTGTGACCAAACACACTCCAAGTAAAGCTCATCTGATCTGATCAGAGACACAAAGACTCTCTTAAGAGACACCATACTGTCTTTACAAGAGCTTGATATTACATTGTGCAATCTCTCTCTGCTTCTCCTAAAAGAAAGTAACTATCGTTATATATCCTGCTACTGATTATAGCATTGTGTTATTTATAATGTTTGTGTTATTTTACTATTAATGTGATTTACTGATTAAATCACTGAAACATTCAAACTAAGTTATTTGATATATATTTCCCTCCCATAATAAGATTTAAAGTCTTTTATCATTTTACGATAGTCTTTAATTTCAACAATTCACTCTGAATATTGATTTTTCTCTCTGCTTCACAAAAGTATAAATCCCTCGTGTGTCTTTAATAATAATAATGTCAAGATGTTATTGTTTCATACAGACACGTTGTATTTCTATAACTATAATTTCATATGTATGTTCACGTAATGTTCTCTTTTCTCCGGATCATTTACATTTGCAGTCATGACAGTAGATTATTTGATCAAATACTTGTGTAATGTGTGTAATAATGAGTTGTGTGCTTGTACAGACACTAAAGGAAGTCATTTATATCAAATTAAGAAACTGTTAGATGCAAAAATAACTCTGTTGTAGAAATAAAAAGGAAGATGTCACAATAACTAGGGCTTGTAGACACAGTAGAACATGTGATATATGAATGTGAAAGTTATGAGAAGAGAAAGCATATATTTAACCCTGTAAAGCCTACAATTATGAAATCATAGTCAGACAAAATATTTAGAAATAGGATAGTTTATTTAACATTTTGACAAAAACAAAGAAAACTTACATAATATGACATAAATATCAGTATTTACTCTCTCTGATAATAAGTCTTAGTAAGATGATATTTAAATGTTTAGTTTAATTATAAAAATCACTCAGTCTTATTGGTGGAGGTCTGTCCAGTTAAAATATAATAATGAACCCATTCTTCACATTCAATACAGTTTTATTATCAGACATTATTGATGTCTCTGTCTCAGCTTTTATTGACAATCAGGTTAAAATGATGATGTTTGTGAGCAGAAACATCTCAATGCTGATATTTGATCATTTTTATTGAACAGGTTTTGTTTGTGTCTTGTGTCTGTAAGGGTGGTTTCAGTGGTTCAGGCTGGATTGATGAATGACTAAAGAAACATTATCAGCATGATGATATAAAACTGTACATTTCTTGTCTATTACCATCCACTGCCACTTATACCAACGACGGAAATAATCACAGTTATAATAGCTAAATATGTGGGAGAGTGTGCTATTAAGTGATTGTATTGTATTGTAATAGATAGCACTTCAATATTAACCTTGAATCAAGACTCGTTAGCTCATAATTAATCATTGAAATGGTTTAATAACAATATTGGGTTATGGTTACACTTGAATTGGTTACAAAAATTGATGAAGGATGTTAAAACATAAACAATGTACCCAGCATGTATGTAAAATATTACCTGAGAGAAAGAGAGGGGGATAGAGAGAGGAAGAAAAAGAAGGAGAGAGGGCAGAACTCCAGCAAAGAAAAAGAGACAAGATAGGTTTGGGACAGGAAAGCAGAAGTCTTTGATTATTTTCAACCTTACATGTCTTTAAAAGGAAACTTTCAATAGTTTACAGTGAATTTGACACACATTAAGAACAAGTCCGGAGGTCTTTCTGTGTGGAGTTTGCTGTTCTCCATGTGTTGGTTTGGTTTCTTCTACAGTCTAATATACAGCACAGGTGAATTAAACACTAAATCATCCGTATGTGTGAGTGTGTGATCGTGTGTCTGTTATCTTGAGATGAACTCCATGTTCAGTGTTTCCAGCCTTCAGCCTGAGACTCCAGCATCATGTGACTCTATACATGCGGTTTGGAGAATGAATGAAATATCAGAATGAAGTGTGTTCCTCTGTTACGGCGTACTGATCGTGGTCTTCAGTAGATGTGACTGTGAAACACACACACACACACACGCACGCACACACACACACACATACACACACAGAACATTTATTTCAAGTCGACACTTTCTGTTTTGTTTCCGCTGCAGTTATTGTTTATGAATGACCAGCATGTAAATAATGATCTATATAACAGATAAAGACAGAGAGTAAAGGTCTGTCTGTCAGTGAATGTGAATGTTTGAGAAAAGACACTCAGAGGAGACACGGATCAGACAGATGTTGTACCTCTCGCTCTGTAGTATTTGAACAGCAGCATGACTGTCGACAGCAGATACGGACAAGCTGCCAGAAGAAAACTGAGGATGCTGAAGACAGAAATCTGACCTGAACGTGACAGAAAAACAAGCACATTACTGAGCAATTATGAATCTCCTGAAGGCTTTCAAACATTGAGATGAGATTATATTATTTATTTCAATCTCATATTCCACCACCATGTCCCCTTAGGTTCAACCTTATTTTGCCATTAAATACATAAATACATAAATGGCAACGTCTTGGTTTAAATATTTTATTCTAATCCTTTAGTTAGGGCACTCTTAATGCAATATTATTGAATTGTAGGACGGTGGTTATGAGGTGTTGAGGATTTCACTGTATTTCGGTAAATGTGATTTGTTAGTTACACATTGGTTCATGTGAGCTATGAGAAATAATAAATGCATCTGTCAGTAACTG
Organism: Schizopygopsis malacanthus; assembly: GCA_027474115.1. Taxonomy (NCBI): domain Eukaryota; kingdom Metazoa; phylum Chordata; class Actinopteri; order Cypriniformes; family Cyprinidae; genus Schizopygopsis; species Schizopygopsis malacanthus. The sequence goes on from JAPDDM010000079.1 coordinate 132,677, forward strand.
ATTGCACATGAATCACATCTCATCAGCTCCACTGACTCTCACCTCTGACTGAGATCCAGCTCTTGGGTGACTGTCCTCTCTCTGTTTTACAGGAGTAGAAACCCTCATGTGACTTTGAGACAGTCATGATGTTCATCTCTCCTGTCGTCTGATTCTGGACGAGTGATCCGTCTTTATAGAAATCAGCTCCGAGGATCGAGGAGTTTGTAGATCGATGTAAACAGTGTAGAGTCAGAGTATCTCCTTCAATCACAGGATCAACAGAACTCTCCAGAATCACATCACCATCTACACAACACAAGAGACATATACGATACAGATGATACAGATTGTACTTAACCAGGAACAGACATGGAAACATATATTTGTATATTATAATTCATTGTATACCTTGATAATTAGTACACAGACTAAATGAAAATATCCTTCCAGAATCACAGGACAAGCCACAAGTATTCAGAATTACAGCAGCTCATGTTTTTCTATGAACACATAACTCAATTCTTACTGTCACATTATATTTGCTAAAACAGATTATTAATGGGGCTTTTAAAAGGTGCCATAAAAAATATTGTTAAAACATTATAATAATAAAAATAACAACAATAATAATGTTTTATTTATATAGCTCCTTTCCAGAGCTCAAGGACACTTCACAATTAAACCGTTATTATTGTAGCTGTCATAAGCGGTCAAATGTGGCTTTACTGAGCTCAATGGCTCTGGTCTAAACTGTGATATAACTGTGAGACTATTTAAAAAAGGGGGCGGGCTGCTTGATATGTCCCGCCCTGTCTTCCTGTTTCAGATGAAATGATGCAAACACAATGAGCTGTGTTTCGATTCACTTCGGTGGACCTTTAAGCCCAGAATACACTACAAGATTTTGCTCTGATTTACAGTCTGGATAAGTCGACGCTAGTTTGTCGAAAGTCAGATCAGTCTGCAGATTGAGTTGACAGATTCCACAGAAAATATTGCAGTGTATGAATGTCACAGACTAAATACACAGTGTATGAATGTCACAGACTCAGGTTTTTTAGCTTCAGACTCTGATTACACAAAGTCTATCCGTGAATTTTAACTAGTGATGGGAGAAACGAAGCTTTTCAAAGCTTTGAATCAATTGAACCGATGCTTCACAAATGATTCACTGATTCGAATCACTCGAAACACGACGCGCTGGTGACGCCTGCTGGTCAAAAGTGTGCAAATACAACAAAAACTCAGACGAAAACATGCAGAAAAACAGCTTTTAAAGCTTTTTTTAATATTTTATATTAATTTGCTGCTTTGTTTGTTTTATGCACAGCTTCTAAATAGAGGCCAGTAAGAGACTTTTACCTAAAAGGCATGTTTGAGCTGTAACTTGCTCCGACAGATCTTAAAATGTCATTTCCATTGCTTTGTCTCAAGATGCACACAAGTAATGTTTTTAAATTGTTTTGGGAATTTTTATAAAATCTGTTCAAACATCCTAATTTAACTAAGGCCTAGTAATAAGATAAGCCAAGTCTGTGAATCTAAGTTTTGAAGTCACCACAAATTTAGTTTTATTTACTTTTTTTTAAGAATCAATTGTACCTGAATGTGATTTTTGTTATGTTATTTTCCTGTTCAAATAGTGTGGGGAAAATACATATATTTGCATGTAAACTGAAGGATGTTCATTCAAAACCACAATAATTGCAGTCCTGTATGTTCTCTGATTGAAAGGAGTAATTTGATGATGTGGGTGAAAAGAAGGGCTCACTGCCCTAATGAGAAACAACACACAGCTCCCCCAAAGGACGGGAAAACACATTACACCTCCCTTACCTCTATATGATTTATAAACAGTATAGAATGAGGCAATACCATTAATATCAATATATAGTAGTTTATTACAAGCACATCTTAAGAATAGGGGGCACTGTTGAACTGTTGTTGTGGAAAGTGCATAATCCAATTTATTCCAAACATGAAACATGCTTTTTATAAAGGGTTTCAAAGTAATACGCAAGTATGTCTGCAAGTGCTAAAACGTTCTATATTAAAATGAATTACATTTTCTTCAAATTGAATCCACCCTGTTTTAACTTGAATGGAAACATTTGCACTTAATTTTGTAGTACATTAAGTCACATGGCCAAATATTTATGACCCGCGTTCTTTCAGTTATACGCTGTACTAATCAAATGTTTTACATTGTGCAGTTTTAACATCCTGTTTGTTTTTATACTTTAGATGCTTTACAACAGCAAGTGAAAGCTGAGAAAGCTCAGAGATCATCAGACTATCCGTTTAATGAGTAAAGACATCTTTTTAATCATAAAAGTATCTTCAATCCATGAACAGCTTCAAGTCCCGCACAGCAAACTAGTAATGTTTCAGTCTGTGCACTCTTAAAAATAAAACCATGTTTAAAATATCATGATGCCTTTTTGTCTAAATGGCTGAAGACGCATAATTGTTCTATGTTGATTCAATGTTAAATAAGTGATTTAGTTTAAGTTGAAGTAATGTTGATGTGACGAGTGTGGCGGGGTCAAGAGCCGTGGGAACGGAGCGAGGCCGGTGGAGTTCATGATAATGATGGAGTGGATTTACAGTGAGTTTTCTGGGGGGTGTAAGTGTGGTTTTGTGCACGTGTGGGTCAGTAGTACGGACTCTATTGAAGCCTGCTGTCTAGTCGTCTTTATATTGTGAAGACCCTGCTCTTGTTTTTTAATGTATTTCATGGTAACTTGTTGCAATTGCTGTGTATAATCTTAATTTTTTCATTGAACAATATTAATTTTAATTGAGATATGGTTTAATAAAGATGTGTTACTTTTATACAAGGTATTCAGGTCTCTGGGTCAGTTTGTGAGAAGGTGAACCTGTGGATATTTCCGGGTGTTAATTACTGGGTGGCATAATCATGATAATTAGTAGATAATAGTTTTAAAGTTGGGTAATAATTTATTTAACCCTTTATAACATCGCCGCTCATCAAATATAGTCACAAAGACGATGTCTGTTTTGTGATTATTTTCTTTAATTATTTATTTTATGATGAATAGATAATATATTATATTAAGGTTGTCATAGTGATGCGCTGTGTCCAGATGCTGATGAACACAAATTAATAAAAAAAGTAATACATACAAATATGTAGTAAATTGAAAATAATGAAAAAATAGTAAATTCATTAATAAATAAAAATATAAATTAGTATTTACATCAAATATTTATATTTGTAAAATAATGTGAACAGACTTCAGCGTCCAGCAGTGTCTGATGATTTAATCTGATAATCAGTTAACCAAAATGATCTCGACATCGCTCTAATGATGACACGCTGTTCACCATGAATTCATAACGCCAAAGACAGAACAGTTGAGAATGAATTGAGTTTTGAATCTGTTTTAATACTCTTCATGTAGGTGCTGTTTTCTCTGTCGGTCAGTTTACATTTACATTTAGCAGACGCTTTTATCCAAAGCGACGTACAGTGCATTCAGGCTATACATGTTTTTGTCAATATATATGTGTTCCCTGGGAACCGAACCCACAACCTTTTGCGCTGCTAACGCAATGCTCTACCACTGAGCCACAGGAACACTGTTTAGTTACAGCATCCGAGAAGAACACATTGATATAAGGTTAACATGACTCTAGGTTAAGAATTGTGACAAAAGTGTTGAAATGTTGTCAAATGTTTTTGTGTGTTTATTTATCAAATATTAATCTCACACTTACAAAATATATGAATGTAAAAAGCAGTACACATGAAAATAAATGAAAGCAAAAACATAATCTGTCTTATTGTCTTGGCAAAAGCAAAGTCACTATATCATAACACAAAAAACATGAATAATCAATCTAATCTAAAAGAAATAATCAAATGTAATTAATAATCAAACACTATTTTATACTGTAGCTGCACATATAGTTATATGCTCCAGTATATAATAATGTAATAACTTTAGATCATGTTCACCTATAACTGTGTTAAACATAAATGCTCCCTGGAGGAAAATAATACTGTTAGAGAGATAATACAGTGCATATGTATCTTTCATAAGTCTTTCAGTCAAGCGTGTGCAGAAGCAGTTGACTCAGATCAATGCAAGCGTTACTGTGTCTGCTGCTGTGAATCTCTTTTAGCCGTCTGCTGTCTTCACGGCACTCAGGGACCTTTAAACAGATCAAAGATGATGCAGGTGATGTGAATAATGAGCTCAATCTGTTGATGATTTACAGTTTGAAGATCACAGTGAACTTCACAAGTAACTGAATCACTTAAAGCAGATTTATGATGTAAGAGAACCAATATATGCCACAGTCTGCCACAACAAGTGCACATTATGAGCTGATAGTCAGTTATACATGATCTGAATCATATTGTAAGATTGCTGTATATAGAAACATAATTCTTACGGGCTTTATTCTTCTTCCTGACAGGTTGAGCGTAAGTTGCATCACCAGCACCTGAAGAACAGAAATGATGAATAATAATAAAATAGAAAGAAACGGTGATGGTTAATGATTGTAATAGTGATGAAGCTTGTTTTTGTGTTTCTCTCACCTCTCTCTGTGTTGTGCTTCAGTTCAGAGTATAACGTGTCTCCAGACTCACTGCTCGTCCCTGATACACAACAACAGACATTTCATCAACAATAATAACTGATCAATAACTGATCATATGAGGAAGGAGCGATGGCTCAAACCACAAAGAACCACAGAAGAGTATATTGATTACAAAGTGTTAATATCATTTCCAGCAAACATAAGTACAATAAATGATGATAATTATTGTATTAGCAGGTTGAAATATGTAGGTTATATTATTGTAACCTGCTGATTTACCTCTTTGTTTGTCCTTAGTTTTCATTTCAATCAGAATATTGTGAAGTCCAGCACCTATCATGAAGAACAAGAGGTTGTTATCTGACTCTGTCTAGTTTTATTTCTGATCTAAATGCAGAAGCAGTAAAACAGGCAGATGTGATTGTGTGTGATTTTGTGTATTATTCTGTCGGAGTTAAATCTGATGAAATGTGATGATGCAGTTTGTTGCGTTTACCTTTGCCCTTGGTTTTCTTTTTGTCCTGTAAATCAATCTGTGCATAAACCAGATCACTGGGTCCTTCAGTATTAATATCTAATAAAGAACAGGGGTCAAGAGGTCATTCAGAGAATGTTGGAAATATTGTACTTTAGGAAAAACAGGATCTCACCTTTGCTTTTGGGTTTCTTTACTTTGTTTCTGACTTCTGAGTAAGTCACATTATTTGGCTCTGCCGTGCTAGGATCTAGAAAAAAATAGAAATAAATATGAACTTTTATTTTATTAATTAAAAAATATTAATGTTTCTGACAATGATCATATTGTTCAGCTGAAACTAAGAGGGTTTATTTGAACCTTTGTCCCTCTTTTTCTTGTTTTTCTTGACGGTGATCTCTGAATATGTGACATCTGCCAATGGCTCCGGATCTCCTTTAAAACAAGAAAGGCTGTATGATTTAATAAATGATATTTGTTGATATGTGATAATGATATGTGTTTAAATAAGGTTCATGAATCAACCTTTGTCTCTCTTCTTCACTTCAGTCACAGCGTCACAGATCTGATCAGAATCTGCCGGACAGAAAACAAGCATTTGAGGAGAAAAGGTGAGAAGTCAAAAATCAAATCACTTATTAAAGATTAGTTATTAAATCTGACCAGACTGTAGAGGAGAGTTTTCTTGAGATTCTCCAGATTGATTTGGGACTGATGTCTGGTTAATGTTACGCTGCTGATCTATAATAGAAACAAAGAGCATTATGGTCACTTAATCTGCAGTGTTTACAGTGACTCTGATATTTAGATCTTCTCATGAGTCTTTATTAATAAACTGTATCTTCCAGTTGTTGCTGTTCAGTCGTATTAATCATGTTAATAACTGCTCCACACCTTTGTTCTTCTTGTATCTCCAGAGCAGCAGCAGTGAGATGAAGATCAACAAGAAAACACTCAATCCTACAACCACACCAATGACCAGAAGATAAGATGAAGCTGCTGAGACAGAAGAACATAAACATGCAGATCTGATCATAAGTCACGTACTGTATGATACATCATGTACTTCCCTCATCACTTGACTTCATCTAAAAAATAACACTTAACTTTCTTTCCTTAACCTCTCGCTGTCTGGCTAGTATTTACTCTGAACAATGCCTGAGACTTTATATTACAAGCATTTCATGTGTCTCTGTGTCTCTTTATAATTAAACACTTATTGTATTCCTCAATTGTAAGTCGCTTTGGATAAAAGCATCTGCTACATTCAGCACATTCTATAATAAACCTTTTTTTCCTAAAAGCAGATGTTTAAACCCCCCAAAACTGATAATTACTTAATTTTTAGTGCATCAATGCATCATATTGTAGTGCCTGGTAATTAGAGTTTATCACAGTATTTACTCACCATTAACGATGAGATTTATCCGTTTACTCTCCTGTGATGAGACTGATCTTATCTGTCCTCTACACCAGTACTGACCCTGATCAGACTCATTCACTCCTCTGATAGTGAGAGTGTCTCTGTTTACAGACGTCTGTAACATTACACTGTCTTTATACCACTCATATCTCCAGTTACTGTGATTAGACTCTATCACACACTTCAGATTGACTGTCTCTCCAGTGAATACAGGACTGTCTGGTGTTACAGTCAGTGTAGATCTGGGTAAATCTGATCAAGATAAAAACACACAAATAACCAATGGTGAGACAAACATTGAATTGTTATTTCCTTATGATCTTTACATATAATCTCAGTCTTTACATTTGGGAGTTTGTAGATTCAGTGTTAACTCAATACAGTAACTGTTCATATACATCTTATGTGTTCTCAGAAACAATACCTATTTTCATGCTGCTGTAAAGAAATAAATGTTAAATTACTTTTTTGTGTAACAGAAATATCAATCATTTAATCAAATCAAATCAAATCAAATCAAATCACTTTTATTGTCACATCACCACAGCACAAGTGCCTTGGTGAGTGAAATTCTTATGAGCGTGCTCCAGACAGTGCAAAAAAAACAACAGACAATTTACATATGGACAGACAGTGCAAAAAAAACAACAGCAATTTACATATGGACAGACAGTGCAAAAAAACAACAGCAATTTACATATGGACAGACAGTGCAAAAAACAACAGCAATTTACATATGGACAGTACATATTTACAGACTGTACAGAAGACAATGTGCAGAATACACATACATATACTCAGTACGCTTAGTGTACTATAAAGACATACTTAATTATCAACTACACATTATACACCATATGGGCACATCTACATTATGTACAGTATCTATACATAATGTAGTCTATACATAGTAATAATGTGAGGTGCAACAGATTATAAATTAACAGCAGATTGGTTGAGCAGCAGATAGATGTGCAAAGGTGCAACAGATTATTCATATGCAGTGTCGTGGATGTGCATCGTATGGTGTCCAGTGTTAGCAGATAGGTTGTGTTAGTGCAGTGTGTGCGTGTAGTCCAGTTGAACGGTGTTAAAGTGCAGTGCATGGCATGTTGTGTGAGTGGGAGTGTGATGTAGGTGAGTTATTTGTGACTGTTCATTAGCCTGATAGCCTGATGGAAAAAGCTGTCCCTCAGTCGGCTAGTACGGGATCGGATGCTGCGGAAACATCGCCCTGAGGGCAGCAGAGAGAGCAGTCTGTGGGACGGGTGGCTGGAGTCTTTGATAATCCTCCGGGCTTTCCTTGTACACCGCCTGGTGTAGATATCCTGGAGGGAGGGAAGCTCACCTTCAACAATGTGGCGGGCAGTTCGCACGACCCTTTGCAGAGCCCTGCAGTTGCCAGCGGTGCTGTTTCCAAACCAGGCGGTGATACAGCCGGTCAGGATGCTCTCCACAGTGCAGGTGTAGAAGGACCTGAGGATTCTGGGGCTCGTTCCAAACTTCCTCAGCCGTCTCAGGAAGAAGAGACGCTGATGTGCCTTCTTCAGCACTGCATCTGTGTGAGCAGACCATGTGAGATCCTCGGTGATGTGAACGCCGAGGAACTTAAAGCTGGTCACCCGCTCCACAGGTGTCTTGTCGATGGTGATGGGTGTGTGTTCTCTGCTCTGTCTCCTGTAATCCACCACCAGCTCCTTGGTCTTGTCGATGTTGAGTGAGAGGTGGTTCTCCTGACACCATTTAGTCAGGGTACTCACCTCCTCTCTGTAGGCCGTCTCATCGTTGTCGGTGATCAGGCCTATCACCGTTGTGTCATCAGCAAATTTGACGATGACATTGGAGCTGTGTGTAGCTGTACAGTCGTGTGTGTACAGGGAGTACAGGAGTGGGCTGAGGACGCAGCCCTGCGGTGCACCAGTGTTGAGGATCAGGGGAGATGATGTGTTGTTGCCCATTCTGACCACCTGACTTCTGCCTGTCAGGAAGTCCAGGATCCAGCTGCACAGAGATCTGTTCAGTCCTAGAGTCTGGAGCTTCGCAACCAGTGTGGCAGGCACTATAGTGTTAAATGCTGAACTATAATCCACGAACAGCATCCTCACATAGGTGTTCTTATTTTCCAGGTGGGAGAGAGCAGTGTGCAGGGTGAAGGCAATAGCATCGTCTGTGGAACGGTTACTGCGGTATGCAAATTGTAGTGGGTCCAGTGAAGCAGGCAGCACAGAGCAGATGTAGTCTCTGACAAGCTTCTCAAAACACTTGCTGAAGATGGGGGTCAGAGCAACGGGCCTCCAGTCATTCAAGCATGTGATTTTGTTTTTCTTTGGTATGGGCACAATGATGGATTTTTTGAAGCATGAGGGAACCACAGACAGAGAGAGGGACAGATTGAAAATATCTGTAAAAACCCCGGCTAGCTGGAAAGCGCATGCTTTGAGCACACGGCCTGGTATACCATCTGGGCCTACAGCTTTACGGATGTTCACCCATTTAAAGGATCGAGTTACATCCGCGACAGAAAGCGTGAGTGGACTGACATCTTCTGCGGCAGCCGCGGCAGCGCTCTCTGTGTGGGCGGTGTTATCAGCCTCGAACCGAGCATAAAAGGTGTTGAGCTCGTCCGGTAGAGAGGCGGCGATGTTCACAGTAGCTGGTTTACTCCCTTTAAAGCCTGTGATGTTGTTAATGCCCTGCCACATGCTTCTTGGGTTATTGTTGTTGAAGTGTTCTTCAACTTTGTTTTTATATGTTCGTTTGGCTGCTTTGATGGATCTCCTGAGATCGTAACTGGCTTGTTTCCGATCGTCAGAGTTTCCGGATTTATAGGCAGATGTCCGCGCTGACAAGGCTGATCGAACATTGCTGTTAATCCACGGTTTTTGGTTGGGGTAGATGCGGATTGTTTTGGTCGGAACTACATCGTCTATACACTTCCTGATGAAACACGTGACCGTATCTGAATACGCCTCTATGTCGTCATCAGACGCTGCCCGGAACATGTCCCAGTCCACGTGATCAAAACAGTCCTGTAGTATAGCATCCGATTGGTCCGACCAACAATGGACTGTCCTGAGAGCGGGTGCTTCACGTTTCAGTTTCTGCCTATAAGCAGGCAGGAGCAGAACGGAAGAGTGATCCGATTTGCCAAAAGGTGGGCAGGGGAGGGACTTGTATGCGTCCCGGAAGGGGGAGTAACAATGGTCGAGTGTACGATCTCCACGCGTGTTGATGGTGACGTGTTGAAAGTATTTTGGAGCTATTGTTCTGAAGTTGGCTTTATTAAAGTCCCCTGTGACAACAAAAGCTGCATCTGGGTGCGCGGATTCCTGCTCACTTATAATCCTGTACAGTTCCTTGAGTGCCTGGTCTGTGTTGGCTTGGGGGGGGATATAAACAGCCGTGATTATGATCGCTGTAAATTCCCTCGGTAGCCAGAACGGTCGACACAGAAGCGTATGAAATTCCAGATCAGGGGAGCAGAAGGATTTAATAGAGTGTATGTTCCTTTCATTACACCATGAGTTGTTGATGTAGAAGCAAACACCCCCGCCTCTGCTTTTCCCTGTGAGCTCTTCCGTTCTGTCCGAGCGGTGCACGGAGAAGCCCGTGAGCTCGATGGCTGAGTCTGGAACCATAGCAGACATCCAGGTTTCTGTGAGGCAAATAACACAGCAGTCCCTTGTTTCTCGTTGGTATGAGATCCGCGCCCGCAGTTCACAGAGTTTGTTATCCAGTGACTGAACGTTGGCCAGTAAAATGGTTGGAAGAGGAGGTCGGAAAGCACGGCGTCTCAGTCTGACGAGAACGCCAGCTCGTTTTCCTCGTTTTCGGCGTCGGCGGCGTCTCCTCGCTTTCGCAACCCACACAAAGGGCTCAGATGCCGTGTCTGTGAACAGTCCACCGGCATTCAAAAACTCAAAGTCCGGTTTGCGTTGCGCGACGGAGGAACCAATGTTCAAAAGCGTGTCTCTATCGTAGACAGTTATACTAACAACATCTAACACGTAAAACAACAAAAAAACAAATAAAACATACGAAAAACTGCAAAGTTTTCCCGGAGCTCGCAACACGGCTGCCATCCTCGGCGCCATCTTGACTATTTTGGAATTGAACTGACAATTTCAAGAAATGTTGAACACTTTCTACGTTTTTTTTTTTTTTTTTCTCTTATTAATGTATATGGTTCTTGAGGTTATGTACCTGATGTAATTTTGTAGTCATTATTTTGGTACTATTTTGTGCTGAAGCAAGTGGAATTCAGCAGGGGGGATTGTAACGGGTCAAATATGTGCTTCCACTTGCTACATTTATTTTCATGTATGGCCCCTTTAATCACATTCTCCGCCCAGATCTGGTAGTGTGATGAACTGGTTCCGGTAGGGTCATTTAGATTCGCGCCAGCCGAGAGAGTGAATGGCGGCAGTGAGTGAGTGCTCCATGAGTTAAATATATTGTATGAAATGTATTACCATTTTATGGGTTAATACTGAGTTATACTTGTGTTTAGAAGTACGTTATATGATTTGGGTTTGTGCCACTGTTATATGTATTGTAATATCAAGTTTAATGTTCACCTCCATTATAGAATATGCACGAGGGTGATTCCTGAATCTGATCACCGCTGTTCTATGTTGTCAACAGGTACAGACCATGAGTTTCAAATTTGTTGATTTATAACTGTTTATTGTGTAGTTTATGTAAACGAGAGTCATTTTAGATTCGCGCCAGCCAAGAGAGTGAATGGCTGCAGTGAAATATGCACGAGGGTGATTCCTGAATCTGATCACCGCTGTTCTATGTTGTCAACAGAATAAAATAATTCATCAAAGTGCGAATTGGTGTGACTTCAACACAACGCAGAAACACACAACACTGTTACACTGGCATCGTAGAACCGTCACACTCTGGATGGGCCTCACCTGTCGTATTGGTCCCTAAAAAAGACGGAAGCCTTAGATTCTGTGTGGACTACAGGAAAGTTAATGCCATTACAGTGAATGATGCTTACCCATTACCCAACATCGCTGAGATTTTGGAGACATTATCTGGAGCGGCCATCTTTTCCACCATTGACCTTAACAGTGGCTACTGGCAGGTGAACATGGATCAAGAAAGTAAACCAAAGACTGCTTTCACAACTTCATTAGGACTGTTTCAGTTTAATGTTATGCCGTTTGGGTTAAAAAATGCCCCAGCAACCTTCCAAAGACTAATGGAGAATGTTCTAGGAGAATTGCGTGGAAACACCTGCTTTGTCTACATTGATGACATAATTATTTACTCACCATCTGTAGCCCAGCACTTCTCCGACCTCCAGGCTGTTCTTCACAAGCTGCAAATGGCTGGCCTCACAATTAATTAAAAAAAAAAGCAATTTCTGTCTTCAGGAAATAACCTTTCTGGGACATGTTGTCAACGTCCAAGGCATAGCTGCAGACCCAAGTAAAGTGGAGGCTATACGGGATTACCCTGTGCCTACCAACATTAAGGAGGTCCAGCGCTTCCTGGGGTTAGCCGGGTGGTACCACCGGTTTGTACCAAACTTCTCCAGGATCGCTGAACCCATCAATGCACTGAAAAAAAAAGGATGTTCATTCCTCTGGTCACAACAATGTCAACAAGCCTTTGAACATTTGAAATGCCGTCTTAGCTCTCCTCCCATTCTTGGCCATCCTGACCTTCAACTGCCTTTTACTGTCTACACGGATGCCAGTGACACTGGTTTGGGTGCTGTGCTGACCCAGCGGAAGGAACAGGGATTGGAACAAGTTATTGCTTATGCCAGCAGAACCCTGAACAAAGCAGAGACCAATTACTCAGCCACCGAAAAAGAGTGTTTGGCCGTAATCTGGGCCCTGGAGAAATGGTAGCACTACCTAGAGCACAAACTTTTCACTGTCATCACGGACCACTCGCTACAATGGGTAATGTCTTCCACAAAAACCACGAGTCGCCTCATCCGATGGGCCTTGCGACTTCAGAGATTTGATTTTATCATTGAATATCGCAAAGGAAAACTAAATATAGCACCTGATGCTCTGTCTCGGATTCAAACCAGTTGTAACCTGTACACCAACCAACACCAACAGGAGGATGTTGAGTTTCCGATGTCTCCAGCCACAATCTGGGAGGAACAGCACAAAGACCATGTCATCACCAACACACTTCAAGCACTTGCAGAAAATGATTCCCCTCTAAAAGATCAGTATGAGATGGTGGAAGATAAACTCTATCACAAAACTCACCTGTCGAACAATCAAGTTCATTACAGAGTGTACATCCCTAACAGCCTTGTGTCGTCCATTCTACACCACTACCACGCTAATCCCTGGAGCGGTCATGTAGGCATTTATAAGACCTACAAGCGTATTCATGATGTTGCATTCTGGCCTGGAATGTGGACTGACATAAAACACCACGTTAAAAAATGTGTCAAATGCCAGACTCTTAAGGGAGAAAATCAGAAACCTGTGGGCAAACTACAACAAACCACCACCACCCGTCCCAACGAGATGCTTGGAGTGGACATTATGGGGCCAATGCCACGTAGCACTCAGCAAAATGAGTACCTCTTGGTCTTTGTAGACTATTACTCCCGCTGGGTGGAAATTTTTCCCATGCGCAATGCTAAAGCTGAGACTGTTGCATTAGTTCTTCGGAAGGAAATTCTAACCCGTTGGGGAGTGCCGGACTTCATTCTATCGGATAGAGGTACACAATTTGTGTCTTCACTGTTTAGAGAACTTTGTCAAAAGTGGGGTATCAAACCTAAATTGACAACATCATATCATCCACAAACAAATATGACAGAGAGGGTTAATCGTACGCTCAAATGCATGATTTCTACCTATGTGGACAACAATCACAGGAAATGGGACCAATACTTACCGGAACTCCGGTTCGCTGTTAATTCAGCTGTCCAGGAAACGATTGGGATGACCCCTGCAGAGCTTCATTTGGGGAGGAAACTGCAAAGTCCCATGGACAAGGTGTTACATGGCAAGAATCTAACTCCAGACTGTATATCTTACGATACAGTCCACCACCTAACTGAGCTTCAGACCAAAGCCATGGAATGCTGTAAAAAAGCACAAAAGAGACAGCTTCGGAATTATAATAAAAAAAGACGAGATGTCACATACAAGGAAAAGGATCGTGTGTGTGGATGAGAACCTTTCCCCAGTCTAGTGCACAACACCACTTCACTGCAAAATTGGCTCAAAAATGGAAAGGCCCTTACCGTGTCATAAAGCAGGTGGGTCCATTGAACTATCAGGTATCACTAGAGTCTACTGGTGAAGATGTTCGCATAGTGCATGTGTGCAACGTAAAACCATGCTTTCCCACGGCTGAAGAGCTGGAATGCCAGAAGAAGAAAAGACTCCTCCAAATATTCAATGAGTCTTCTGATGAAGAGGAATTCATTGGATTTTAAATGTGATTCATATTTCCACAACCATGGGTTGTTTTCTCCAGGGAGGGAGAGTGTGGCGATATGGAAGAAATCCATACCAGCTTTTCATTTTTCCCCTTGGGCGGAAACCAATGAGGAAATTGAATATAAGAGAGCTAGAAACGGAAGAGGAGAGAGAGAAAAAACTAAACAAACGCGTAGGTTGTTATCGGAGTGGGACACTCGCTACCTGAAGGCCGTCGTTGCTATTCTTTGCTGGAATCTCTGTGCATGCGCTGACTGGGTGCGATCGCCAAAGTGACGGAGAAATTGAGCTCTACTGCTGGTTCGTTCGCCTGCCTGGTGCAACACAATCCAGCCTGGTTCGTTCGCCTGCCTCAGGTACTAGTGATGATGTCCATCATCTTTTAACCTCACGCCAAGTCTCCAAACTCTTTTCCCGGGCCGGGATTTGCGGCCGCTACACAGACTGCTTCACGCAGCCACCACCACACACACACTTACACGCTCATTGTACACGCACACGCATACACTCATACACAAACACTCGTCTGAATTAATTATTTTTCTTTGTGGTTTTATTTTATTTTTTTCATTTCTTTTGGTTGAACATTGAACACAAACTGAGTAAAAAAAAAAAAAAGAGAACGAACTGTAAGGAATTAGAGTGAATCAAGGACTCGTGATTTTGTTGTTTCCTGTTTGTGAAATCTTGAACTGAACTTGAACCGCAATCTACTTGCTGTCTGTTAAAGAAAGAAAATACAAACTCTGTGAAAATTTAACTTTGTGTAGTTTTTTTGCTAAGTGTTTTCTTAAAATATATATATTTTTTTGACCAAACCTGTCAATCGCGGAGTGTGTCATTTAAGCCATATTCTATATTATTGTGGGTATTCGAAGAATTTTTTTTTTGTGTAACAGTGGCTTGAGCTATTTTTGGGGAAACTGAATTTCATTATATATCTATATATATTTTTTTTTTCTCTTGACAAGTTTTACTTGTCTGGCGCCCGAACGATTTAAATTAAATCTACATTTATTAAATCAAATTGTATTTTATTTTGGGGCAGCCACCGTTACAAAATACATTCAAGAATTGTTCAAAATGATACATCAGTCAGTGTTATATGTGTCCAGCACACACAGGAATAAGGAGAAATGAAGAAGTGGATAAATTATTCAAAGCAAGCTCTACAGAAAGAAACTATAGAGTTACATTAAGTAAATCAGAGATACGGGTTTTAATCTGGAGTAAAATGAATAAAGAATGAATAGTAAAGTGGAACAATGTGGAAAAGGGTAGATTAATTTATAGTTGAATAAATAAAGCAAATCAAAATATAAAGTGTACAGGTACGTCAAGGAAAGAGGTCATCTTTAACAGAATATTATTAGTGCACTCAAATTTAATATCACACTTAAAATAATAGTGACATGGGTTAAAAAATAAAACTTGTGAGACTCATAAAAACACAAGTCATTTGGTATAAAGGAGTTTATATGAATGTATCTCTGAGGAAAACTGGCTGTCTTAAATAAGTTTAGATGGTATTTTATTTTCTTCTTGCCTCAGCATAATGCATATTAATGTATTGTTCATAACCGCAGCGCTGCTTTGTTTACAGCGGTAACCAAGGAAATTATGTTTATTTGATGTTTAAGCGCTACCTGCTGCAGAGAGTGAATCTGCTTTAATTCAGTCTGTCTCCTGTTTTATGTAGAATAGTTTCACAAAACTAAAGTCAGACCATTTAGGTTTTGCTTCAAATTTAGAAATTATTCAATTTAGATTAAAAACTGCTCGTGCTGGATGTGTTTTCTATTTGTTTGGATTGAGTTGTGTTTAAAATACAGAAGTTGCCTCGAATTTTACATTGAAAAAGAGCACAGACAAAGCCTTAGTTTGTTTTATATGAGATTTATTTCATTTGTGTAATTATTTGATTAAATGGGGGTTTTAATTTTTGTTGTTGTTTGACATATATTAAAATTTTGAAATGTGCAGTATTTTCTGACAATTAATAAATAGACACCTTTTAATTTCCTAATTTAAAATATTTTAAGTTTATTATTTATTTTTTTGATAATAATATATCATGAAATCAGTATTTAAAAACTGATTTAGCCTCAATAATTAGCTGAAATAACTGTTGTTAATCAATAGAACAAAGACTTGAGACTGACTTGGACTCCTCCTCAAAGTCTTAAAGAGACAGTTCACCCAAAAATGAAAATGCTGTCATTAACTCACCCTCAAATATTTCCACACCTGTTAAATGTGTTTGTTCTGCTGAACACAAAGGAAGATATTCTGAAGAATGTGGGAAACAGAGTATTTCTGGGGCACCATTGACTTCCAGAGTATTTATTTCCCGCTATGGAAGTCAATGGTGCCCCAAAACAGCCTGGACTTGACTTGTACCTCGTTTGTTTGTAACAACTTCAGGTTACTCCATACTACTGTGTTTGGTGAAGAGAAGCATTATGTGAAATGAAATAATGAAATAAATGTCCAAAAGTTAAGAAATCATTGTAATAAACTGCACTAAAATTTTAAATTTGGATTTTTTTTAACTTGATTTTTATTGATTTTAAGACGTTGTGTTTGTTATTGTCTTTTTTGTTTGGTTTTCTTGAATGCATTGCACTTTGGGAGAATTCTTTCTTTTCACAAATTATTAATGTAACATTACCTCATTTTAGTAAATCGGCCCATTTAACTGAAAATAATTATGAATTCTTAATTGGTGGCTAGTTTGCTATATATGTTGTCCACATATCACGTATGGACAGCTAATTTTAGATTGCACATTTCAATAGACACTGTACACATTGAATGCAGAAATACAGGCTGCACAATACATTTTTTTATGATAGAAAATACTTTCTATAGCCATGTACAGCAAGACGTTTCATGAAAGTGATTTTCTTGACTTCGTCTCCAGCCTCCGGCAGACATACAGCACGAGCCGTTGCACTTCTTGTGATAAATATAATATAAACTCTGTTCCTCACTCCGGAGCAGAAGATGGTGGTAATGCACCTATGTACTTTGGTTACCAGCCGCCCTCAAAAACCAAGAAGAAGAAGATGAAATGTCATGCTTGAAGTGAAGTCCCAATAACTTAAGGTCTCAAAGAAGGAGGCAAAGGAGGAAAGAAGTGCAGAAAGTCCAGGAAGGAGAGCTATGCTATCTACGTGTACAAAGTGCTGAAGCAGGTTTATCCTGACACCGATGGCATCATGAACTCTTTCATCAACGACATCTTAAAGCACATCGCCTGTGAATCGTCTCGTCTCTCTCACTACAACAAGTGCTCCACCATCACATCGAGAGAGATCCAGACCGCCGTGTGTCTGCTGCTGCCCAGAGAACTGACCAAACACACCGTGTCTTTATTAGATGACAGTCATATTACAGCCAATGAACATAACAGCAGTCATTCCAACATATTGTATAGAAAAATATTAAACAGACTACAATATGTACAATATGAAAACATACATAAATAAATAAAATAATTACAAAATAATAATTTAAATATTAAAGAAAAAGGTATGAGACGACTATATACACAGCGCTAAAGATTCACATAAAGACCTAGTGCGTTGTGCCTTACTATTTTTCACCCTGAGTAGTAACTCAATATAATGTTTCATATTGTAAAGGCCCGGCTCGATCGACCCAATGACGGCAGTCGTTCAGCGGGTGAAGGC
Organism: Schizopygopsis malacanthus; assembly: GCA_027474115.1. Classification (NCBI taxonomy): domain Eukaryota; kingdom Metazoa; phylum Chordata; class Actinopteri; order Cypriniformes; family Cyprinidae; genus Schizopygopsis; species Schizopygopsis malacanthus. Next base: position 150,266 of record JAPDDM010000079.1, read on the forward strand.
CTTTGCGTATTACAGTCTTTCCTTTTCACGACACAACAAGATTAAAATGGAACACTTTTTCTTACATATTTTGTCTCGTTATTTCATCTGACTCCATAAATGAAAAGGTTTTAATGATATCTGTGCATCATTAAAATATGAACGAATGATTGATTATTCTTTTCAGCCCTTTTTAATACTTTATCCGCCCAGATGTAGGGAAACTATATCGCTCAGAGGCCCTGTTTTCCACAGGTCTCACGGACACAATCTCGTCAGGCCCGGTCATCAATCAGAGGTAAATTATGGTTATGTATCTAAGATTTGCCGTTAATTCACACGTACACAATCAGAGATATCGAATAACCCCCTTGGAGCCCCCTCAGAACTTTAGTTCAATCGTTTACTTCAGTAAAGGTTTTTGGCCACTATCAGATATGTTAGCAGATCAATGTACCACACTCGTAATAGCTTTGGGTTGGTCAAATCCTTGTTTAAAGTAACATTAAATCAAAAGTCAGCGGTATAGGCGTACCCGAGTTTAGTCTGACCAGACGGCGTTCGCCGTCCCTAAACGGAATTATTTACCCGCCTCTGCACCCAAGTAGACTTGAAATGACGCCGGGTATTAGCCGTCGCTAAAACTGACGCAGGCTTGCGGAAATATACGAATCCACTGATCTGTCAGGGAGAAAACAATCTTAGAGGCAGTCAGAATAGAATCAAACGTTACAATTTATTGACCAGGTACCAGGCACCAGGCTTACAATATCTATCTGAAATAACAAAAGATTGGATTTTTCTTTAGCCCATTTCTGTTTATGTATATGGTACTTCCCCATAATCAAACACAGATTAATAATAAAGGTCACATTTGGTGGTAATCTTTCTGTATTAAAATAGAAAAATAAAGAACATTTTCTTTCTCAGAAGTCATAAATAAATGTACAGCATCCTCGCTCTCTGATCCACAGAAGTAACCTCTATCATCCACATCAGTACAAAACCAAAGAAAGTGTTTTAGCAGATAAAGTATTTTAAAATGTACTTATCTCACCTTATTTATAATACAGTATATTTTTGTATTATGATATTGAGCTATATTCTATAAGTATCTTCCTAATAAAATAATGATTCCATCTCTTATCAGTAATAGTTACTCCTTTAATTGCAATATCAGATCTAAGACTCACTTTGTCATTAGTCACAGTTCCTTTAAACAGACATTTTAAACCAGATGGTACAGCATCAAACACAATGCAATATTCTTTAGGGATTATTGGAATATTATACCTTTGAAGAAATTCTACATAGTTATACAGGTGCCCATTCTCATTAAATAACTGTTTAACAAATATAATTAAACTTTCCTTTTCATCTTTACATATTTTGATTCCTAAATAGAAAACAACATTATTAACAGGGATGCCATTAATATCAATAGACTGACCATATTTAGAGGGAACAACTCACTTGTTTAAATTAAATTTTAACCCTGAAACCAATGAAAACTTATTTAAACAATCAATCACGTTTAACTTCCGATGAATCTCTAACAAATATAGTTATATCATCTGCATTTTATTTCTCTTTCTAAAATCCTGATTCAATAAATTATATTTATTAATGTAAAGATTCATTGTCTGAGTTATAAGTAAAAAGGGGATATTGGGCATCCCTGCCTTATGCCTCTTTCTAACACAAACCTGGGGTCGTGCCATTTATAACTTTTACTGAGATATTACACCCATTATATAAAGTATAAATGGCCCTTTTAAAGAAATGACCAAAACCAACTAAATCTACGGTCTCAAACAGAAACGTATGACTAACGGTGTCAAATGATTTATAAAAATATAAACTTTCCCAATCAATATACTCATTATAATCAATTAAATCTAGGACCAAACGGATATTATTACTTGTATGTCTGTCCTTCATGAATCCTGATTCGTCATCTATAATTTGTTCTAAGCATTTTTTATCTTTCTGCAAAGATAATCGCAAACACCTTAACATCATTATTAATCAATGTAATAGGTCTTCAATTGTCAATTAGGGTAGTGTCCTCATTAGCTTTAGGTATCAAACTAATCAATCCCTGACATGATGATGGAGGTAATTATTCACATTATATAGCTTCGTTAAACACGCTTAACAAATTCAGATAACTGTTGAAATTCCTTGGAAAATTAGCTAAAAACCATCGTTACCAGCAGATTTATTGTCTTTTAGTTTACTGATCCCAAATGTATCTTCTTCAATAGAAATAGCTTTATCACACAACATCATACAGTCCTGATCTATATGTTTAAATACTCTCTAAAAATAGTCTTATATTGCCGTCACCATCTTCTTTACTATACAACTTCTGATAGAAGGTAGATATATGATTAGAAATTAACAAGATCTTCAGTTATATCCGCATTTATACAGAGTTTTAACGCAGAATTCAGCTCATTGTTTCTTTTTTCTAAATTAAAAAAACACCTGTTTTTTCTCCCCTTCTTCAGGTCATCTACCTCTGGACGTCACAAATGCCCCTTTGGCTTTATATTCATACATCTCATCTAACTGTAATCTGAGTTTGTCCTGCTGATTCATTACATTATTACTTGTCAAATCAACTATTTATTTTATTGCTTGGTCCTCTTTTGTGCTTTTAAACTGTGCTATTAGTCTCTCTCTAATAATGCCTTGCTTTATTATAAGATACTGCATGTACTCACAATTGACCCCAAACTTATTCGACCTTCTGGCATTGTTCAAGCAACTCACAATAATATGTTTAACGTCTTTTTTAAATAATTCGTTTTCTTATATTGCTTTATTTAATGTCCAGTGTAAACACACCGTGTCTGAGGAAACCAAGACTGTGACCAAACACACTCCAAGTAAAGCTCATCTGATCTGATCAGAGACACAAAGACTCTCTTAAGAGACACCATACTGTCTTTACAAGAGCTTGATATTACATTGTGCAATCTCTCTCTGCTTCTCCTAAAAGAAAGTAACTATCGTTATATATCCTGCTACTGATTATAGCATTGTGTTATTTATAAAGTTTGTGTTATTTTACTATTAATGTGGTTTACTGATTAAATCACTAAAACATTCAAACTGTTATTTTATATATATTTCCCTCCCATAATAAGATTTAAAGTCTTTTATCATTTTACAATAGTCTTTAATTTCAACAATTCACTCTGAATATTGATTTTTCTCTCTGCTTTACAAAAGTATAAATCCCTCATGTGTCTTTAATAATAATAATGTCAAGATGTTATTGTTTCACACAGACACGGTGTATTTCTATAACTATAATTTCATATGTATGTTCACGTAATGTTCTCTTTTCTCCGGATCATTTACATTTGCAGTCATGACAGTAGATTATTTGATCAAATGCTTGTGTAATGTGTGTAATAATGAGTTGTGTGCTTGTACAGACACTAAAGGAAGTCATTTATATCAAATTAAGAAACTGTTAGATGCAAAAATAACTGTTGTAGAAATAAATAGGAAGATGTCACAATAACTAGGGCTTGTAGACACAGTAGAACATGTGATATATGAATGTGAAAGTTATGAGAAGAGAAAGCATATATTTAACCCTGTAAAGCCTACAATTATGAAATTATAGTCAGACAAAATATTTAGAAATAGTATACTTTTTAACAATTTGACAAAAACAAAGAAAACAACAGTTTCATAATTCATAAGTTTTCTTATGGCTCGTATTATGATATAGTGAGAAGCTCAGACTAGAAAAGAGAGAGAAAGAGATAAAAAATATTTATGCTGATATGAAATATGTAATTTACTGCAGATGCTGATATTTATGGCCAAAACTCTGATGCTTGCGATGCAAATCAAATATATATATTTATTACAGTTTATCAGATAACTTGCATAACATGACATAAATATCAGTATTTACTCTCTCTGATAATAAGTCTTAGTAATATGATATTTAAATGCTTAGTTTTTTATAAATTAATCACTCTGTCTTATTGGTGGAGGTCTGTCCAGTTAAAATATAATAATCAACCCATTCTTCACATTCAATACAGTTTTATTATCAGACATTATTGATGTCTCTGTCTCAGCTTTTATTGACGATCAGGTTAAAATGATGATGTTTGTGAGCAGAAACATCTCAATGCTGATATTTGATCATTTTTATTGAACAGGTTTTGTTTGTTGTGTCTTGTGTCTGTAAGGGTGGTTTCAGTGGTTCAGGCTGGATTGATGAATGACTAAAGAAACATTATCAGCATGATGATATAAAACTGTACATTTCTTGTCTATTACCACCCACTGCCACGTATACCAACGACGGAAATAATCACAGTTATAATAGCTAAATATGTGGGAGAGCGTTTCTATTAAGTGATTGTATTGTATTGTAATAGATAGCACTTCAATATTCACCTTGAATCAAGACTAGTTAGATAATAATTAACCATTGAAATGGTTTAATAACAGTATTGTGTTATGGTTACACTTGAATTGGTTACAAAAATAGATGAAGGATGTTAAAACATAAACATAATGTACCCAGCATGTATGTAAAATATTACCTGAGAGAAAGAGAGGGGGATAGAGAGAGGAAGAAAAAGAGAAAAAGCAACAGTTACAATCTTCTTTTATTCCTTCCTTGACCATGTGACTAAAACCCAAATGTGAGACATTCAAACTGACCAATCAGCAGATTACAGCTTCACCCGCTGGACAAAAGATGAGACGATTAACAGACCAGCGATGTATACACATGTTGACCTACAGGCCTTGATCACTATCAGCACACATGTGCCTTTAGGAATGACAAATAGCCCTTTTGTTACTCAAGACAGGTTTGGGACAGGAAAGCACAAGTCTTTGATTATTTTCAACCTTACATGTCTTTAAAAGGAAACTTTCAATAGTTTACAGTGAATTTGACACACATTAAGAAAAAGTCCGGAGGTCTTTCTGTGTGGAGTTTGCTGTTCTTCATGTGTTGGTTTGGTTTCTTCTACAGTCTAATATACAGCACAGGTGAATTAAACACTAAATCATCCGTATGTGTGAGAGTGTGATCGTGTGTCTGTTATCTTGAGATGAACTCCATGTTCAGTGTTTCCAGCCTTCAGCCTGACACTCCAGCATCATGTGACTCTATACATGCGGTTTGGAGAATGAATGAAATATCAGAATGAAGTGTGTTCCTCTGTTACGGCGTACTGGCCGTGGTCTTCAGTAGATGTGACTGTGAAACACACACACACACACACACACACACCCACACACACACACACACACACCCACCCACACACACACACACACACACACACAAACACACACACACACAGAACATTTATTTCAAGTCAACACTTTCTGTTTTGTTTCCACAGCAGTTATTGTTTATGAATGACCAGCATGTAAATAATGATCTATATAACAGATAAAGACAGAGTAAAGGTCTGTCTGTCAGTGAATGTGAATGTTTGAGAAAAGACACTCAGAGGAGACACGGATCAGACAGATGTTGTACCTCTCGCTCTGTAGTATTTGAACAGCAGCACGACTGTCGACAGCAGATACGGACAAGCTGCCAGAAGAAAACTGAGGATCCTGAAGACAGAAATCTGATCTGAACGTGACACTGAAAAACAAGCACATTATTGAGCAATTATGAATCTCCTGAAGACTTTCAAAACATTGAAATATATAATCTCATCTCAATCACATATTTATTCCACCACCATGTCCCCTTAGGTCTGTATTAAAGGGACAGTTCACCCTTCTGCTGCCATTATTAAATAAATTAATAAATACATAAATGGCATGGCCTTGGTTTAAAGATGTTATTCTAATCCTTTAGTTAATGCACTCTTAATATTATTGAATTGTAGGATGGTGGTTATGAGGCAACCAGGGGCCCGTTTCAATAAGGAGGTTCAACCAACTCTGAGTTTAAACTTGAACTTTACTCAAGTTTACTTTAGAGTTTACTCAACTCTAAGTAGGTTGACTCTGAGTTAAGCGCGTGCACCATGACTATGAAAAGTCATGATCAGCAGAGCACCGAAGTTACGATTCACCATGGCAACAGCTCCCGCCAAAAAGACGTCAGTGCGCGTACTTCCGTCAGTTCTGTTATAATATCAGAGGTGAAAACTGTAAATTATTGAACATATTCATTTTAATGGTATCCCACGGCCACAAAAAAATAAAAATACGGAAAAATGAAACAAGAACGTGCAGCAGCTAAAAATGAAGTATAAAAACATAATTAAATCAAGATAAAGCGCATGAAAGGTTCATATGTGTGGGCTTAATGACTTTACAAACATTTGACATTTAATATCATTCAATGTCTATTTCAATGCGCTGCAGCTTTTTCCACATAGTCAAACACTCTTTTCACATAGTTAAATATTCTCTAATCCAACCTGTTGCTTTTCTTAATTAGAGTAATACAATTAACTACTGACTTGACGACAGCAAGAAGGCAGAGGGAGAACCAGCACCACTGACAGATGAAGAGGAGGTGGTCAAGTATTGGAAGAATTATCAAATCCAAAAGTAAAAAGAATAACTTTTGCTTTTGTATTAGGAAATACAGATGATAAAAAAGTGAATAATTTGTTTATTTAACAGCAGTGGAGGTGGTTACGGCTTGTACTACCCCTCCATCTGGCATCCTTCCATTCCATACAGTAATTAGTTTCATTTTCAGAAGGTGCGATGATGGTGGAGATATGCTTGTCATCAATGCATCCAACCACATTACTTCCAGCCCGATCTCACGGCAATCCGTACATATTTTACGAGGTGGCTAATTCAGCGTTACTTCCAGATGTCACAGAAAGATGTTATCAAGTGAACATCATTTATCAGATTAGCCTCATTTAAACAGATTTTTTCACCACTGATCTACAGTCCTGTGAAACTCCTCTTTGACGGATTTGTGCCCAGGACAAATGTTCAGAATGAGTAAGAGAGCGATGCACACTTTCCTTAAAATCTGCATACAGGACTTATAATGTGCTCTGCATCTCCGATGTTTTAAAGTGCATTTTTCCTATTTTGCTAATTATCTTCCAATGGGGTAAGACATTAAACATATTCTTGTTTCCGTTTGCATTAAGATACATTTTTCTTACCCAATGGCGGACAATTTTACTTGTTTTATGTAAAATGCACTTAAAAAGGAAAATCCCCCAGGAAACAAGACTAAATATTGACAATTTTTTCATATATAATTTTAAGTTTTTAGATATTTGTACTTGAAATAAGACAAAAAATACTCAGTAAGAAAATCAATTTTGCAGTTTGAATTAGGCATTTAAACCTCGCTAAAACTATAAAAAGGGAGAGGAGACTGAAAGAAACTCTGGGTTTACCGAAGAAAACCTGCTCCCGACCAGGTTAGGTTCACAGAGTAAGTTACCACGGTAATTGACTCTGAGTATAAGTTACCTCTCTTTCAGAAACGGGCTTGACTTACCCTGCTTTCTCGGGTTTGACAAACCTCCCATTTTGAAACGTAAAACCCAGAGTTTCCCTCATTTCAGGGTTAACATACTCAGAGTTTTCACTTAACCTCCTTTCTGAAACAGGCCCCTGGTCTCATAAAAATACGTAGCTCTGTGTACTTTCTGTGCGACACAGTTTTAAGTACCTTACTGCACGTTTCACCACAGTTTCAAAGAGAAATGTCCACTGAGTGGTGCTAAAACACAGGTTAAATACGTGAACACTGGTATGTTTTTTATTACGTAGATACAGGTACATATTGCTGTGTTTTTATTACGTATTGCGGCAGTTCAGAATTCAAATATCCGGGGTCTGTCCCTAAAAGATAATACTCTATCATGCTGTAAATATGCCCTACACCAAACTCAACCCTAAACCTACCTGATAGTGATAACAAATGCAAAACTGATATACAAATTTGTTGATGCAACCGTGACATTTTAACTTCCTTATTTGCAGATTTGAACTGCTTTGTTGAACCGTGATTACACAGAGCTCCTCGCCTCCTAAAAACATCTCCGAGAGCTGCAGAACAAACTTACCGTCCATGAAAACCCATAGATAGCAGGCTGGATATGTGCGATGCTACTGTACAAAAGTATCAGTTTTCAAATATAACAGCATATTAATATTGTTTTGAAGTCATAACATGACATTCTTCAAGTAGTTGTTGCGAAAATTACGCTTTATTAATCAAAACTCTGTAAATTTGTGTGAAAAGGAGTAAAAGGTGTCTGAGTTTTACTGCATCTAGTGTTTGTTTCTTTTGGAAACTGCAGTAATATGTAGTTATTGGTACATATTTCGTGTCTCGCTAAAAAGAGCACCCAGGTACATAAACGCTATGAGACCAGGTAGTTATGATGTGTTGAGGATTTCGTTGTATTTCGGTTAATGTGATTTGTTAGTTACACATTGGTTCATGTGAGTTATGAGAAATAATAAACACATCTGTCAGGAACTGATTACACATGAATCACATCTCATCAGCTCCACTGACTATCACCTCCGACTGAGATCCAGCTCTTGGGTGACTGTCCTCTCTCTGTTTTACAGGAGTAGAAACCCTCATGTGACTTTGAGACAGTCGTGATGTTCATCTCTCCTGTCGTCTGATTCTGGACGAGTGATCCGTCTTTATAGAAATCAGCTCCGAGGATCGAGGAGTTTGTAGATCGATGTAAACAGTGTAGAGTCAGAGTAACTCCTTCAATCACAGGATCAACAGAACTGTCCAGAATCACATCACCATCTGCACAAAACAAGAGACATCTGCTTACTGCAAATAGTGAGAATATAGCCAGACAATTCAGGGCAGAAGTGTTGCTTATGTACTGAATTGTACTTCATGCTTTCTGTGCTTTATAAACTAGTTTCATGTAGTCCAACCAAATTTCACAAAAAAATACTTTAGTATATCGATTAGAACATGTGTGTAGACTTTGTAATTAGGATTTAGATTATTAAGTGTGTAGATGTAGTGATTAGAAACAGGACTCACCGTGTACAGTGACGTTGAGAGGATGACGTTTCTCTCCAGATTCAGACTGACACCAGTAAACTCCAGAGTCAGATGTGCTGAGAGAGACGATTCGACATGTAGATCCTGATTGTTTTGAACAATCTTCTGTGTTTCTGTCTGTGTATCTTCTCACTGTCCATCCAGCAGAGTTCCTCTGATCCTCACAGCTCAGAGAGAGAGAGTGAGACGAGAAGTGTTGACTTCTGCTGGGACTGACCACCAGAGAGACCTGGGACGATTTACCTGAGAAGAAGAACATCTCATTCAAAACTGACAGCACACATATGTGTGTAGTACAATAATCTGTAACACGTAATGGAGTAGAATTAATATAAAATGTATCACCAAGCACTATAGTTTAAAAACGGTCTTATGCATATACTATGAGTGTGCATTTGATAGAGCTGGTAAAGACTGAGAACTGGAGAGAAGTAAAAGCAGGTTTTTAAGGTTTCTGATGCTTTTACACAGCTTGTGCCAGAGACTTAATGCAACACAAATACAGATGAACACAATAATAAACGCTGTGACACAGACTCACCAGTGATCCACAGTATCTGTGTGTAGTTTGTGTTATAGGCCGGTCGTCCTCTCTCTGCTCTGCACGTATAAACTCCTGTGTGCTGTAGAGCAGCAGGACTGAGAGTGTAAGAGTCTCCAGCTCCTCTGCTGCTGTCTGACAGACGATCATCATCTCTGAACCAGCTGAACGTCCAGCCTGTAGAGGAGCCTGTAACCTCACAGATCAGAGTCACTGAGTCTCCTTCAGTCAGCCACGGTTGTGGAGACACTCGCACTGCTGCCTGAGCTTCAGCTGAACAAAACATGAGCAGTTATAGAGAGAGAAGCTGTTCACACTGATGATAATCAACAAACACACAAACTCACCTGATACAGTCAGTGTAACAGCATCACTGCGCTGAGAGCATTGTGTGTTTTTCTGTCCTCTGCAGCTGTATTTACCGCCGTGAATGAGATCAACACTGCTGATGTTCAACTCTTGTGTTAAACACCAGCTGACAGCATTTCTGTTTTTCTGATTATCAGTTTCACTGGTGCTGCACTCTTTTGTACATCGTTCAGCAGAATTTTCATACCAGTTTGTTCCCTCTCTTTCCCATCTGTACGTCCACACAGTGTCTCCTCCCCACTTTATATCACATCTGAGAGTGACTGTTTCTCCTCTGAACACTCGTTCATCAGGCCGCACCGTCACCACAGCTTTAGGAAATTCTGTACAAATACAGATTAATGCATTTATTTGTGATTCAAAGTTCCAGAAGTTCTGCAGATATTGTCTCTGATCTGTGTGTTGTGTCTCATACTCTGTTCTCTCTCACCTGTAACATTTACCCACAGTGCATCACTGTATTGTGTGTAGTAGACTGGGTTTCCTCTTCCAGCTCTACACCAGTACTGGCCTCCATCAGACACTGAATCAATCTTCACTCTGTAGGAGTTTGTTTCTGTCTTTGTCTCAGAGTTCAGTGTGTGTTTGTTCCAGTAAAAGTCCCATCCAGTGGCCGGATCCATGCGACAGGTCAAAGTCACTGTGTTTCCTGTCAGTGCAGCTCCTGCAGGATCTGATGTGAGTTCAGGCTTTGGCTTCAGATCTGCAGGAGAACAAGAACACATTCAGATCCTGAAGAGAGTGTATTGGTGCATATAGCACACGGGGACACGGGACTGCAGGTTGTTTTTTAATAAGATGCAGGTCTTTTTGTGTTGAAATAGTGAATTTGCTACAAAGTAGTTTATATTCTCTCTATTTGTTTTCTATATAAAAACTCGCTCTCTATATTTAACTTCTATCTTTTTATTTAGTTAAAATACAACACAATCTTGCTACATGTACTGTGTTAGACTAACTCTTTTGTTGGTTTGATTGCTCCTATTGTCCTCGTTTGTAAGTCACTTTGGATGTGCCTGATTAATGATTAAATGTAAATGTAAGTGTTTGTTGTATTTATTCACCATTAATGATGAGATTTATTCGGTTACTGTCCTGTGATGATTTTGGTCTTTCATCTCTCTGTCCTCTACACCAGTACTGACCCTGATCAGACTCATTCACTCCTCTGATAGTGAGAGTGTCTCTGTTTACAGACGTCTGTAACATTACACTGTCTTTATACCACTCATATCTCCAGTCATATATCAGGCTATTTCTCGGTCTCCAGTGTCAGAAGTAAATGTCAGTGGCTTCTCTTTAAGAAATTAAATAACTAAAACACTTTGAGTGTAAAAGTCATAATAATTAATAATCACTAAGAATCATTCCACTTTTTTTACAGCTTTATTTGTGTCTGTATAATATTCACTAAAGATGATTCTGCACGTCTGCTGGACATCTGAACTTTCTGTGACTGAGTGTTATATCGCTGTCTTGTGTTCTCCTGTTTTGTGTTTATTCTGGTTTTGAAGGATATTTTGTTCCTTGTCTCTCTTCACTTCTTGTGTCTAGTTACTGTTTGCTATGTGCCTTGTTTGTTACAACAGTTACTCTTGTATTTGTTTTTGTCCATAGTGAATATTACATCTCTTGTTACGCTGTGTATTTTAACTAGTGATGGGAGAAAATAAGCTTTTCAAAGCTTCAAATCAATTGAACCGATTCTTCACAAATGATTCACTGATTCGAATCTCTCGAAACACGACGCGCTGGTGACGCCTGCTGGTCAAATGTGTGCAAATACAACAAAAACTCAGACGAAAACATGCAGAAAAACAGCTTTTAATTGGCGCGCCAATTATTCGGTCCTGGTCTGCCGCTGACACGGCGCTTTGTATCTCTACTATCGTAGGATATGTTATGAATTTGACACTGGCCTTCCTCCTACACAAGCGAGTGAACGTCGTTCAAGAGTCTCTCAACAAATGCACGTCAGGCGTCCCTCGCCTTTTTCGACGTGGTAATCCCGACCTAGAACCCGAACCCGAGAATTTGAACAACCTGACTGAGATCATGCCTATACCGCCTCGTCGAGCCCCTGACAATTAAAACAGTCAAAAATGACCCAATTGTCAATAATGATAAACAAGGCATCCCTATGTCTTCTCAAGTTTCTAACCTGTTCCTTCCCAAATTACCCTGTACCAGGTCTCAGTCAGTGATAGAGATGATGTTTGTGTCTTGTATGTGCCTGTTCTCCCTGCTTCTTGTTCCAGTGCCTGACGATGTTCCATCGGGAACATCACCAAGCAAGAGGGGGAATGTGTAGAGAAATGCGATGGAAAAACAGCACATCGTTGGGGAATTTGGTTACTTTCAGAAAGGGAAAGGTCATCTGACCCCCATCACTAACTCTTCCACGGCGACTCAGTGTCTGCATACTTTAAGACACCCCCCTCATCCAGCACAAGACCGCTCCCTTTTCATCAAGACAGACAAAAGGAACGCGATCCACATATAGGATTACTGACATTTATTCCACTCACGATTATTAAAACTATCTACACAAAGAAATATGTGGACATTAATATGTACTCTTTCCCTCATAGGCTTGATGTGATGATTTTGAATATGAATTACATAAGAAATGTGGGATGACTTTCCTTTGTGCCTTCAACTGCATAAACTGTAGTGTGTAGGTTGTGCCAAATGCAATGTTTAGTCTCTAAAAGAAGCTAGTGTCGTAAGTCAAAAATGTGTGGATGACCGTTAAGCTTTGGCATCCTAATGTATGTTTACAACAGACATAAAATATCTGTACGTTATCTTTCACATTGAATTAAATATCAGATGACGAGTGGGCATGGCCCCAGAAAACCATGGACATGGGCGGGGCTCCGCCCCATACCGACACTCTGATTGGACCAGCCACCTTTGGGGATGTCCAAAAAACGGACTGTTTAAAACGACGCGCGTGCGGCGCGCCCTCTCTCTTCTTCTCTTGCAACTCTCTGGTGCTCCTGAACTCGTAACTGCGCGCTCCAACACGCGCAAGGCTGACCTGGAAGCCGGCCCGCTGGACTCTCACAACGAAACCAACCAAAGAAGTCCAAGACCGTGCCAAAGCCGTAACACCACAGAATAACGAGCTCAACAACTTCAGAGGAGAGGGGAGCTTTCCCGGTGACGTCACGCGACAGCGAAGCAAGCCAGCAGAGTTTCCAGAGCAACGCGTGGAGCTGAACACGTGACACCCCGAAACAAAGAACTCACGCGGGAAAACGAAACCAACTTCGAGCCTGCTTTAAACCAATCCAAGCAAGTACAAACTGAATTCCTAATCCTGACTAAACTGGTAAATTCGATCTGAATGCAGTAACAAATTAAAGATTTGTTCGTGATCATTTCCTGGGTAGTTAAGTTATGCAGTCGAAAGAATGGGTTTCTTTCAACAGTTAACCTCAAAACTCTCGTATGTGTGTGTATGTCTATGCTTTATTAAGTAATCCATTTATGTTAGAATAGCAATATCACGAATAAACCTTTTCCATTTTATAAACAAGTGTCTCTGAAATATGATTTTAAGTATTTTCATCATTATTTGCCCAAAGATAACGCAACCTAGCTCAAACTTGAGAAATTATTAATCTCGTTTATCTACCGGGGCCACGGAATGGAAGCGAGATTGTAATTGAGAGTAACAGAATGTACCTTTTAGTGATTGCTGGACAAGCACTTAATAAGGTGTAAACTGTAGGTTAAATATTAATATGACTTTAATCGAGCCATATTAAATATTTAATAACTAATTCCCGGAGCTGAAACAATAGCTCCATATTAAACTGGATTTCTTTACAGAATGGTGGAGAATGCGGGCAATTAAAGATTTAGATCTGATAAATCAAACCAGAGACAATATAAATATTTCTCACTTTTATCCGGAAGAATTGAGTAAATATAGAGAAACAAACGGTTATTTGTGATATTGCATTCTTGTTTGTGAAACACAGTGAGTTTGAATGAAAGAGAGTGTAACTGTTAACTCGAGTTCGTTTGAGAAATTAAACTGCAGTAAATAATTAATAAAAAGTCGCTCTAAAGCGCATGAGAGGCGAACGAGCGTGTCCCTTGTTGCCCCTCTCTTAAGGCCTTCGTGGTAATGCTTTTGTTAGTGCATGTTCCACTGCAAACCCAGCCACGTGACTCCCGCTGTAGAATATTAAAGTAGCTATTTAAGTAATTCTCAGCCCATTTTTGATTTCACGAGTGAATTCAAACGCACGGCGCTTAAAGGAGTGGCCAGTCGTTTTTGAGAAAGGGAGAAATTTTGCAATCGATTGTTTGTTATGTGTGCGGTCTAAACAGACAAATATTCGCATAATAGCCCGCTGAGGCTTTGTTGGTTTATAAGTAACCCGTAGATAAATTTATCTCGCCCTAAATGAGTGAGATTATATGTGCTATAGAAAATTCAAGTCTGAACAATGCTGCTTGTTTCTGAAGCGTGAAGCACATTTTCCCTTTTCCTATAGGCACTGAGTTGCCATAGCGACCAGTTTAGCCACGTGGAGACTTGGCCACGTGTAAGCTAATAGCGCTAGCGCATATAAGCTAACTGAAACAAAGAAGCTTTAGCCATGCTGGTAGCATTACGGCTAGCGATTAGCACATAGCATTTAAAGCTTGAATGCAGTGGGTGTGTATGAAAAAGCCACTCACGTTGTCCCTTTCTCTCTCTCTCTCTCTCTCATTTAAAAGACTAACGTACGTTTTAAGTTGGCTGTGTTAATGTTTCCCAATCATCAGTGTTAACAATTTCACAGGTTGGTTTAATATAACAGCTGATTAAAGTCTTTTTACCTTTTGTGGGACCAGCTTAATAAGTGGTGGGTTATTAGAAGATAATTCAGTATTACTTTGATAATATGGTGAGGTTGATTTAGTTCAATTATAATGGCTTTTTATGATTTCATAACACATCAATGGATAAGCGCTATTGTTAGGAATTTTTAATTGTTAATTGAATGTCACAATTGATTACAAATTAATTTTGAATTAATTTAATTTAATAAAATTTTCAATTCCTGCTTCCAGCAACAACAGCATCCATTTATGAACCATAAACGCTCTTATAATTTGACCACTACAATAAAACCTTAAGTTATCAAGAGGGCCAAAATTTTTAATTTCATTTACAAGTAGGATACCGATTAATTATTATAATTTTTATTTTTTTTGATGTTAATGACAATGAGAGGAATGCTTAAGTTTGGAAATTATTTTAATTACTATTATGGGAATCCAAAACTAGTGATTTAGAAGCTGTAAATTAATTTAATAATTAATTATGAATTCGAAAATTCTAATTACATTTAATAATTAATTACACTTCCTGTTTACATTTTGCAACAATATTGGTTTGTCAACTCAATTGCAGATTGCATTTGTAAATTCTAATCCTAAGTGAATCCTATTAATTTTAATTATAACATCATAAATTTTAATTAGAAACCAAATTCTAATTTTTAATTCTAATTTCAAACTTAAATACAAGTCTGGCTCTATCTGTAAGCCACACTTCATTTCCTTAGGTGATCTGATTAACTCAAGTAAAATTAATAATAATTTAATTAAAATAATTTTATTAAATTAAAATTAGTCCTCTTTACTTAGGCCTGAGAGTAGATAGTGCTCCCCCTAGTGCTGTGTTGGAGAAGTGACAGTGACACCATACCGTCAAAGTCACTTCTCACCAATCTGGAGCATAAAACGTAACCTTAGCATAGCGACTCAACAGCACCACCTTGTGCCAACGTATTAGTTTTAAATCTTGGGAATAAATCTTAATTTCTCTTTTCTTTTCTCCCTGTTACTAACTTCTAATTTGACTTGTTTGCTTAAAGCTAACCAGTGGAAGATCACGAATAGAGCGAAATTTCACAATTGAACAGATGTGTATGAAACTTGAGAACCACATTCAAACTGTTGATCATTTACCCTCTATTGTGAAATCCTACCCCTCCCAGTTAAAGCAGGTGCAATGAGAAGATAGACATCGGCAAAATTTTTAAACACGCGCGACACACGCTGACCAGCGTTGCGGTGTAAAATCCTGCCATTAAGGGACAAGCACTGTCATTGCTGTTATTTTCCTCCATCAAGGAGAAAATTGAAATAGCAATAACAGTCTTATTACAAAAGAGAAAACTCGCCTACAATCCTCTGATTAGAAGCGTCCTTCTAAATCAGACTTAAAGCGAAAAGAAGAAAATCTGCTATTAAAAGAGAGATCTGTTTAGTTTTATGGTCCTTCACCTTCGTATTTAGATTGACCTCCTGCCTAAAAGGGAAAGGAGGCTTTCTCGTACAGAAAAAGGTGAAGCACAAATTGTTATCCCTGTGTACTCATTCTGTTAGTGTGCTTTTCTTTCTGTTTCTCAGCTGTGCCGCCTCTACGTGTGCTCAACTTCTACGCAGAAGCTGCAAATTACACGCACCCCACCACAGAGGACCACAGAAACAGAATCACACCCAACACTAGCATACACTACACTGTGCACATTTACACCCCTGTTGTTTTGTTTGTGTTTTTGTTTTGCTTTGTTTCCCATCCAAGGTCTGTGTCAGTTCGGTCCAAGATCCCCATCACCCGCCAGAACATGTCTCACAGAACAGAACATGTCGGTCACTGGGAAGGACTGGAAATGTGGCTAAGTGCTACAACAAACAGCATCCTCCCTAAAGCTGCTGAAGCACTCCAACATCAGACACAGGACCAACTAGATGACAACATCACAAGCATCATGAGACAAGACCCAAGTCAAAACTACAATCACAAAGAATTAGCCAAGATCACCTCAAGCTTAAGTCACACACTCATCGCCACCCTCAAACTGAGCGACAAGCACGCCGCACAACGCCAGCAGGAGCTGACAAGCGCACAACGACGCATAGAGCAGCTGGAACGTGAACGACAGGAAGGGACCGATGAGGTGGAGCAAGGCGCCGATGAGGAGATCAACGGGCTAAAAGAAACTCTAGAAGCTACCAGCCACGAAATGCAGCAACTCAAAGAGGACTTCGCTGATCGTGCAGACAAGCTACAGTATGCAGAGAAGCTACTAGAGAAGGCAAAGACTGACTTCAGGGACAAAAACAGCAGAATCAAGGCCCTCGAAGCTCATTTGGCTGAATCAAGAAACGAGATCAGCCGCCTAACACAACAGCTCGACTACGTCACAGAGGAGTCTGAAAGTTTCCAAGAGGAACTCAAGCACGCTTACGAACTACGCCAGGAGCCGTCAAGGACAGGACATGCACCAACCGCACCCCTGCCAAGCAGGACCAAGTCACCTGTGCCTGGACTGACACGTGAACATAGACAGAGAGGGGGTGGTGTTAAAACAGTCACCAGCGCCGTCTGAAGAACTTTATATCACGACAGAACCAGAAGAATCTGCTGCAGCCAGCCGCAGATCGTCGCACAGCTTGGACCTAAAAGACCTTGACAAGCTCGCCCGAAACGTTAGCAAATTCAACCCCAGCGTGCCAAACAGCCAAACGGTCCAAGCGTATCTGCAAGATATTGATTTCCATCTGGAAATGCGACCTAACGTTACGGACAAAGATAAACTC
This sequence comes from Schizopygopsis malacanthus, assembly GCA_027474115.1. Classification (NCBI taxonomy): domain Eukaryota; kingdom Metazoa; phylum Chordata; class Actinopteri; order Cypriniformes; family Cyprinidae; genus Schizopygopsis; species Schizopygopsis malacanthus. The sequence continues at coordinate 167,818 of JAPDDM010000079.1, forward strand.
TATTTACTCCGAACGACATCCAGTCCTGAAGTACGCAGCTTCCTGGACCGGCAGCCTGTTAACACAAAGACTGATTATCAACGGCTGCGAAAAGCACTTATTAAAGAGTTCGCCGACCCTGAGTCCGATCAAGGCTTAGTGGCTGCCCTGGAGACGAGACAAGGACGTCACGACACTCCTCAAGCTTACTATAGTCGACTCAGACAAGCATATTTTGGAACTCGCAATGATTCTGACATGGAAGATGAACTGAACTTTAAAACTCTCTTCCTCAGGAATCTTCATCCTGGCATAAGCCACCATCTTGGCGTTCTCGCATGTCCACGAACGATGAACACTCAGCAGTTGCGAGACTTGGTGCAAAAGGCCTACTACAAACAAAAGATGGCCTCAGAAAAGAGCGCAAAAACCCCAGCAGTTCTTGATTTCAACACGCAACACCATGAACTGGCTCTAGAGGGCACCCAACGCCAAGACAGCGCTAAGCCACCACACAGAGAATGGAATGCACTCCCGTCCAACAGAGAACGAGACTCACACGCTGACACTCGACCGGAACAGAGGTATGACCGATGGGATGAACCGCGTGGACGTCAACGCTCACCTGGACGACACTGGGAGAAGTGGTCTCATGAGAATCAGTGGGAAAAGGAAGACGAACCAGAGTCAGCCTGACTAGCTGTCAGACGGAACGGCAGTGACAAGCTGAACAAATCAGCCCCAGAAAACAGCACCGCTTCACCTTGCTCTCAGAGAACAGTAAACACCCTGACTTCAGATGGACATGAAACCCCACCGATGTACTTTTTTTACATCGTGTATCATGTCGTTCATGATTTTGGCGGGTGGCCTCGATCGGTCGACAACGGTTCTCACAGCGAATTACAACGACTTTACTGACGGAAGTCGATCTCAATTTCAGGACCTGGATTCAAGGTTTGGTTAAGGGGTTCAAAGTGAAAGAGAGGAAAGGAAACACAAAGTGAGACACGCGATAAAGAAACCAAACGATAAAGTAAATTAAAAAAAAAAAAAATTTGAAAACTAAAAAATAAATTAAAAAAAAAATTTATAAAAAAAAAAATTATATAATAATGGAAAAAAAAAATTGAGAGTAACTCCTCTCTACTAGATTGGTCCTAGCAGTGCTGCGGAGGAGAGAATATGGGTTGTGTCTAAGCATGGTTGCTATATGTTTTCCTAAAATGACAATAATTACGCTTGTGTGGTGCATATGGTTGTCGGTCTGTGTCAGTGGGTCGGATCTTCCCCCTTTTCCTGTCGGTGGTTTGGATTTGCCGGTTGGCATTGGCAACCCATCATGGTGCATCGTGTGCGTGTGTCAGCGTACTCCCCCTCTGGCCGTGAGGTACTACGAGCTGTGGCGCAGTGAGTGGCTCAGGGACATACGTGTGGACACCGTCTTGCAGATGCAGCATGTAGTCGACAGAGTGGAGCTTGCGGAGCTCGGAGGATGTGTTCAGGTCCATATAGGAAATGGAATGTTCAAATGGGTTTGACATGTGAGCTGTCAAGGTTCGTAGTGACGAATCCGCATGTGAGGGTGAGGAGATCGTCAGCAGCGAACTGAGGTGGTGGTATGGTAATGCAGGAGGGCAGGGGTGTGCTCGCCAGTGGCGTGCTGGCGGCGGGTTACTGCTGCCACTGTAGGGTTGGGTGGGAGGGCATGAAAGGTCCAGGACTCTTCATGTGATGCACCTGCTGTGGTGAGGGCATCGTTTTGGTCATTTGAGGGGCTGGAGTTTGGGAGGAAACGTTTAGGATGTCAGACCTGATCTGGTGTTCTCCGGAGGAATGGCAGGTGACTGAGACAGCACTTTCAGGAACTTGGAGTTTCATCAGCAGGTGTTTGTTGGACGCCGCTGTGATTTGGAGTATTGGGTGTTGAGTTAGTGTTTAACTCTGTTGCTGGGTTTTCAGGTGGGGTTTCATGTCCATCTGAAGTCAGGGTGTTTACTGTTCTCTGAGAGCAAGGTGAAGCGGTGCTGTTTTCTGGGGCTGATTTGTTCAGCTTGTCACTGCCGTTCCGTCTGACAGCTAGTCAGGCTGACTCTGGTTCGTCTTCCTTTTCCCACTGATTCTCATGAGACCACTTCTCCAGTGTCGTCCAGGTGAGCGTTGACGTCCACGCGGTTCATCCCATCGGTCATACCTCTGTTCCGGTCGAGTGTCAGCGTGTGAGTCTCGTTCTCTGTTGGACGGGAGTGCATTCCATTCTCTGTGTGGTGGCTTAGCGCTGTCTTGGCGTTGGGTGCCCTCTAGAGCCAGTCATGGTGTTGCGTGTTGAAATCAAGAACTGCTGGGGTTTTTGCGCTCTTTTCTGAGGCCATCTTTTGTTTGTAGTAGGCCTTTTGCACCAAGTCTCGCAACTGCTGAGTGTTCATCGTTCGTGGACATGCGAGAACGCCAAGATGGTGGCTTATGCCAGGATGAAGATTCCTGAGGAAGAGAGTTTTAAAGTTCAGTTCATCTTCCATGTCAGAATCATTGCGAGTTCCAAAATATGCTTGTCTGAGTCGACTATAGTAAGCTTGAGGAGTGTCGTGACGTCCTTGTCTCGTCTCCAGGGCAGCCACTAAGCCTTGATCGGACTCAGGGTCGGCGAACTCTTTAATAAGTGCTTTTCGCAGCCGTTGATAATCAGTCTTTGTGTTAACAGGCTGCCGGTCCAGGAAGCTGCGTACTTCAGGACTGGATGTCGTTCGGAGTAAATAGAGTTTATCTTTGTCCGTAACGTTAGGTCGCATTTCCAGATGGAAATCAATATCTTGCAGATACGCTTGGACCGTTTGGCTGTTTGGCACGCTGGGGTTGAATTTGCTAACGTTTCGGGCGAGCTTGTCAAGGTCTTTTAGGTCCAAGCTGTGCGACGATCTGCGGCTGGCTGCAGCAGATTCTTCTGGTTCTGTCGTGATATAAAGTTCTTCAGATGGCGCTGGTGACTGTTTTAACACCACCCCCTCTGTCTTATGTTCACGTGTCAGTCCAGGCACAGGTGACTTGGTCCTGCTTGGCAGGGGTGCGGTTGGTGCATGTCCTGTCCTTGACGGCTCCTGGCGTAGTTCGTAAGCGTGCTTGAGTTCCTCTTGGAAACTTTCAGACTCCTCTGTGACGTAGTCGAGCTGTTGTGTTAGGCGGCTGATCTCGTTTCTTGATTCAGCCAAATGAGCTTCGAGGGCCTTGATTCTGCTGTTTTTGTCCCTGAAGTCAGTCTTTGCCTTCTCTAGTAGCTTCTCTGCATACTGTAGCTTGTCTGCACGATCAGCGAAGTCCTCTTTGAGTTGCTGCATTTCGTGGCTGGTAGCTTCTAGAGTTTCTTTTAGCCTGTTGATCTCCTCATCGGCGCCTTGCTCCACCTCATCGGTCCCTTCCTGTCGTTCACGTTCCAGCTGCTCTATGCGTCGTTGTGCGCTTGTCAGCTCCTGCTGGCGTTGTGCGGCGTGCTTGTCGCTCAGTTTGAGGGTGGCGATGAGTGTGTGACTTAAGCTTGAGGTGATCTTGGCTAATTCTTTGTGATTGTAGTTTTGACTTGGGTCTTGTCTCATGATGCTTGTGATGTTGTCATCTAGTTGGTCCTGTGTCTGATGTTGGAGTGCTTCAGCAGCTTTAGGGAGGATGCTGTTTGTTGTAGCACTTAGCCACATTTCCAGTCCTTCCCAGTGACCGACATGTTCTGTTCTGTGAGACATGTTCTGGCGGGTGAAATCATGAACGACATGATACACGATGTACGATGTAAGTTCCTCGATGTAAGTTCCTCGATTGACAACGTAGCCATGAATAGGAAACAGGTGATTTAGTTGTCTTTTCAGTTTGCCCATTATCGACGTTAATAATGTTTACCGGCTCAAAGACGTTGTGAATGTGGGATTACGGCAAGGGAAAACCTATGTAAAAATCCAAACTCCTAAAGTCGCTGCGTATTACGAGAACAACGAACAGTTGTATCTGGCCCCAAACTCAAAGATGGGCACGCTCACTTAGGACATTCACTCCCCCTACCCGAGTAAACTCTGCGTACGCGATAATACCAAGGGCATCTGCGGTTTAGAATCCATTAAACCCGACACTAGCTGCCCCGCCGAAGCAACACCACGTTCTCAAGTTGAGGTAACGCAAGCCGAAATCATCAGAAACCGATGGCTGGTCAACACCCCAGCACGAACAGCTACCCTCACAGGCGATTAACACGACACCGCTACGCGCATTAATTTGCCCAACCAAACGTTATGGATCACTGTCCCGAAGGGCGAGATCCTCCATATTGACGAGTTAGCATTGTATCACCTCACCGACGATGAATATCAGGTTGAAATCGAAATCTCTTATTGAATTGACACCGGCTGACAGCGCTAGAAGCTATCGCTCGCCTTCCGCCCGCCGGCGCGCCAATTATTCGGTCCTGGTCTGCCGCTGACACGGCGCTTTGTATCTCTACTATCGTAGGATATGTTATGAATTTGACACTGGCCTTCCTCCTACACAAGCGAGTGAACGTCGTTCAAGAGTCTCTCAACAAATGCACGTCAGGCGTCCCTCGCCTTTTTCGACGTGGTAATCCCGACCTAGAACCCGAACCCGAGAATTTGAACAACCTGACTGAGATCATGCCTATACCGCCTCGTCGAGCCCCTGACAATTAAAACAGTCAAAAATGACCCAATTGTCAATAATGATAAACAAGGCATCCCTATGTCTTCTCAAGTTTCTAACCTGTTCCTTCCCAAATTACCCTGTACCAGGTCTCAGTCAGTGATAGAGATGATGTTTGTGTCTTGTATGTGCCTGTTCTCCCTGCTTCTTGTTCCAGTGCCTGACGATGTTCCATCGGGAACATCACCAAGCAAGAGGGGGAATGTGTAGAGAAATGCGATGGAAAAAACAGCACATCGTTGGGGAATTTGGTTACTTTCAGAAAGGGAAAGGTCATCTGACCCCCATCACTAACTCTTCCACGGCGACTCAGTGTCTGCATACTTTAAGACACCCCCCTCATCCAGCACAAGACCGCTCCCTTTTCATCAAGACAGACAAAAGGAACGCGATCCACATATAGGATTACTGACATTTATTCCACTCACGATTATTAAAACTATCTACACAAAGAAATATGTGGACATTAATATGTACTCTTTCCCTCATAGGCTTGATGTGATGATTTTGAATATGAATTACATAAGAAATGTGGGATGACTTTCCTTTGTGCCTTCAACTGCATAAACTGTAGTGTGTAGGTTGTGCCAAATGCAATGTTTAGTCTCTAAAAGAAGCTAGTGTCGTAAGTCAAAAATGTGTGGATGACCGTTAAGCTTTGGCATCCTAATGTATGTTTACAACAGACATAAAATATCTGTACGTTATCTTTCACATTGAATTAAATATCAGATGACGAGTGGGCATGGCCCAGAAAACCATGGACATGGGCGGGGGGCTCCGCCCCATACCGACACTCTGATTGGACCAGCCACCTTTGGGGATGTCCAAAAAACGGACTGTTTAAAACGACGCGCGTGCGGCGCGCCCTCTCTCTTCTTCTCTTGCAACTCTCTGGTGCTCCTGAACTCGTAACTGCGCGCTCCAACGCGCGCAAGGCTGACCTGGAAGCCGGCCCGCTGGACTCTCACAACGAAACCAACCAAAGAAGTCCAAGACCGTGCCAAAGCCGTAACACCACAGAATAACGAGCTCAACAACTTCAGAGGAGAGGGGAGCTTTCCCGGTGACGTCACGCGACAGCGAAGCAAGCCAGCAGAGTTTCCAGAGCAACGCGTGGAGCTGAACACGTGACACCCGAAACAAAGAACTCACGCGGGAAAATGAAACCAACTTCGAGCCTGCTTTAAACCAATCCAAGCAAGTACAAACTGAATTCCTAATCCTGACTAAACTGGTAAATTCGATCTGAATGCAGTAACAAATTAAAGATTTGTTCGTGATCATTTCCTGGGTAGTTAAGTTATGCAGTCGAAAGAATGGGTTTCTTTCAACAGTTAACCTCAAAACTCTCGTATGTGTGTGTATGTCTATGCTTTATTAAGTAATCCATTTATGTTAGAATAGCAATATCACGAATAAACCTTTTCCATTTTATAAACAAGTGTCTCTGAAATATGATTTTAAGTATTTTCATCATTATTTGCCCAAAGATAACGCAACCTAGCTCAAACTTGAGAAATTATTAATCTCGTTTATCTACCGGGGCCACGGAATGGAAGCGAGATTGTAATTGAGAGTAACAGAATGTACCTTTTAGTGATTGCTGGACAAGCACTTAATAAGGTGTAAACTGTAGGTTAAATATTAATATGACTTTAATCGAGCCATATTAAATATTTAATAACTAATTCCCGGAGCTGAAACAATAGCTCCATATTAAACTGGATTTCTTTACACCGTGTTTCAAAAGTGTCCATCACTAATTTTAATCCCAGTCTTTTCCCTTGTTCTTTGTCTGGTGTTGTCTTTGGCAGGGGTGGACTTACCCATTAGGGAAAGGTAGGCGACTGCCTTTAGCCCCCAAAAGCCAAGGGCCCCCTAAAATGCTTTTTATATATGAGATGCGCATTAAGCGCGGACACCTCTCTCTCTCTCTCTCTTTCTCTCTCTCTCTCTCTCTCTCTCTCTCTCTCTCTCTCTCTCTCTCTCTCTCAGCACGCGCACACCCCTCTCTCTCTCTCTCTCTCTCTCTCTCTCTCCCCATCTGTTCTGTTCCACGAGCGGCTGATAGGAGCAGCGTTTTCTGCTTTAGGTTAAAACACAGATATGTAGCTTCTCTAATTTTACATGACAGTGTAGCCGAAATCACATTACAGCTATTGTCTTTATGTTATGTGTAGCCTATTTGGTTTTATCAGACAACGGCTCGATTATCAGGATTTTTGTGCATCTAACATCTTGAAATGGGACGCGTTTCAGTCACTATTTCATATTCATCCCGTTGTCTGACAACAGAAACAGAAAAATCTACCAATGAAACCAATTTTATTGAGAATTTAGCTGCATCGAAATACAGTATGTGGGCACAGAGAGGCAAACAAATGTAATAATAAATAATAAACATATATTCTTCATGTTCAGAAGAAGTGAGCTGCCCTATCGTATGAAAATATAAACAGGTTTGTGTCAGTAAATTGCTCAGTGCAAAGAAAGAGAAGTAATGAGAACCTATTTCTGTTTTCTTTTTTTTCTTTTCATTTCTTCTAGACATGAATCGGTTCTTTGAAAAACATCTATGATCTTTGAAACATATCTACTCTTCATGCTCTGTTAACTATGGTTTCACTAATAAAAAACATATATTGCATAAATCATCTATATTTGCCCATGTTGATTAGAATATAAAAAACATGAAACGTATTCATTTAAGGTACATTTAGAACAGATAAAAATGTGCGATTAAGTTGTGATTATTCGCGTCATGACAATCATGTGATTTAATCGTGATGAAATATTTGAATCGATTGACAGCACTATGTTAAAATTACTAGTAGAAAATTAAATGAAGGCTTATGCTGGTAACTCATCAATATAAGTTATATTCTTTCACACTTTTCTCATTCTCACTAATATCATTTTATTTATGAATGAACCTCTGAAGGGAACTGATTGTCTTCAGAAAAGTATAGATAGCAATTCAATTTTTTACCTGATAAAGTATAATTTATGAGCTGAGCGCTGCTTTGTTTACATCCGTTACCGGGGAAACCGCTATATTTATGATGTTCCAGAAGCACCTCCTACTGGCAGAGAATGAACGCATTTTCAATTATCCAGTCTGCAGTTTTTGTTCAGAGCAATGCAAAAATCCACCCAATAAACCCGTTTTAAATGATATAATATTTTATACTACTGACTCATCCCTTTTCTTAAAAAAATTGGTTTAAAGGTTCAATTGTGAGATTTATAATTTTATAATTTATTTAGTTTTTTGTTAAAACTTGTATCTCAACGGTAAATAAATTGCTATTTTGTGGTCTACAACATGAACTAATGAAAGTGTCTGCTAAATGAATAAATGTAAATATAAATTTAATAATCCCATTATTACATGTACATGAAAGATGTAGAAACATTGGACTCAACTATGGGGCAACATTGTGCAGCTGCAAGCATCACGACAAAAAGGAACCTAAAGGTTGATCTAGGTAATGTATAGGGCCCCATTCCTATATTTGCCTGGGGCCCCCAATTCACTAAATCTGCCCCTGCTTCATGGATGTCTTGTCTGTTTTGTGTTCAGTGCAATCTTGTCTTATTTACCCTTTGTCTGGTTTTATTATGGCTTTTAATGGAGAAACAGAAACAGAAACAAACACTGATCACTGCACAGCATCTGTCCTGTAAAGAAACATCTTATACAGTCCTGCATCTGAACAGAATAATGACTAAAAGAAACATCTTATACAGTCCTGCACCTGAACAGAATAATGACTAAAAGAAACATCTTATACAGTCCTGCACCTGAACAGAATAATGACTAAAAGAAACATCTTATACAGTCCTGCACCTGAACAGAATAATGACTAAAAGAAACATCTTATACAGTCCTGCATCTGTACAGAATAATGACTAGAAGAAACATCTTATACAGTCCTGCATCTGAACAGAATAATGACTAAAAGAAACATCTTATACAGTCCTGCATCTGAACAGAATAATGACTAAAAGAAACATCTTATACAGTCCTGCATCTGAACAGAATAATGACTAAAATAAACATCTTATACAGTCCTGCATCTGAACAGAATAATGACTAAAAGAAACATCTTATACAGTCCTGCATCTGAACAGAATAATGACTAAAAGAAACATCTTATACAGTCCTGCATCTGAACAGAATAATGACTAAAAGAAACATCTTATACAGTCCTGCATCTGAACATAATAATGACTAAAAGAAACATCTTATACAGTCCTGCATCTGAACAGAATAATGACTAAAACAGAATAGAGCACTTTACTTCCGGCTCTACTACCGTTCGGACGCTCTTGCCTATTGCTCTGCACTTTGCTTCCTATCTTTGTTCTTTTCTCAGATCTCTCTAAGATTTTAACTTCAGCAGATCAGCACAGTGCTCAAACAACAATTTTTTTGGAAAAAGAGGACTCTTTGCCTCCCACTGCCAGCAGTTTACATTCCGGAGACAGAAAAATACAGCTGCCTACATTCAAACAGATGAGAGAAAATGCCTACTTGCTGCAGGAACTGCCACAAACTTCTACAAAGGATTGTGGTTCTTGAAACAAAGTTACTTGCTGGACTTCCAAAACAGACGGAACATACAGCAGATGGTCACCACGGACCCCCTCAGCATACAGCCGGTGAGTCCTGTGAATCTAGTGAATCTCAACAGTTTATACCAAGTGTAGAGGAACAAGCCGAAACTGATCGATGGACTAATCGATGGCACAAACAGGGAGCGAGACCCAAAGGCTCTCGAGACATCAGATTGTCACGAGTATCTCGTTTTGCTGCTGTAGCATCCTCTACCCCAGATATGACAAGACTTGTAAGCACTGGTATTCTACAACCCCCTATACATCTTGAGAACAGATTTGAAGCATTGATGAATGTGGATGAGGAATCCCAAAATATGACAAAACTCAGATCGAATCAGCCAGCAGCTAACATTGCTACTAACAGGCGCTCAAGGTCGAGCAGACAGCGGCATTCAGCTCAGAGCGCAGCCGAGCCCAGGACTCTGATAGTGGGCGACTCTATTATTAGAAACGTCAGTAGCAGGACTGATACTACCTGCTGCTTTCCTCAAGCAACCGTCTCTGATGTGAACAAGGAACTTCGGAGCATTGTGATGAAGCACAAGACTGCAAATCGAGTCATCATCCATGTGGGGAAGAATGATATTCGGAAAGGGCAGTCAGAAATGCTAAAGCAAGATTTCAGTGAACTCTTTGAAACACTTCAAAGACTTGAAGTTCAGTCGTTCATCAGTGGACCACTCCCAGCAAGGGGAACTAACATGTTTTCACGGTTGCTTGGGCTGAATACATGGCTACAAAGAACCTGCAGTACAGAACTTCAATATTTTCTGGGGCCACAGACAACTGTTTAAACTGGATGGCCTCCACCCAAACAAACTTGGTGCAAGAGTGCTAAAGGACAATTTATATTTCTCCCTCCGTCATCCTTCAGTGGTGTGTGTCAATCCACTCACACAGTCACCTGGACAGAATATGAGTGACCACAGGACTTCATATCAGCTTCCGAGTCATTATGTGGTTGAAGAATCCCACAAGGATACTGATAACGCCACACAGCCAAAACAAGCACTGCTCATGGACATCCCGGCTGAGCCCTGCCCACAGAGCTCATCACATGCAGACTGTGACGTATCACAACAGCTCCAAGACTCAGCACCCAAGGACGACTTTCTGGAAAACAGCCTGGGAAGCCAGGACAACACATCACAGTCACCGGAAACACCAGAGCTAGAGCCCCGCTCACCAGACACACTATCCCTCTCTCCAGCACCTGGACAGAATATGCCCCGCTCACCAGACACACTATCCCTCTCTCCAGCATCTCCACTTCTAAGCTTTTCACAGAAAATGGAGGAATTGGTGTATGCTGGGACCAAACTCTCTGCAAGCCCGCAAATATCAACTAAAAAACGGCGGGCCTCCCAACCACCAAAGACTGCAGGCTCAGCTCTCCCGCCTCCTCCTGTGAGAGCTCTCCGACCGCTGCCACAACGCAAGGGCCCAAACCCTCCTCCATCTGCTGTAGGTGAACCAAAAACAACTGATAACAGCTCTCAGTGATATGTGTCGGGTCCCCGCTATATTAGCAGCAACATTCACAAACGTTTACAAAACAAGCGGGAACCCAGTGTGCCTGTAGCCTTCTCTATCTCTGTTTTATCACGTGATAGAAGGTCTAAGGCCTTCAAAAGGTGTACGGCTGACCCATCTAATCTGCGGCCTGTTATGCATCAGTCTAAGATTGCTGTAGAGACAAAATGTAATTCCATCAAGTTAGCATTTTTAAACACTCGCTCACTAAAAAATAAATCATTTGTGATCAATGATTTAATAACCACAAACAACCTGGATTTTATGTTTCTAATTGAAACATGGCTAGAAGACAACTGCAGTGCAACAGTCCTCACTGAAACAGCCCCTCCTAACTTTAATTTTATAAGTGTCTGCAGGACTGTTAGGAGAGGTGGAGGTGTAGCTGCTCTGTTTAAAGATGTTTATCAATGCAAGCAAGTGTCATTTGGTCATTACTTGTCTTTTGAATATCTAGGTATTGTGCTGAAAGGTGCCCCACGCATTCTGTTTATCATCATTTACAGGCCTCCAAAATACTCTCCAGCCTTTGTTGAAGAGTTCACAGAACTGTTATCAATGATTTCCTCAGAGTTTGACTGTTTTGCTATTGCAGGGGATTTTAATATTCACATAGATAATGCTGAAATCAAAACTACAAAATAAATTATAACTGTTTTAAACACTTTTGACCTGATTCAGCATGTGCACGGACCCACACACAATCGTGGACACACTCTAGATTTACTCATCAGTAGAGGTCTAAACATTTCATCCATTGTCATTAAGGATGTAGCTCTGTCTGATCACTTCTGTATTTTCTTTGATATATTGATCTCTGTCACCACTGAATCTAGATCTGTCTCTGTCAGAAAGAGATGCATTAATGAGAACACTAGTGTGCTATTTATGAAGGCAATATCTTTAACACCGAGCATTTCTGCAGACTCTGTTGATCTTCTCCTGGCAGAAAAGCTGAGCGGATGTGGCGGAAGACGAAACTTGAAATACACTATAGCATCTATAAAGACAGCCTTCATGCTTTCAATTTGGAACTAGCTACAGCTAGACAGACCTTCTTCTCAAACCTTATAAACAGTAACTTAAACAACACTCGCACTCTTTTTGCTACTGTTGAGAGACAGACAAACCCCCCAAGTCAGATTCCCAGTGAAATGCTCTCTGACAGCAAATGCAATGAGTTTGCTTCCTTCTTTTCAGAGAAGATCAGTAATATCAGGAAGGAGATTGGCACATCTTCCTGTAATACAGAGGTCACACAGATTCGACAGCAATCTCAAAAAGAAGTGACTATGTCTGTTTTTAAAACAATTGATAGCAACATTTTGGAAGAAATAGTACAGCATCTTAAATCGTCAACCTGCTATCTTGACACACTTCCCACATCTTTTTTTCAAAAGTGTGCTTAACTGTTTAGAAGCAGATCTCTTAGAAGTGGTGAACACCTCACTTCTTTCTGGGACTTTTCCAAACTCCCTGAAAACTGCAGTTGTTAAGCCCCTTCTGAAAAAGCGCAATCTTGATAACACTGTGTTGAGCAACTATAGACCAATATCAAATCTTCCTTTCATAGGTAAGATTATTGAAAAGGTAGTTTTTAATCAGCTGAACAACTACTTAAACTCAAATGGATACCTGGATAATTTTCAATCTGGTTTCTGCATGCATCACAGCACAGAGACAGCACTCATTAAGATAATAAATGATATTCGCTTTAATTCTGATTCTGGCAAAATATCAGTGGTGGTACTACTAGATCTTAGTGCTGCATTTGACACTGTCGATCATAACATACTTCTAGAGAGACTGGAAAACTGGGTCGGGCTTTCTGGGATGGCACTCAAATGGTTCAGGTCATACTTAGAAGGGAGAGGTTATTATGTGAGTATAGGAGAGCATAAGTCTAAGTGGACGTCCATGACATGTGGAGTCCCACAAGGCTCAATTCTTGCACCGCTCTTGTTTAGCCTGTATATGCTCCCACTAAGTCAGATAATGAGGAAGAACCAAATTGCCTACCACAGCTATGCTGATGATCCCCAGATCTACCTAGCCTTATCTCCAAATGATTATAGCCCCATTGACTCCCTCTGCCAATGCATTGATGAAATTAACATGTTGGATGTGCCAAAACTTTCTTCAGTTAAACAAGGAGAAAACTGAAGTCATTGCATTTGGAAACAAAGATGAAGTTCTCAAGGTGAATGCATACCTTGACTCTAGGGGTCAAACAACTAAAAATCAAGTCAGAAATCTTGGGGTGATTCTGGAGACAGACCTTAGTTTTAGTAGTCATGTCAAAGCAGTAACTAAATCAGCATACTATCATCTCAAAAACATTGCAAGAATTAGATGTTTTGTTTCCAGTCAAGATTTAGAGAAACTTGTTCATGCCTTTATCACCAGCAGGGTGGATTATTGTAATGGTCTCCTCACCGGCCTTCCAAAGAAGACCATTAGACAGCTGCAGCTCATCCAGAACGCTGCTGCCAGGATTCTGACTAGAACCAGAAAATCTGAGCATATCACACCAGTCCTCAGGTCCTTACACTGGCTTCCAGTTACATTTAGGATTGATTTTAAAGTACTTTTACTCGTTTATAAGTCACTCAATGGTCTAGGACCTAAATATATGGCAGATATGCTCACTGAATATAAACCTAACAGACCACTCAGATCATTAGGATCGAGTCAGTTAGAAATACCAAGGGTTCACACAAAACAAGGGGAGTCCGCTTTTAGCTATTATGCCGCCCGCAGCTGGAACCAGCTTCCAGAAGAGATCAGATGTGCTAAAACATTAGCCACATTTAAATCCAGTCTCAAAACTCATCTATTTAGCTGTGCATTTGTTGAATGAGCGCTGTGCTACGTCCGAACTGACTGCATTGTATTTTATGTATAATCATTTTCTATTTAACTGTTTTAAATCTCATTTTAAATCAATTTCTATATCATTTTAAAATTCCTTGTTTTATTATTTTTAACTTCTTGTTTTTATTGCTGTGAATGATTATTTAACTTTCTTTTATGTAAAGCACTTTGAATTACCAATGTGTATGACATGTGCTATATAAATAAACTTGCCTTGCCTAAAAGAAACATCTAATACAGTCCTGCATCTGAACAGAATAATGACTAGAAGAAACATCTTATACAGTCCTGCATCTGAACAGAATAATGACTAAAAGAAACATCTTATACAGTCCTGCATCTGAACAGAATAATGACTAAAGGAAACATCTTATACAGTCCTGCATCTGAACAGAATAATGACTAGAAGAAACATCTTATACAGTCCTGCATCTGAACAGAATAATGACTAAAAGAAACATCTTATACAGTCCTGCATCTGAACAGAATAATGACTAAAAGAAACATCTTATACAGTCCTGCATCTGAACAGAATAATGACTAGAATAAACATCTTATACAGTCCTGCATCTGAACAGAATAATGACTAAAAGAAACATCTTATACAGTCCTGCATCTGAACAGAATAATGACTAGAATAAACATCTTATACAGTCCTGCATCTGAACAGAATAATGACTAAAAGAAACATCTTATACAGTCCTGCATCTGAACAGAATAATGACTAGAAGAAACATCTTATACAGTCCTGCACCTGAACAGAATAATGACTAAAAGAAACATCTTATACAGTCCTGCACCTGAACAGAATAATGACTAAAAGAAACATCTTATACAGTCCTGCATCTGAACAGAATAATGACTAAAAGAAACATCTTATACAGTCCTGCATCTGAACAGAATAATGACTAAAAGAAACATCTTATACAGTCCTGCATCTGAACAGAATAATGACTAAAAGAAACATCTTATACAGTCCTGCATCTGAACAGAATAATGACTAAAAGTGAAGTGCTTCAGTCCTCTTATAAGAACAGATGTGAATAAATGCTGCTATTCTCATCATCATCATCATCATCATCATCATCATCATCATCATCATCATCATCATCATCATCATCACTGCACTCGCAGCTGATTGGTCCAATATCTGTTACCATCTATTAACTAGAACATAATCTGACTGTGAGCATGATAGATCAGTCAATATAAGATCACGTTTACCTGGTTATCTACTCGATCTGTTTGTTTTGAAATGATGCAAGAAACAACGAACAGACTCACCTGATACTGTCAGTGTAACTCCGTCACTCGTCTGTGAGTATGTTGGTGCTTCTGACTGAGTTCCTCCACAGCTGTACACACCACCGTGAGACGGATCCACAGATGAGATTATATAGTTCTGTCCGCTGTAAACGTGTGTGTTGTCTTTATACCAGCTGTACCGCCAGTCTCCTGTCTGCTGTATGTCACATGTGAGAGTGACCGTCTCTCCTCTGAACACACGTCTATCAGGAACAACACCAACTACAGGTTTGGGTCTCTCTGTGAAACGAGCAAACAACACACTTCACGTGTCTGAAAATATTACAGATGATTTGTGCTGATTCAATTATTATTATTATTGACATTTAGTTTAACTGACAACACTTATTGTATGACAGTAATGCTCATGTTTATAACAAACACAAAGTTGTCTTCCATTAAAAACTGTATAGAAAGTAAAACAGCTCTTACCTCTTACTGTTATCTTTACTGCATAACTGTACTCGCTGTAGTATTCTCCTCGTCGTGCTCTACACCAGTATCTTCCTCCTCCATAGACGCTCAGAGAACTGATTGTTTTAGTTGCATCACCCGTGGATTCAGTGTTTGGGTCTTTTCTCCAGTGAATTGTCCATCCAGTTAACTGTCCCACATCACAGCTCAGAGTAACTGTGTCTCCAGTGAACACTGAACTCTCAGGATTTACAGTCAGAGCCGGCCGAGGTTTCTCTGGAAGTGACAGTGATGCAGGGTTGAGTTCACTTGTAGATGTTATTGGTCACTCTGTCTTCATTTCTCATGTTTTTTTTTATTTGTGTTTATATATTTTGTTTTGCACAGAAAATTGTTTATTTTTATTTCTAGAAGGAAATACCAGCTTACAATGTTGCAAAGAAAGTCTCAGGTCTAATGCTTTGGTTCTGTCACTTTGCCATTGCTGGCTTATATATTGTCAATTATTTGTATAAAAAAGGACAAACAATCATATTTCATATTTGCAGATAAATGCCAAAAATGAATAGATCAAATGCAAGTGGTAATCATTGTAAATGTGAGTTTTTCAGCCTCGAACCTTACGTATCAATATGTATCACACAACATAACGCTGAAAGTATTAGTAAAAGAGTAAACCGTTGCTATTGGATCTTCAGTGTGATCTTTATTGAAATCAAAACATCTCTTTTCTATGTAACATCTCATTAACTACTAAAACTAGATCACTTTTTACATTTCTCTGTCTACATGCGTTTAATATGGTAGTATATTTTAAAACATATTCTGCAGATTTAGACTCAATGTTGAGACTGAAGCTCTCACCTGATACTGTCAGTGTAACTCCGTCACTCATCTGTGAGTATGTTGGTGCTTGTGACTGAGTTCCTCTACAGCTGTACACACCACCATGAGACGGATCCACAGATGAGATTATATAGTTCTGGTTTTGTCCTGCTCTGTTATCTTGTTTGTAGTCTTTAGTCCAGCTGTACCGCCAGTCTCCTGTCTGCTGTATGTGACATGTGAGAGTGACCGTCTCTCCTCTGAACACACGTCCATCAGGAACAACACCAACTACAGGTTTGGGTCTCTCTGTGAAACGAGCAAACAACACACTTCATGTGTCTGAAAATATTTCAGATGATCTGTGCTGATTACATTATTATTATTATTTTATTATTATTATTGACATATAGTTTTTTTGAAAACACTTATTGTATGACAGTAATGATCATGTTTATAACAAACATAAAGTTGTCTTCCATTAAAAACTGTATAGAAAGTAAAACAGCTCTTACCTCTTACTGTAATCTTTACTTCATTACTGTACTCGCTGTAGTATTCTCCTCGTCGTGCTCTACACCAGTAACTTCCTCCGTCAGAGACGCTCACAGAACTGATTGTTTTAGTTGCATCACCCGTGGATTCAGTGTTTGGGTCTTTTCTCCAGTGAATTGTCCATCCAGTTAACTGTCCCACATCACAGCTCAGAGTAACTGTGTCTCCAGTGAACACTGAACTCTCAGGATTTACAGTCAGAGCCGGCCGAGGTTTCTCTGGAAGTGACAGTGATGCAGGGTTGAGTTCATTTGTAGATGTTATTGGTCACTCTGTCTTCATTTCTCATGTTTTTTTTTATTTGTGTTTATATATTTTGTTTTGCACAGAAAATTGTTTATTTTTATTTCTAGAAGGAAATACCAGCTTACAATGTTGCAAAGAAAGTCTCAGGTCTAATGCTTTGGTTCTGTCACTTTGCCATTGCTGGCTTATATATTGTCAATTATTTGTATAAAAAAGGACAAACAATCATATTTCATATTTGCAGATAAATGCCAAAAATGAATAGATCAAATGCAAGTGGTAATCATTGTAAATGTGAGTTTTTCAGCCTCGAACCTTACGTATCAATATGTATCACACAACATAACGCTGAAAGTATTAGTAAAAGAGTAAACAGTTGCTACTGGATCTTCAGTGTGATCTTTAATGAAAACAAAACATCTCTTTTCTATGTAACGTCTCATTTACTACTAAAACTAGATCACTTTTTATATTTTGTTTTACAAAGAAAATTATTGTATATTTGTATTTCTAGAAGAAAATCTCAGCTTACAATGTTGCAAAGAAAGTCTCAGGTCTTAGGCTCAGGTTCTGTTACTTTACTATTGCTGTCTATAGATTATTTTTTTTTTTTTACAAATAATTGGCAAAGGACAAAACAATCATATTTAATATTTGCAGACAAATACCAAAAATTAATAGATCAGATGCAAGTGGTAATCATTTTAAACGCTTACATTATTTTGAGTTTTTCAGCCTTGAACCCTATATTTCTTGTAAAGCACTTCTGAATATATATCTCTCAACATAACGCTGAAAGTATTAGTAAAAGAGTAAACCGTTCCTATTGGTGTGATCATTAATGAAGACAAGACATCTCTTTTAACACATCTCATTAACTACTAAAACTAGATCACTTTTTACATTTCTCGGTCTAAATGTGTGTAATACAGTAATATATTTGAAAACATATTCTGCAGATTTAGACTCAATGTTGAGACTGAAGCTCTCACCTGATACTGTCAGTGTAACTCCGTCACTCGTCTGTGAGTATGTTGGTGCTCGTGACTGAGTTCCTCCACAGCTGTACACACCACCGTGAGACCAATCCACAGATGAGATTATATAGTTCTGTCCATTGTAAACGTGTGTGTTGTCTTTAGTCCAGCTGTACCGCCAGTCTCCTGTCTGCTGTATGTCACATGTGAGAGTGACCGTCTCTCCTCTGAACACACGTCTATCAGGAACAACACCAACTACAGGTTTGGGTCTCTCTGTGAAACGAGCAAACAACACACTTCACGTGTCTGAAAATATTTCAGATGATCTGTGCTGATTACATTATTATTATTATTATTGATATTATTATTTGACATTTAGTTTAACAGTTTGTTATTGTATTATATCAATGATCATGTTTATAACAAACACATAACGTTGTCTTAATTTAAAAACTGTATAGAAAGTAAAACAGCTCTTACCTCTTACTGTTATCTTTACTTCATAACTGTACTCGCTGTAGTAGTTTCCTCGTTGTGCTCTACACCAGTATCTTCCTCCGTCAGAGACTCTCACAGAACTGATTGTTTTAGTTGCATCACCCGTGGATTCAGTGTTTGAGTCTTTTCTCCAGTGAATTGTCCATCCAGTTAACTGTCCCACATCACAGCTCAGAGTAACTGTGTCTCCAGTGAACACTGAACTCTCAGGATTTACAGTCAGAGCCGGCCGAGGTTTCTCTGGAAGTGACAGTGATGCAGGGTTGAGTTCACTTGTAGAGCTATTAGTCATTCTTATACAAATATTTTCACAGAGCGATGAACTTTCTCTAATAGTTGAGTAATATTCATTCATTATGAATAAATCCACTTATGGCGAGTCTTTTTATTAAACTCGAGTGAGTTGTGATGCATCTCTCGGTGATCGGTTCTGAGCAGATTTTGCTCATGTGTCATAACGTTAGTCACGTAATGAGGAAAGAGCCAATTAAGAGACTTAATTATATCTACAAATTATATCTATATCTGAAATATATATCAGTCATTCTGGAGACATGGGACAAAACATGTCCAGCAATTGTAACTTCTATCAGGTTTAAATAAATACATATTTTCAATTGTAAATGTTATGGGATTAATAATATAATGTATTTAACACAATTATCCCCTTCTATTTACTTTTATCATTATTATGTAAAAATCTGACACTTATTGTCTTCTCACTACATCTAAAACTACATCTACATGATACAAATACCTTCTTTTAGCAAAAGCAACACTTATTAATATCTCATATCAACACAAAGTAGTTTTTTTTTAGTGACACATGTATGAAACATTCATAAGGTTTTAAAGCTGTGTCACCGCTTCAGAGATTGATTCAAATGTAATAAAATCAGGGAATATCAGGGGCAGCTGTCACTCTAAAGGACCCCTTGCCACAATCCTCCTCTGCAGAGTACATCACTGTCAGACACGCTCTGGTCAGTTTTATTATATTTTAAATCCTAATGTTAATATTTCCTGGTCACAAACATGATATATAATTGTATTCTCCTGAAGCAGGTTCCGTTAGCGTCTAGCATCAACAGAAAAACAGAAAAAGGCCACTAGATGAACGTTTGTTTTGTGAAAGAAATACCACATTTATCACCAGCGTCAGATTTTGTGTTCCAATAATATGAGTCCCCGGAGCACAAAACCAGTATTAAATCACACGGCATATTTATAGCAATAGCCAAAAAACACTGTATGGGTCAAAATTATTTATTTTTCTTTTATGCCAAGAAATCATCAGGATATTAAATAAAGATCATGTTCCATGAAGATATTTTGTAAATGTATTACTGTAAATATATCACAACTTCATTTTTGATTAGTAATATGTATTGCTGTGAACTTCATTTGGATAACTTTAAAGGTGATTTTCTCAGTATTTTCATAATTTGTGCACCCTCCGATTCTAGAGTTTCAAATATTGTCCAATCATAACAAACCATACATCAATGTAAATATAATTTATTCAGATTTCAGATGATGCATACATCTTAATTTCCAGAAGTTGACACTAAAGACTGGTTTTGTGTTCCCGCGTCACATATATCAAAATACTTAAATGTGTCTCTTGAATAAAAGCTTTATGAACAATAACAGACTCTCTGTGTGTTGTGTTTGTTTTAATACAGTCATGGATTGATTTGGATATAAGCCAAGAGGAGACTGGTTTGCTAAAGTACGGAAACATTGCTTCCTTAAACTCGTGAGACTGGTATATCTCAGAGGAGCGCACGACGCCTACGTCATCCACCGGACCGCTTCCGCATTCGACAGGCAGCAGAGTTGAGAGAACAGTGTTTACTACGTCTGAAATATGGAGATTTTTCTTATAAAAACACATGGATTCGCTCCAGGAGACGTGTATTCATTTTATTGTGTGTGTGTGTGTGTGTGTAATAGTGATGCGCGGATGGCGGTTATATCCGCGGGTCGGGTAATAAAAAAGTGCATTCTGATTATCTGCGGGTGGATAAGATAAATCATTAATGATGCAAATATTAACTACATTTTCTACATAGGCTACAGAAATCGAATAAAGTGTCAAATTAACATATTAAAGTTATTCAACAAAACATTAAGCTATTTAGTTACAGACAAAAAAAGTGAAACATTTCAGTTTTGTTCGAATTTGAGGTTTTCACAAAACTGAGTTAATTAAACCCTCTTCTAGCGACCCCAATGCTCCAAATAGTAATTAAACATCTAATATATGCGTTTTCTCTTCTGGATGACTGCTGCTGCTCACTACGAGCATTCCAGCTGTGTGAATATGTATATTGAATTCTCCATGACATGAGTCCAAACCAGTGAAATATGATTGATAAACCCATGCTGATGAAAACAAAAGGATCGCGCCGCTGACTGACATTCGCAAAGCGCGTGCACATAAGACGTGCCTTTCCGAGAGCGCGCAATCTCCCTATAAAGTATATTACTGCGAAATATGACTTGGCACGATTCACACATGCATAATGTTGTCTTATATGAACATTTAGTTAATGGTTGGGGGTTAAGTCTGATGTGTAATATTATATTTAATCCGTGCATTAGGTAATAGTATGGAAGCTCGTTTCCGCCACTGATAAAAAAATAAAAAAAATGTTATTGTGACTTTTTATCTCACAATTTCTGATTTTCTTTTTCTCATAATTGTGTGATATAAACTCGCAATTGCGAGACATAAAGTCGATATAAACTCACAAGTCTGACTTTTTTTCTCAGAATTACTATATCTCGCAATTATGATCTGTTTTCTAGCAATGACGTTTTTTTCTCAGAATTTCGAGATATAAACTCATATATATATTATTTATTGGCAAAAACGTGTTGTTTCAATGTTAATCAAACATTAAAAGAAAAGGAATAACTCGTTGCTCTTGATTAAACTACTCTTTTTTTTGCTATTTTTATTAGCAAAAAATAGTTATATTAACAATTATATAGTAATTATTTTAAAGAAAAGAAATGGAGGAAAATATTCATCAAGTTACTTGATTTTTCTTTGTAATCTTCAGAAAACATAAACTCGATATTTCTCAGATTCCTCTGCTGACTCTATCGCCTTCAAACTCATCATTTGCTGTCATTTTTCTTCCGATTCCAACCAATCATATATCATTTTGAAGGTATTTTAATGCAGAATGTGAAAATAAAAATTAATAATTTTGGAAAAATTGCTCATTACCGACTCATTTGCCAGCACGACTCGCTTTCTAATCACTAAAAGGCTGTCATTCATCTTAGTTCATCGTGATCTCTTCAAACTCGTGTTATGATTAATGAAGTTAACAGATAATCTCTTATTTACATCGCGTCTACACGTAATGAGGTTATTCGTGCGGAACACCTGAACAAAAACTCCGGCAATTTAAGAGGTAAGTATCTTAAACGCCTCAGATTTGCTGTTAGGCTCAAGAAATCAACAGATATGTCAGAGATTGGATACAATGCTCAACACTGCAAAAACACGTTGAAATAGAAACCGATCTCCAGAGCGCAAACCAACGCGCTGGATAGTTTGCCAAATCTGCAATAAAATGCCATAATTACTGCTTCAACTGAGGGTGCTTTTGATTTCATTGAGACGGTCAAAGAGAGAAGACTCGGTGCTGAATCACTCACGCTGTTTTCAGTGACTGATTTGATCTGATGATTGTGTGAATTCATTTACTCATCTAATCTATATACGCTATATTGAATATTTTTTTTTGCAGTAATTTCCCTCATTTTAGAGTTGAAATCTTACGGGAATGAGTAATGCGATATATGCTCAATACCCCACTGAAATTCAGGATATAATTAAACAATTATATTATACAAAGGATTGTGAAATAGATTTCCATGATGACTTTTCCAAAACTTTCTGGGCTTATACATTTTTCAAATCGACAAAGGCTTGGAAATTGCTATTTTAAAATTCCATGACTTTTCCGTTTTTTTTTTTATGTCCATACATAAAAATGTGACGATGTGCGGGTCGGGTCCGGTTATCAAATCAGACAAAACTATATGTGCGGGTGGATAATTAATCAGAAGCAGTTTTAACATTACGTGACATGACATCTGACGCACAGACGCCATTAGCACATGCCACTATGCTCCGTGACACTTCCGGTTTTCAGTGGCACATGCCAAAAACCTGTGACATAAACCTGTGACATAAACCTGTGACATAAACCTGTGACATGTCAATGGACTGCGTCTTGTGTCACATTGTCGCGCTGCGTGTCGCACCTTCGGTAGTGACTGACACCTGCCGCTGTATAATGTAGATTGCGTGACACAAGCACGTCAGAACGATATTGATTTAATTAACAGTATGTTGCGGTCCAGTAGCCTGCTTTGTACAATAGCCATACATTCAAATACGTAAATAGGCTTTTTTTTCTGACACTTGCCTATCCGAAATTACATAAAAAATATAAACTGTCATATTTAGACAACTCCAGAAAAAATGCATGCTCATAATATATATATTATGAGCATGCATTTCTTCCGGAGTTGTCTGAATGTTTTGTCAAAGCATTTGACTTTCTGCAGACACGTTAATAAGTAGAAATGTTGTTTAAATAGCATCTAGACTTACATTATATGTTGCAGACTTAGGCTACACTGCATTGCATTGAGAAAAGCCTGTGTCAAGGTCAGGCACACTTCTGAATGGTTGGTGTAAGTTTCATAAATCACGTTAGAATAGTAGACATCACTTTATAATGGCTTGTGGAGTTTTCTCGTGACAGATTATATTTTTTATGTAATTTCTATAACACATGCAAATAGAAAAAGCAACATACTGTTAATTAAATCAATATCGTTCTGACGTGCTTGTGTCACGCAATCTACATTATGCAGCGGCACCCAGCGGCAGGTGTCAGTCACTACCGAAGGTGCGACATGCAGCGCGACAATGTGACACAAGACGCAGTCCATTGACATGTCACAGGTTTATGTCACAGGTTTATGTCACAGGTTTTTGGCATGTGCCACTGAAAACCGGAAGTGTCACGGAGCATAGTGGCATGTGCCAATGGCGTCTGTGCGTCAGATGTCATGTCACGTAATGTTAAAACTGCCTCTCTAATTAATTTGAAACTGCGGATTCGGGTTGCGTTTTAGCTCAATAACATAATTTTATTGATATTTGTGTATTGAAAATGTTTTTGACTGACACTTAGACTTATCTGATTTCCTTTTTTTTTAGTTTTTATTTATTTGGGTTAGTAAAATTAATTTCCGGGCTACCAAAATCTGAAGAGTATCTGCCCGAAGCACTGCCAGGGATTTAGACATAGTGTGAGCCCTGTGTTGTAAAAGTCTGTTTCTTTAACTGAGACTGTTGTCTAAAGTAAGGAGTTTGAAAGTGTAATTCATGCTTTAATAACGTCTAGACTAGACTACTGTAACTCTTTATGTCGGTTTGGATCAGTCTTCTCTTCAACGCTTACAGTTAGTCCAGAAGACAGCAGCTCGGCTTCTAACTGGGACTAAAAGTATGAGCACATGACCGTCTTAGCTTCACTACACTGGTTCCTGTCCGTCTCAGGATTGATTTCAAGATGTTATTGTTTGTTTTTAAGATTGTAAATGTGTTGGCACCTGCTTATCTATCAGAACGTGTACATGTCCACACTCCTGTTAAAGCACTGAGCTCGTCCAGTCAGGTGCTCCTCGATGTTACCAGAGCCAGGTTCAAAATAAAGGTGACGAGCTTTTTCAGTGGTGACACATAATGTGTGGAATAGTTCACTTGTACACATAAGAACTGCTCAGACTGTTCATTTTCAAGTCCTTGCTTAAGACACACCTGCATTCCTTGGTTTTTATTTTGAGTTGAGCTGAGACATTGTGACGTATTTACTGTATTTGTGTTGTTTGGGTGTGTTTATTAAATTTTATTTATCGGACATTGTTACGTACTGTGGTCAATCATGTCTGTTTTAAATGTGCTTCGTAAATAAAATTGAGTTGAACTGAAATAACTACATTTTTTGGTGTGTGTTCCCTGATCAAGTGAGACAAAATTATAAAAAATAAATAAAACAGTTTTTTTTTTTGTGTGTTGTACCATGAAGATCAACAATCGATTTTTTTTAAATCTTTAAAAATAAGTTTGAGGCAAATTACCCTGGGAGACGGATGAGGGTTAAACACGGTATTATAAAAGACAGAGAAAACTAACACTAAGTTAAGAGACACTATCTCTTATGTGACTATAGTTTTCAATGATACCCTCATCATCTAAACCTCTGTTAATACTCAATAAGCACATCTGTATATGTATGGGGGGGGGGGGGGGTAGATAGTGAAGCTGGTGTTGCTGTATGGGGGGGGTAGATAGTGAAGCTGGTGTTGCTGTATGGGGGGGGGGGTAGATAGAGAAGCTGGTGTTGCTGTATGGGGGGGTAGATAGTGAAGCTGGTGTTGCTGTATGGGGGGGGTAGATAGTGAAGCTGGTGTTGCTGTATGGGGGGGGGGGTTAGTAAGTGAAGCTGGTGTTGCTGTATGGGGGGGGGGTAGATAGTGAAGCTGGTGTTGCTGTATGGGGGGGGGGTAGATAGTGAAGCTGGTGTTGCTGTATGGGGGGGGTAGATAGTGAAGCTGGTGTTGCTGTATGGGGGGGGGGGGTAGATAGTGAAGCTGGTGTTGCTGTATGGGGGGGGGTAGATAGTGAAGCTGGTGTTGCTGTATGGCGGGGGGTAGATAGTGAAGCTGGTGTTGCTGTATGGGGGGGGGGTAGATAGTGAAGCTGGTGTTGCTGTATGGGGGGGGTAGATAGTGAAGCTGGTGTTGCTGTATGGGGGGTAGATAGTGAAGCTGGTGTTGCTGTATGGGGGGGGTAGATAGTGAAGCTGGTGTTGCTGTATGTGGGGGGGGTAGATAGTGAAGCTGGTGTTGCTGTATGGGGGGGTAGGATAGTGAAGCTGGTGTTGCTGTATGGGGGGGGGGTAGATAGTGAAGCTGGTGTTGCTGTATGGGGGGGGGTGGGGTAGATAGTGAAGCTGGTGTTGCTGTAGGGGGGGGGGGTAGATAGTGAAGCTGGTGTTGCTGTATGGGGGGGGGGGGTAGGTAGTGGGGTAGGTAGTGAAGCTGGTGTTGCTGTATGGGGGGGGGGTAGATAGTGAAGCTGGTGTTGCTGTATGGGGGGGGTAGATAGTGAAGCTGGTGTTGCTGTATGGGGGGGGGTAGATAGTGAAGCTGGTGTTGCTGTATGGGGGGGTAGGTAGTGAAGCTGGTGTTGCTGTATGGGGGGGGGGTAGATAGTGAAGCTGGTGTTGCTGTATGGGGGGGGGTAGGTAGTGAAGCTGGTGTTGCTGTATGGGGGGGGTAGATAGTGAAGCTGGGGGTTGCTGCGGATGTGAGTCAGTTATTGATGTGTTTCTGTTTGTCTCTTTTCTTTTTTCTGTTCATCATGTTTCTCTTTCCTTCAGTACTTCTCATATTTATTGTTGTGGACTATAAGCTCATAGAGAAGAGTGAATGGTGGGTTTAACTGTATTTATTTATTTATTAAAAATAGTTATTAACATTTATCAGTTTTTAATGTGATTTTAGACTGAACATTTCTATTCAAAGTCTATCTTTGTGGTTTTGTTAATATTTTCTGTATTTGAAAAATACAGGAAAAATTCTGTAAAATAAGTACTGTAACGTTATTCACCATTGTTATTATTATTATTATTATTATTTTAAACAACGCAGTTCTAAGGCTTTGGTTCTGTTGTTTTTGTCATTGGTGGCTAAAGATCGTAAATTATTTAAATTATTAATTTAATTATTTGAATCGTTAGAATTTGCTCTGAACAATTTGTATTACAAGCACTTTCTGTGTCTCTTTGCCTCTTTATAATATATTGCTTCTTGTATTCCTCAATTGTAAGTCGCTTTGGATAAAAGTGTCTGCTAAATTAATAAATGTAAGTGTAATTATCTGTGAAAAGGACCAATCACAACTCAGTATGTAGATAAATGCCAGAAATGAAGATTTTAGAAGCAAGTAACTATTTTAAGTGCTTGAAGTTAATGTGAGATTTTGAGACTTTTATAACTTTATATTTATTCTTAAAATACTTATAAAAATATATTGCACACAAAAGGCTGAAATGATCAGAATAAACGACTGCTGGAGCTTCAATGTGCACATTAATGCAGGAAAAACATATATTTTCTATGTAATGCATAACATTTATAAATGAATATGAAATCTAGGTCACATTTTTTTCTGTCTCTAAACGGAAACACAATTGTAACTGAAGCTAAAGGCTGCAGACAACACTGTTAATAAAAAAGAAGGATTCGTGTGAAGAACACATGAGCTCTCACCTGATACTGTCAGTGTAACTCCAGCACTGAACGGTGAGTGATCTTGTGACTGAGAGACTCCACAGCTGTACACACCACCGTGAGACGGATCCACAGATGAGATTATATAGTTCTGTCCATTGTAAACGTGTGTGTTGTCTTTAGTCCAGCTGTACCGCCAGTCTCCTGTCTGCTGTATGTGACATGTGAGAGTGACCGTCTCTCCTCTGAACACACGTCTATCAGGAACAACACCAACTACAAGTTTGGGTCTCTCTGTGAAACGAGCAAACAACACACTTCACGTGTCTGAAAATATTTCAGATGATCTGTGCTGATTAAATTATTATTAGACATTTAGTTTAACAGTTTGTTATTGTATGACAGTAATGATCATGTTTATAACAAACACAAAGTTGTCTTCCATTAAAAAACTGTATAGAAAGTAAAACAGCTCTTACCTCTTACTGTTATCTTTACTTCATTACTGTACTCGCTGTAGTAGTTTCCTCGTTGTGCTCTACACCAGTATCTTCCTCCGTCAGAGACTCTCACAGAACTGATTGTTTTAGTTGCATCACCCGTGGATTCAGTGTTTGAGTCTTTTCTCCAGTGAATTGTCCATCCAGTTAACTGTCCCACATCACAGCTCAGAGTAACTGTGTCTCCAGTGAACACTGAACTCTCAGGATTTACAGTCAGAGCCGGCCGAGGTTTCTCTGGAAGTGACAGTGATGCAGTGTTGACTTCACTTGTAGAGCTATTAGTCATTCTTATACAAATATTTTCACAGAGCGATGAACTTTCTCTAATAGTTGAGTAATATTCATTCATTATGAATAAATCCACTTATGGCGAGTCTTTTTATTAAACTCGAGTGAGTTGTGCTGCATCTCGCGGTGATCGGTTCTGAGCAGATTTTGCTCATGTGTCATAACGTTAGTCACGTAATGAGGAAAGAGCCAATTAAGAGACTTCATTATATCTACAAATTATATCTATATCTGAAAAATATATCAGTCATTCTGGAGACATGGGACAAAACATGTCCAGCAATTGTAACTGCTATCAGATTACAGATTAAAAACATGTAAATGTTATGGGATTAATAATATAATGTATTTAACACAATTATCCCCTTCTATTTACTTTTATCATTATTATGTAAAAATCTGACACTTATTGTCTTCTCACTACATCTATAACTACATCTACATGATACAAATACCTTCTTTTATCAAAAGCAACACTTATTAATATCTCATATCAACACTAAGTAGTTTTTCAGGTGAAAAATTTGTAAGTAAAATTGTAAGTTTATTGTAAGAGGATGTTTTCGTCATGAGTTTTCTTTTGGGGGGCCACAAAATAATTCACCTTACATAAGTGGGCCTCGTCCTGAAAAAGTTTGAGAACCACTGCTCTAAAGGACCCCTTGCCACAATCCCCTCTGCAGAGTACATCACTGTCAGACGCGCTCTGGTCAGTTTTCTTATATTTTAAATCCTAATGTTAATATTTCCTGCTCACAAACATGATGTATAATTGTATTCTCCTGAAGCAGGTTCGATTAGCATCAACAGAAAAAACAGAAAAAGGCCACTAGATGAACGTTTGTTTTGTGAAAGAAATGCCACATTTATCACCAGCGTCAGATTTTGTGTTCCTATAATATGAGTCCCCGGAGCACAAAACCAGTATTATATTAAGTCACACGGTCATTTTTTATAGCAATAACAAAAAACATGTATGGGTTCAAAATTATTTATTTTTCTTTTATGCCAA